>CM055070.1:18881895-18929294 GCA_029204045.2 Tillandsia leiboldiana
TGCCCACTAGGGAGGCTACTGTTTTTTATAGTAGTTCTCACCCCCCCACTGTTTCTCTTTTCTTTGTCCCCTTTGTTTTGCAGAGTCCTCTGCGGAAGTTGCGGGATCCTCTTCCCTGGATCGAGGTAAGAGGATCGCTGATTAGATAGCCACTGCCCCGAGTTCGAGTTTTGTAGTTTTGATGTATCCCAGTACGCTCAGACGGTTGTATTTCCTTTTATTTTGGGTCTGGCCGCGGCCAGCTGGTTGTATTTATTTCGTGAGCTGGGAGAGACACTTGTATATTTGTGAGAGCCTTATTGTACTTTTATTTCCAGCATTTATCTGAGATGTATTAGTTTTAGTTTAGCTCTGTTTATGCTCCTTTATTATATATTTTATATCTGAGCAGGTTACCAGCGCTTCGTGTACACGGAAAATTCCGTATGCACGGCGGATCTGTGGACGGGCCCGGGTTCTGGTTTACACCCAGGGCGTGACAGATTAGGTGTATCAGAGCTTAGGGATAGGTCAGTTGGGACTTAGGAAACCTAGGCTTTTGGCAGACCCTAGGAAGGCAGAGCGTGAGTGACGTGATATTGTGCGAAAGTCGGCAATTTGTGGTTAACTCTTCCTGTGAGTGGAGAGGGATTGCATAGCCTATTTCTGGGGGACTATTATGTTGGCTGCAGACAACATAAGGTTACAGAAATAGGGGAATGTCCATGACTTTCGCTGGATTGGGTCGAGAGTGGTTTGGTTTACTGACCCGTGGATTCTTGTGTGGCAGGATGCCTCCTAGGCAGCAGATTCCTACTCGGGGTACTCCTACACCCCCGGAGGAGCCGGAGCAGTCCGGGCCTTCTGAGATCAGTGAGCTGAGGGCCATGGTGGCCCAGTTGGCGGAGAGCCACCGCCGACAGGAGCAGAGGTTCGAGCAGTTATTTGCCCAGGTTGCGGCACCTCCCCCTACTACTGGAGAGGCCCCCGTACCACCTGTTGTACCACCGATTATTCCACCTGCCCCTACAGCGCCGTCGTCGAGCAGTGGGGCCCAGGGATGTTCAGGCCTTTGACCCCAGAGGAGGAGCGGGAGTTTTCTGACAAACTCACGCAGTTCTGTAAGCGAGGACCCCCCTAAGTTCTCGGGGCGGAGCACTCACCCTTGGGAGATTGGATCGTGGCTAGCGTCAATGGAGAAGTTGTTTCGGGACTTCTTCATTGACCAGAGGTTCAGAGCACATTTGGCAGTACACTGTCTAGAGGAGGATGCAGATGCTTGGTGGCGTTGGGTCGAGCCCTTAGAGTTTCAGGTCACCCGACAGCTACCCTGGTCGGAGTTCAGGAGGATGATCCTTGACACTTACTTCTCCACGAGCGTGAAGAAGAAGATAGAAGATGACTTGAAGAACCTGCAGCAGGGTGATCGCCCAGTGTGGGACTATTTCCAGGAGTTTACGCAGTTGCTCAATGCGTACCCTATGTTGCCAGGGATGGGCTGCACCAGGTGGAGCTGTTTGAGACAGGTTTGCGCCCCGAGATCTATACCTTGGTACACGCCCAGAGGCTTCAGACTTTATCATAGGCAGTGGATCATGCACAGTGGGTCGAGAGGGGAGATCATGTTGTTTCCAGACGCGGAGGTCTGGTCGCTCAGAGTTCTGAGAGGAAGCGACCAGCATCGGATGAGGGGGGACAGGCCAGTTCCTGGAGGCCGCCCCGACCGCCACCGCCTCAGTTTACGGGCCGGGGGCGTTCGGAGCGGCGAGGGCCTGGGGGATCCCAGAGGCCCCCACAGCATCAGCAGCCCCAGCGACAGCAGCAGCACTCGCAGCAGCAGAGGTCGCAGTCGCGACAGCAGGGATCTCAACGGCAATCGCACAGGCAGCAGCAGCAGCAGCAGCCACGGCAGTTTCGGGCCCCTGGCAGTTGTATCTTCTGCGGGGGTCAGCATTTCCCCGGCACTTGTGATCAGAGGTGGGGGCGTTGTTATGGCTGTGGTCAGGCCGGGCACATACGATCTTCATGCCCTTTTTCGGCATCAGTGGCGCCTTCTTCGGCATCAGTTTCTCTTCCACCTCAGCAGCGACCGCCAGCTCAGCGGCCCTATGCCCCTGCGAGCAGGGCCCCTTCCTCCCACCCTGCAGACTACCGACCACCAGCTCAGAGCGGGCGAGTCTACGCCGCTCAGGTAGGGGACTCCACGGTAGCCGACCACGTGGTGGCAGGTATCACTTTACTTTTTGGTATTAGAGCTCGCACTTTATTTGATACCGGTGCATCACATTCTTTTATCAGTAGAGCATTTGCATCATCTCATGGACTAGAGTTAGGTCGGTTGCCACATGTATTAGAGGTACGGATTCCCGATCACATATTGCATGTAGAGGAGTGTTGTTGGTCTTGCCCGGTACAGCTTGAGTCTTGGATTTTGCCAGCGGACCTGATGGTCCTTAGTCAGCTGCGAGATTTTGATATTGTACTGGGGATGGATTGGCTGGCTTGCTATTTCGCGACGATTGATTGCGCCGCGAGGACTGTTACCTTTAGCGAGCCAGGCCAGGAGGTGTTCGTTTTCGGGGGGTGCCAGAGTGCTTTCTTTGCCTCTGTGGTTTCGACTTCTCGTGCGAGGCAGATAATGCGTAGTGGATGCGTAGCCTTTATGGCATCTGTGGTTAAGGAGCCTACGGCGGCTCCGGGACTCGCGGATATCCCGATTGCCCGCGAGTTCCCGGATGTGTTTCCTCCAGAGCTGATTAGTATGCCGCCGGATAGGGAGGTTGAGTTCTTGATTGACGTAGTTCCAGGAACTGCGCCAATCTCTAAGGCTCCTTACGGAATGGCACCGGCTAAGCTGCGAAAATTAAAGGCGCAACTCCAGGATTTAATGGACAAGGGTTTTGTGAGACCGAGTGTATCGCCTTGGGGAGCGCCGGTGCTATTTGTGAAGAAGAAAGATGGTTCGCTTCGACTGTGCGTTGATTACCGGGAGTTGAATAAAGCGACCATCAAGAACAAGTACCCTTTGCCGCGCATTGATGACTTATTTGATCAGCTGCAAGGGTCTTGTGTCTTCTCCTAGATTGACTTACAGTCTGGTTACCACCAATTGAAGGTGAAGGCCGAGGACATCCCAAAGACGGCATTCAGGTCGCGGTACGGGCATTATGAGTTCACCGTCATGCCTTTTGGATTGACAAATGCCCCTGCTGCTTTTATGGATTTAATGAACAGGATTTTTCGACCATACCTGGACCGGTTCGTCGTTGTTTTTATTGATGACATCCTAGTTTTTTCCCGAAGCGATGTGGAGCACGAGGAGCACCTGAGGATTGTGCTACAAACTTCTGAGAGAGAGAAAGTTGTATGCCAAGTTATCTAAGTGTGATTTTTGGCTTCGGGAGGTTGTCTTTTTGGGCCACGTGATTTCAGCCGCTGGAGTGGCAGTAGACCCGGCGAAGATCGAGGCAGTCCGGGATTGGCCCCGACCGACGACGGTATCAGAGGTCTGCAGTTTCATGGGCTTAGCAGGATATTACCGTCGGTTTGTGGAAGGTTTTGCGAAACTTTCCACACCCCTCACTCGTTTGACGCGAAAAGGGATTAAGTTTACTTGGAGTGAGGATTGCCAGAGGAGCTTTGAGGAATTAAAGAACAGATTGATGTCGGCTCCTGTCCTTTCCCTCCCCGTTATGGGGAAAGGATACGTGATATACAGCGACGCATCGGACAGTGGACTTGGTTGCGTGCTGATGCAGGAGGGAAGGGTAATCGCTTATGCCTCTCGGCAACTGAAGGATTATGAAAAGAATTACCCTACCCATGATTTGGAGCTAGCTGCAGTGATTTTTGCACTAAAGTTGTGGCGCCACTACCTGTATGGGGAGCACTGCGAGATTTACACCGACCACAAGAGCTTGAAATACCTGTTCACACAGAAGGAGCTCAACTTGAGGCAGCGCAGATGGTTGGAATTGCTGAAAGATTATGATGTAGACATATTATACCATCCTGGCAAGGCCAACGTGGTTGCTGATGCCCTGAGCAGGAGAGCAGTACAGAGTCTATCTTTGATGATCACCGATTAGGCGCCATTACTTGAGCAGATGAGGCGGTTAGAGCTCGAGGTTGTGTCCCCTGGGGTCTCTGCTAGACTTATGTCTCTAGTCGTGCAGCCCACTCTGTTGGACAGGATTCGGGAGAGACAGAGTGAGGACCCCCCACCTGATGAGGATTCAAGAGCAGATGCAGACTGGTTTGATAGGGGACTTTTCAGTTGATGCTGCGGGAGTACTGCGGTACAGGGACCGCGCTTGTGTGCCTATGGATGCAGAGATCCGAGAGCAGATCTTGAGGGAGGCCCACTATACACATTATACCATCCATCCTGGTGGGACTAAGATGTATAGGGATCTTAAGGCACAGTTTTGGTGGAATGGGATGAAAAGAGACATTGGGAGATTCGTAGCACACTGTCTAACTTGTCAGCAAGTAAAGGCTGAGCATCGGGTACCTGCTGGCAAGTTGCAGAGTCTCCCAATCCCTGAATGGAAATGGGAACATGTTACGATGGATTTTGTTACTAGTTTGCCGAGAGCACAGACGGGAGCGGATGCTATCTGGGTGGTCGTGGACAGGCTTACAAAGTCCGCTCACTTTTTGCCGGTTCAGATGACTTGGCCGATGGAGCGACTCGCACAGGCGTACTTGGCTGAGGTGGTTAGATTGCACGGGGTACCCGTTTCCATCGTATCAGATAGAGACCCGAGGTTTGTCTCGCATTTCTGGAGGAGTTTACAGACAGCCTTGGGGACGCAGCTCCGATTCAGTACAGCATTCCACCCACAGACCGATGGGCAGTCAGAGCGCACTATTCAGACCCTCGAGGATATGTTGAGAGCATGCGTTCTGGACTTTGGAGGAGGATGGTACCGACACTTGGGATTAGTTGAGTTTGCGTACAACAACAGCTATCTAGCGAGCATTCAGATGGCTCCGTTTGAAGCGTTGTATGGACGCAAGTGTCGGTCACCCCTATATTGGAGTGACGTGGGTGAGAAGAAGACTTTGGGTCCTGATCTACTATTAGAGGCAGAGGAAAAGGTCAGATTGATACGACGACATCTCGAGACCGCCCGAGTCGACAGAGGAGTTATGCTGATACTCGACGGCGAGACTTAGAGTTTCAGGTGGGTGACCATGTTTTTCTGAAAGTCTTGCCTTCGAAGGGGATTCGGAGATTTGGCATTCGTGGGAAACTGAGCCCTCGTTATATTGGACCTTTTGAGGTGTTGGAGCGCTTAGGGCCAGTTGCCTACAGGCTTGCGCTTCCTCCCAGGCTTTCAGGTGTTCACAATGTTTTTCATGTATCGACACTGAGGAGGTATGTTCATGACCCGTCCCATATCATCGATTTCACCCCATTGGAGGTTGCTGAGAACCTGAGCTATGTTGAGCGGCCGTTGAGGATCTTGGACTGTGAGGTCAGGGAGTTGCGTAGTCGGGCCATCCCGTATGTGAAGGTCCTCTGGAGCAGTCATGATGAGCGCGAGGCTACCTGGGAGCTGGAGTCAGCGATGATGGATGCTTACCCCCACTTGTTTGATGCCCCTGCTTGAGGTATGACTTTTGTTTCGAGGACGAAACTTTTTCTTGTGGGGGAGGATGTAGTGTACTGGTTTTTCCCATGCAACTTTCCGGTGAATCCACTGTGTAGAAGACCTAGTGTTGGTGTGTCTGGCCCATGGTGCATCGAAGGGGTGCCACAGATGGACCTTGTGAGACTTTGTTAGCGGATTTGGCCTTCGGCCGCATTTGCCAAATTTTAGAAAAGGTTTTGGGCCAATCTGAGGTTGGATTTGGATTCAGCGCGGAAAAACGCTTGAAAACGGCTATTTGCTTGTTAAATTTGGAGTCCGGATGACCAAAAGCGGGCTTCTGAAAATTTTCAAGGATTTTCGGTGCATGGGGGAGACTCGTGGACCGGCCTGAGCCACGTGGCGGCCTATTATTGGCCGGCTCACGCAGCTCGGTCCACGGGGAGGCGCGGCGATGCATGGACCGCGGGCGGGAGACGCGTGGCGTGCCCTGATAGGTCGGCGCACGCGGCATGGCTCATCGGTTTTGCGGGGTTGCGGTGGACCGGGCGCATGACACGTGGCGGCTTCGAATTCGCTGGCTCACGTGGGCGCGGTCCACGGTGCGCGCAGTGGGGCGCCTCGGGACGGCGCGCGCACAGTGGCGCCAGGCGGGCGGTCGGCCGCACTCGAGTGCGCCACGTGTCGCCTCGTGGTTGGGCGGCCGTACCTACCCCCGCTGACCGCGAGGGGACACGCGGCGCACAGCGGGCCGCCTGGGATTGCTGTCCCCTGTTTGGGGTGACGTGGCCGCACCTGGGACTTTCGGGCGCGTCGGACGGGAGGTGTACAACCGGGTTTCCGGGCGCAGTGCGCCCGAAAACTGCGATCGAAAACCCGGCCCAACAGCATATGGGCTGGGCCTATAAATAGGTTTCCCTGTTCGTTCTTTAGGCTCTTTGGACCCCTTTTTCGCAGAGTGTTCTTCAGAGAAGTTTTCCCTCACTCAGTGCACTACCCATTGGAGAACTTTGAGGATTTTTGGAGGCACTCTTCCCGAGGTTCACCATTTTACGGCGCGGCGCGACGCTTGTTTCCCGGCGATCCTCTTCGCCCCTTCTCAGTGTTTGGACTCCTCCGACTCACCCCGACTTCGGATTTCGCCGATTCTTGCGCCGTTGGACTCATGACAGGTAGGACTTCAACTCCTGTGTTTTGAGGTTCCTCGATTTCCGTGCTGATCTTGGAGTTTTCTGAGCACCCATTTGACCCATTTTTCTTCACGGACTTTTGGACAGCACCGCGGTATTCTTGCCGTATCTTTTCTCTCAGACGTCGGATTGAGGCAATTCAAAAGGCAATCTTCATCTACTCTTCGCAAGGAGTCTCCTGGATTTTTCTCAGATTTTTCTGGATTTTTCACGAGGGTGAGAATCTCCTTTCTCTGTGGTTCTTTGTTACAGAAATTTGGTACAGTTTGGATTGGGGTGTACCCCTTGCCGGATTTTTATCTCAGCGTAGGAAACTCTGATTTGGGCGTGCAGGTACTCGTTTCGACGGGCTCGTCGCAAGGATCGCGATAGTATTTTTCTTGGATTTTTCTGGGCATTATTCGCAGGTAAAAATTGGAGAATTCTGGACTGTGGATTTAGGGGACAGATTTTGGAAATTGGGAATGAATAGCTTATGTATTTTCCTTTGGGGTATTTTGTACAGATTGGTGGTGAGTTTTGGGCTGATCTTGGACTTCGCTTCTGGGAACTTGGAATAGCGCTCGAGGTGGGTGATGTTGTGAACCTCCTACTTGTGAATGTCACTAGGCCTATTAGAATGCCTTGATCATGTGCTATTAATTGTGAATGTATCTAGCTAGCATGCTTGTATGAGATTAAGGTTCCTTTGTTAATATTTGCATTGTTAGCAGGCTACAGGTTAGTAAGTGGTGTTTCCATGTTTAGATATGCAATTTAATTAGTTGGAAAGAATACTAAAGCCATATCATGTCATATGTTAAGGGAAGGTTTGGGCATGTGGTTAGAATGCATGTTGTAAAAGGGGTACTTGCTAGTAGATTGTGCATCTAAATTGTATCATGTATCATATATCCTGCCACATGTACATCGGGAGTTCCAAACACTTAATGTTGCATATGTTAGAATAATTGAAATGATTTTATCAAATAAAGGACTTTGCATGCTTGAATGGTCATCTAGCTAGGCCCCCTTTTTCTACTACACAAACATATTGGAATTGACTTAGGAGAAACCATGCTTTTATTCGTTCTCCTGTCGTCTAGTCTTAGGGGATTGAGTAGTCAGATGTTCAGAGTTGGGACAGTCGGGGATCGATGTTTGGGTGTTGCGGCGACCGCGGACTGTGGGCGGTTGACCGGATTATTATTACTATTATTACTTTTGCATCAGATTGGAGGTAGGGGATCGAGTTTCCCTTTAGTGGATGGTTTTCCCACTTTGATCAGAGTCGTGACCCCGTCCTGCTATTTTATGATACTGATGATACTAGTGATAGTGATACTATGCTCGTGTGGGGTCGCTCCCCTCGAGTGCCACTCCGGAGTAGGTTTCAGACCGTGTTGGGTGCCGGTCAGACCGTGTTGGGTTCCGGTCATTTGGACAGGGGAGATACTGAGTTGTGAGGTTGACAGCAGAGCAGGCAGTACCAGTGTTTACTGGTGTTTTGATTGGGTTGGTCTGTCAGTCTTTGACGTTCTCGTGCATGCTTTCAGCTATTCTTTAGTTAGGCATCTTAGAGGCATGTTAGTGGTAGCTCTTCATCAGTAGTGTACTTGTAGCTTACCACCTCTGTTTTCATTTTCGCCTCTGATAGTCCTAGTGGGCATGTCTGAGTTTGAGGTCTACCCACTAGGGGAGGCTACTGTTTTTATAGTAGTTCTCACCCCCCCACTGCTTTCTCTTTTCTTTTCCCTTTTGTTTTGCAGAGTCCTCTGCGGGAGTTGCGGGATCCTCTTCCCTGGATCGAGGTAAGAGGATCGCTGATTAGATAGCCACTGCCCCGAGTTCGAGTTTTGTAGTTTTGATGTATCCCCAGTACACTCAGACGGTTGTATTTCCTTTTATTTTGGGTCTGGCTGCGGCCAGCTGGTTGTATTTATTTCGTGAGCTGGGAGAGACACTTGTATATTTGTGAGAACTTATTATACTTTTATTTCCAGCATTTATCTGAGATGTATTAGTTTTAGTTTAGCTCTGTTTTATGCTCCTTTATTATATATTTTATATCTGAGCAGGTTACCAGCGCTTCGTGTACACGGAAAATTCCGTATGCACGGCGGATCTGTGGACGGGCCCGGGTTCTGGTTTACACCCGGGGCGTGACATCATCTACATTTTTCAGTTCCACCATAGAGACATAACATGCAACGCCACATTCCAATTGTCTACGAGTTCGGACTCCTTCTTGAGGATCTCCAATGATATTCGATTCAGGATGGTCCCTGGAGATACGTAGAGTTTGAGGTATTGGAGTACTCGGTGAGACATGTGATGAATCTTGTTTAATGGATGGACTTGAAGTACCATGAGATGCATCAAGATTATCATATTTATCATGCACAGATGCAACATCATCAATAATTAATTCATCATCAAGAGACATCAAGACTAGATTTATCAGAAAAAAAATGAGAAGCTTCATCTACTTTAACATTTATCGATTCTATCACCATCTTAGAATTAAGATTGTATACTCGATATGCTCTACTATTTGTAGAATAACCAAGAAAGATTCCTTCATCACTACGAGAGTCGAATTTTTCAAGATTTTCACGGTCACGTAAAATGTAACAACGACTCCCGAAGATGCGAAAATACTTGATATTTAGTTTTCTACTGAACCATAGTTCATATGGAGTATTTAAAATACCCGGGCGCAAATAGATTCTATTCATCACATAGACCGCGGTGTTAACTGCTTCAGCCCAAAAGTATAAAGGGAGTTTCCGGCTATGAAACATAACACGCGCCATCTCTTGAACAACTCTATTTTTGCGCTCGACTACACCGTTCTGTTGCGGTGTATAAGGTGCGGACAATTCATGTTTTATGCCGTTTGAAGAGCAAAAATCAATGAATTTTGAATTTATAAATTCTCCACCTCTATCACTGCGAATACGGACAATTTTTTCATTTTTCTCAATCATAATACGATGACAAATTTTATGAAAAGAGTCGAAAGTATCCGCTTTCTCTTTCAAAAATGATACCCATGAAAATCTAGACAAATCATCAACCATGAGAAATATGTACTATTTACCACCCAAACTAGGTTGACGAGTTGGCCCTATTAAATCCATATGCAATAATTCTAGTGGCCATTTTGTTCCTACATGGTTCAAATTCTTGTGAGTGGATCTAGTTTTTTTTTCCTTTTGACATCCACCACACACAATGTTTTCTTTGAAGTCCAGTTTAGGAACACCTCTAACAACATCCCTGTGTGTAATCCTAGATAGTTCCTTAAAGTTCATGTGACCTAGTCTTTCATGCCAAAGAGTTTCGGTGTCAAGTGAAACTAGGTTACAATGTTCGATGGGTTTACTAGGAACAACATAACAATTATTCTGTGATCTAACCTCTTTCAAAAAGAATGATTGGTTTACATCAGTTACAACACATTATATCGCAGAAAAACTAACTAAAAAACCATCATCACACAATTGACTATTGCTTATGAGGTTAGTCTTGAGGCCCTCGACATATAAAATATTTTTCAAAACTGAGCCGTTTACAATAGTGATTGTTTCTTTTCCAACTATTTTTGAAGATCGTCCATCTCCGAAGACAATAAGTTCTACGCAGGTTTTCTCAAACTATTTAAAATAGTTTTTATCTCAGGTCATGTGCCGTGAGCAAGCACTATCCAAATATCAAGACGAATTGTCATATGCATGTAGTGATGTGTGAATGACAAGATATGGGAAGATTTCACCTTTGCGCACCCAAACCTTACGAGTATTGGAATACGTCGGCAATGATTGTGATGTTGAGCTCCTTGGTGAATGCGTCTTCTTCGGATAATCACCTTTCTTTGATTTCCACATCGATGTTGTCTTGGGGGGTATGCTACCATTGTTCTTGACCTTTGGTTGATTTCCTCTTGATGTCCGGTCTATGCTCTTGATGGTAGTCGATGCATGACTCAGTTGATTTGCTCGTTTTGCTACATGTTTGCAATTTGGTCTTATGTGCCCTTCTTCTCCACAATTGTGACATACCTTATTGGACATTGAGTTCCCTTACGATGTAAAAGGCTTGTCAACAATTAATAGGGCGATTTTAGTCGGAGGAGGAGGTGAGACCGACTGAGGCACAAACTTTGTTTCACTCGAACTTGGATCCTCACCAGTTTGACCGTATCCAAAGCCCAAACGATTCGTTTGACCAAGACCAAGCAACTTGTCCAACTTGCTCCTTCCTAATGAAAATCTCTTCAAATCTTCTTTAAGTTGGAAAATGGTCTTCGTCATCTCCAAATTTCCTTGCCGAACCTTGGGGTAGAGCTTCAAGAAATAGTTTGCTTTATCCACCAATTTTATATGTTCATTCTCGAAATGCTCATTCCTCTTCAAAGGAACTATTAACCTTGATCAAGTTGTCCCTTTCCTCTTCAAGAGCTTTTGAGAGAGAAGTTTCCTTTTTTGATTCCTCTTCAAGATCCCACAACTTTCTCCTCAAATTCTTGTTATGCTTCGCCAATTTCTTTGAATCCCGTAGCAATTTTTGGTAGGTGAAAGCAAAATCTTCACCTTCGAAATCGCTCGGATCATCATTTGATAAAGTTCTTTCATTCAAATAGGAGATTGACAATGAACCAGAGATAGTCGATGAAAGGCACACGAAGGGTGAAGTTGTGGACGCAAGAAATGCCGTCGCGTGTGTATCCTCATCACTAGAAAATGACTCGTCGGAGGAGGAAGAGTCATCCCACGTGACGGCTTGCATAGCCTTCTTCATGGACGGATTCTTGTTGGGACATTCCGTTGATATATGGCCAAAACCTCTGCATTTGAAGCATTGGATTTGTCCCTCGGTGTTCTTCTTGTCTTTTGAAGAACCCTCTTGCTTTCTTGATTTTGAGATTGAAAATCCTTTGCCTTTCTTGGACTTAAAGAAGGATGATGATTTTCTTGAATTACCCCTTCTAAAGTTTCGGCAAAATTTTCTTGTCAAGAATGCAAGTTGTTTCTCGAAATCCTCCATTGACAGATTATCATATGCGTCTGAGGAGGACGAATTCGTGTCTTCTTCTTTTGTTGATTTCAATGCCATACCTGAAGACTTAGAAGAAGAGGAAGGCTTTCCAGAAGAATAGTTAGTAGGAAAAGTCATTTCATAAGTTTGAAGTGCACCAACTAGTTCTTCTACTTTGATCTCGTCCGGGTGTTTTACTGTCTCAATGGCTGTAAGCTTAGGGCGAAATCTCTCGGGAAGAGTTCTCAAGATTTTTCTTATAACTTTTGATTCTGAGATATTCTCTCCCAAGTTAGCACATGTATTTACGATGTCTTGCAATCGTGTATAATACTCTGTGAAGGTTTCATTTTCTGCATATGAATTGAGTCAAATTTGCTCGTAAGCATCTGCAGTTTTTGAACCTTCACCAAACTACTACCCTCATGTGTAACTTGTAGAGTATCCCAGATTTCTTTTCCTGTCTCACAAGCCGAGACGCGAGAGAACTCAGTTTGTGACAAGGCATTAAATAAAGCATTAACTCCCTTGCCATTGTAAGAAGATAATTCTATTTATTCCCTAGACCACTTCGTCCTAAGTTTAGGGATTTGTGCATCAACGACAATTTCAATAGGATGTTTCCATCCGGTTTCGATTGATTGCCACACTCGTTCATCGTTGAAAATTAAAAACACTCTCATACGTACTTTTCAATAAGCATAATTGGTTCCATCGAAGAACGGAGGTCGATTGATATTTCTACCCTCAACCATTGTTTACAACCCTATTCCCGCTCTGATACTGTAGGTTTTTAATAGGATCCACAAGGATCTAAATAGATACTATCAAATAACTAGAGGGGGGGTGAATAGGTGTAATACTTATAAAACCAAATCTCAGTGCAAAATAAAAACCAATGCGGAAAATAAAAACAGCACACCGAGATTTACGTGGAAACTCCAATCCAGGAGAAAAACCACGGGACCAACACGCAATAACAATCCACTAAGAATAGAAGAATAACAAGGTGATTACCGACTCCACGGACTCAACCCCTCATTCAGCTTCTTCGGACCTTGCGCTGACCGGTTGGATGTCCACGCAATAACAATCCACTAAGAAAAGAAGAATAACAAGGTGATTACCGTCTCCACGGATTTAACCCCTCCTTCAACTTCTTCGGACCTCGCGCTCCACCGATTTTGCACGTCCACTGCACACGTTCGAATCCACGAACGCCACTCGAATCCACGAGCACACGTTTTGAATCCACGAAACGCCTTTAGCACACCGAATCCACGATGCCACGTCGAATCCACGACGCAAACTCAGTCGATAAGAATAGTGACTTCGATGGTGATCCTTTGCTTAGATTCTCATTGAGGAACCGTAGAAGAAATCTCTAAGCAAAGATTAGATCAATTCGACAAAAGATATGTTCTTGAAAGAACCGTCGAATTGACCTAAAAGAGGCTATAAAGAAGAACGATAAAAACCTAGCCTCTAGGGTTGCTCTCAAGTGTTTAATTAATTAATCGGTAGAGAACCCACATTCTTGAGAAACCCTAAGTGTCTATTTATAGTTTAGAAACCTTTGGAAAGAGATAGGAATCAAAAACTTACCTTATCTGGAAATTTTACGGACGGCGATCCGGATCGGATTTACTGCGATCCGGATCGTCGTAGCGTGATAGACAATTCCAGAAAACCAAGGGTTCGGGATCCGGATTGAACTTCCCGATCCGGATCGTTCATGAATTTCAGCAACATCCAATGTTCGGGATCCGGATCAGAATAGGCTTGGATCCGGATTGGATTTGCACATGAACTAATACCCTTCGGGATCCGGATTGGATCATCTGATCCGGATCCTGAACATGCCCCATGTCCAGTTTTTGATTTTTATATAATTAAAAATTCTTCCAAGTGTTTCTACACTATAAGAAAGTATTCGGATCACCAAAATTACCAAAATTATTTAGTTAACCATACCTGATCCTTTTGAATACTTTCTTCTTGAGATTGATGTAACTGATCCACAATTCTTCAACTTCAATCTTCAAGACTCAAGACACTGAGTGTCAACTTGAGCTCTTGTTGAATCTTCGCTAAGTCTTTGATTGCTGATTGACAATTTGATCCCTTTAAGACTCCGACTCAACTCACTGACTTGACTCACGAAATATGCCAACACCAAAATGCCGTAACAATCTCCCCCTTTGGCAATTTCGTGACAAAACCCAAAAATACATAAAAGCGCTCAAGTCACTCATCTTAAACCAAAAAGTCAAAATTCAATGTTATCACCAAAACATTGATTTTCTTTGCGTGAAAGATCCAATAAATACAAAATTACATTTGAACCAAACAGTCCTAGAACATACTCTATGACTTAGGACTTGGAGTCTTAAAGTGATGTAATTCCTGCAAAACAAAACTCCAAACAAAATCAAACGTTAGTCGTTAGAAATTAAAATCCTACATTTGATTCGTCCTTTTGGTTCTTTTGTTTTTCCGGCTCTTTCAACCTTTTCTTTATCTCCCCCTATCAAGAGCATCTCTTACATGTTCTCCATGTTCTCCATGTTCTCCCCCTGTCTTGAGCATTTATGTTCTCCCCCTTTGTGATACGATCATCATTAATTTCTGTTCTCCCCCTTTTTGTCACAAATTGTCAAACAGTGAACATACTAGACAAAAGGAAATCACTAACAACATTAGTTCATAGAGAACGAGAGATAAAAGCTCAGTTCTGGTATATAACAAAAATGCAGATTGCGTACCTGTACCAGAAAGCAAAAATCAAATAATTTCTTGAAACAAATCCAGATTTTGAAATAATTGAATTACCGATTTGTATTCCATCAAGAAAATAATTTAAGTGCTTGAAATTAATATGAGATCACATAGATGTCATTCAATCCAATTAATTTTACAAAAATTAAAAAGATTTACTCCGAAATCATGAAAAATAAAGGTAAAACATTATAAACCGTTTTTCATGTTATATTCATCAAACACAAGTCATCAAAAATAATCTTGAGATCCAAAGTCTATCAAGATGTAACGGATTTACAAAGATGACTTACAGAGATTTCCAAATGACATCAATTTTGAATTTTACCCTTTCAAATTTGAGATAAGCACTAAAATACCTAAGGGTGGCTCTTTGAGCATCTTTCAACTATCCCACCTTATACCAACCAGGAGATTGTTCAAAATAAGAGCTTTAAATTTAAATCTCCGAATGCTTCAACTAAACAAAATTTCATAAATAATTTTCAAGCATCCATAACATGTGGTAGCTTCACACACAGACCGGACGACCGGGGTGGCAGCTCTTTCCAACATGTGGTGGTAGTTTTCACACTCCTTTCGGATGTAACTCTTTCCACATCTTTTGCAAATCATTTCATTACCCTTGTAAGAATGCAATCTCTTACGTGAAAGAATTAAATCCCAAATTTTAGTCTATCGGTTGTCTCACGTTTATCACAATGAATTCACACAACCGAGATAGATTAAGCATCTAAAGATCACACATGATTTCTAAAATTTGATGCTTATAATATCAAAAACTCCTATAATGAAGTATCTTCAAGATTATGATTATGGAGTAAAGTTGATAATCCAAATAAAATTAATTTGGAGTGAATAAACGTGAAGCCCTTTTTATTCAATGCACTTGTTCAGTAAAAACCCTTTTGTTCAAAAACAAAGTATAAAAACGAAGAGCATTGAAAACATGTAATGCAGAGATTCAGAAAGATATGAAAGGAAAACCAATCAAAGCATTACATACAGTCATAAGCTATTTAGAACTTAAGACAAGGAAAGATATCACCTTTCCGAATCCAAAATCGCTGGATTTTGGGTTGTCTTGATTCGTTGTGGCCGGGGGTTGTCCGCTTTGACTGTTGGTCCACCTTAGGTCTTTGCCTCGCAATGATCCACTTGTATGATTGATGTTGTGGCTCGGACCTTTGGTGGGTTGAGTGAACTCCTTTGACTTGATGTGTCTTTTGATTCCGTTGAGTTCGCTCCGTAGATGAAGTTGCCGAAGAACTCTTCTTTCTCTTTTTCGGGCAATTCTTCACCAAATGTCCTTCAAGTCCACATAGGTGACACGTTCTTCCTTTCAATTTGAATGTGGAACTTGAAGCATGCACAGTTTGATCCTTTTTAAAACCCAAACCAACCTTGCTTGTTTGACCTAAACCGGACATACACTCAAGTTTCTTGGAATCGGTTGAAATCCTTTGTATGTCGGATTTAAGTTGATGAACTTGTTTGGTCAATGCTTGGTTGGTGACATGAATCTCCTCAAACTATTTTTCTAGAAAACCAATCTTGTCCGTATATGATTTAGCGTTTGTCTCCGATTGGTTTAGCTTTTCTTGGAGGATTTTATTGTTATTCAATAAACGTCCTTGTTCCTCCTCGAGATCATGAAGTTTTATCTTTAAAGCATGATTCTCGTCTTGATTCTCAAGTCGTTGCTTCCTCAACTTCTTGATATGCTTGGCCATCTTCTTAGATTCCGCAAGAAGTTGTTGATATGCCTCAACGAGTTCTTCCTCGTCCGACTCCCCCTCACTTGATGACTCTCCGCCGGATGTTGATGTTTCATGCAAAATCAAAGGAATAGAGTCAGTGATTAAAGATGATAAGCAACCATTAGAAGAGGGAATATGAGAGGCATGAGAGGCAACAACTTTTTCCTCTTTACTTGAGGTCGATTCATTAGAAGTAGAATCGTCCCAAGTTTTTGCTTGCAAAACCCTCTTTTTATATGATTTCGGAGAAGGACAATCCGTTGAAAAATGGCCGTAGCCTTTGCATCGATAGCATTGGATTTCCCCTTCGAAATCATCTTTCTCTTTTTATTTAGAGGGTTTTGCAAAGCTTTTGAGATTAGAGGATTTAGAACCCGATGATCCTTTAGATAGTTTCGTGGATGAAGATCCATTGGTTCGATTCTTCCAAAATTTCCGACGAAATTTCTTTGTGATCCGCGCCAATTGTTCTTCAAAATCGGCAAAAGAGATTTCATCGTCGGAACTTGATTCGCTATCTTCTTCCTTTGTTGATTTGAATGCAATACCTGTAAGCTTAGAAGAAGACTTGGAAGAAACTTGATTAGTAGGAAAAGTCATTTCATAAGTTTGCAAAGCACCTACTAATTCCTCTACACTCATCTCATCCGGATGACTAACGGTTTCAATGGCGGTAACCTTTGCCCTAAACCGTTCCGGAAGAGTCCGAAGTATCTTTCTTACAATTTTTGACTCCGGGATCTTTTCTCCTAAATTAGCACATGTATTAATTACATCTTGAAGTCTAGTGTAATAATCTGTAAACAATTCATGCTCTTCCATATGAATAGAGTCAAATTGACTTGTAAGCATCTGGAGCTTTTGAATTTTTACAAGATTAGTACCCTCATGTGTAATTTTGAGAATATCCCAAATTTCCTTCGCGGTTTCACACGCGGAAATTCTTGTGAACTCAGTCGAGGAAAGAGAATTAAATAAAGCGTTCATACCTTTCCCATTGTAAGAAGATCTTTCAAATTCCTCTTTGGACCATCTAGAGCGAGGTTTTGGGGTAGTAGAATTTCCTACTTCCTCAACAGGATGTACCCAACCGTATTCCACGGATTGCCATACCCGCTCATCAATTGCGATGAGAAAAGCTCTCATCCGCACTTTCCAATAAGCATAATTAGTCCCATCAAAAAGAGGAGGTCTATAAATATTACCACTTTCACCCATCATGATAGATAAACCTAAAACCCGCTCTGATACCAATTGTAGGTTTTTAATAGGATCCACAAGGATCTAAATAGGTACTATCAAACAACTAGAGGGGGGGTGAATAGGTGTAATACTTATAAAACCAAATCTCAGTGCAAAATAAAAACCAATGCGGAAAATAAAAACAGCACACCGAGATTTACGTGGAAACTCCAATCCAGGAGAAAAACCACGGGACCAACACGCAATAACAATCCACTAAGAATAGAAGAATAACAAGGTGATTACCGACTCCACGGACTCAACCCCTCCTTCAGCTTCTTCGGACCTTGCGCTGACCGGTTGGATGTCCACGCAATAACAATCCACTAAGAAAAGAAGAATAACAAGGTGATTACCGTCTCCACGGATTTAACCCCTCCTTCAACTTCTTCGGACCTCGCGCTCCACCGATTTTGCACGTCCACTGCACACGTTCGAATCCACGAACGCCACTCGAATCCACGAGCACACGTTTCGAATCCACGAAATGCCTTTAGCACACCGAATCCACGATGCCACGTCGAATCCACGACGCAAACTCAGTCGATAAGAATAGTGACTTCGATGGTGATCCTTTGCTTAGATTCTCATTGAGGAACCGTAGAAGAAATCTCTAAGCAAAGATTAGATCAATTCGACAAAAAATATGTTCTTGAAAGAACCGTCGAATTGACCTAAAAGAGGCTATAAAAAGAACGATAAAAACCTAGCCTCTAGGGTTGCTCTCAAGTGTTTAATTAATTAATCGGTAGAGAACCCACGTTCTTGAGAAACCCTAAGTGTCTATTTATAGTTTAGAAACCTTTGGAAAGAGATAGGAATAAAAAACTTACCTTATCTGGAAATTTTACGGACGGCGATCCGGATCGGATTTACTGCGATCCGGATCGTCATAGCGTGATAGACAATTCCAGAAAACCAAGGGTTCGGGATCCGGATTGAACTTCCCGATCCGGATCGTTCATGAATTTCAGCAACATCCAATGTTCGGGATCCGGATCAGAATAGGCTTGGATCCGGATTGGATTTGCACATGAACTAATACCCTTCGGGATCCGGATTGGATCATCTGATCCGGATCCTGAACATGCCCCATGTCCAGTTTTTGATTTTTATATAATTAAAAATTCTTCCAAGTGTTTCTACACTATAAGAAAGTATTCGGATCACCAAAATTATTTAGTTAACCATACCTGATCCTTTTGAATACTTTCTTCTTGAGATTGATGTAACTGATCCACAATTCTTCAACTTCAATCTTCAAGACTCAAGACACTGAGTGTCAACTTGAGCTCTTGTTGAATCTTCGCTAAGTCTTTGATTGCTGATTGACAATTTGATCCCTTTAAGACTCCGACTCAACTCACTGACTTGACTCACGAAATATGCCAACACCAAAATGCCGTAACAGATACCACTTGTGGGTTATAGGATCCAAGGATCTAAATAGGGGAAAAACCATCTAGAGAGGGGGGGAATAGGTGTAAACAATAAAACTCAGAAATCTTTGTGTAAAAATAACCCAATGTGGAAAATAAAAAAATATACGCAAAATTATATGTGGAAAACTCAATTTATGAGTAAAAAATCACGGGACCGATCACAGGGAAAAATCCACTAAGATTAAATACGTACAAGGTGATATAACGCAACACCATGACACAACTTTTTTCATACGCTCCGAGTAGATCTTCTCCGCATTCCTCAACGCGCCTCGATCACACGATTTGCATCCAATTTCGAATCCACAAAGTCCAACGTCGAATCCACGACGTCCAACCAAATCCACGGTCTTCACCAATATAGCACGAGTCGATCACACGAACGCGCCTAACTCCAAATCCATGAAGTCGATAGCACCTTGAATCACAAGGCCACGCGAATCCACGCGCCGATGTTCCTTTCGAAAATCGTTGTTTGTTTATTGGTGGTGATGATTCCAAATACTTAGATAATCATAGATAGACAAGAAAATACCATCTAAGTATTCATCAATTTGATTCTACAAGAAATAAAGAGTTTGAAAAAAAAATCTATAATCAAATTGATCAATATAGATGAAGAAACAAAAAAATAAACGTGTTTTCCCTTTCTTCTCTATATGTGGATTATCTACGATCCCTTTTTGGAATATCCTAAAAGATGATCTTTGGATCTATTTATAGGGTAGAAATATTTTGGAAAGAGATAATGTCACGCCCCGGGGTCGAAACCGCGACCCGGGCTCGCCAACAGATCCGCCATCTATACGAAACTCTCCGCACAGACGAAGCGTCTAACCTACAAATCAGATCTATAGCTATACATGTATCAGAGCTGAAAAGAAAATAAATAGATAGCTACAGAAATCTCAACATTGAACAGCTGAAGTCACATCCAAAATACATAGTCAACTCCAGACTAAAACAAATATATAATACAACAAATCTCTCAGGCTGTCCAGTACAATAATAAAATCTCACATCTAGGGTACATCTACCTCTGACTCTCAAGTAAGCTGGTAAGGAACTATTTGGCCACGCCTTTACCTCGAACTGCTTCCTCCGCTTGAACAGAAGCCGGACAGCTACCTTAGAAAAATCTGTCACCACAGCGGGTGTGAGAACTACACCGTCACGTAGTTCTCAGTGGGTACCGTCTCCAACTCTACGGTCTGCCCACTAAGTCTACTAGAGGCAAAAAGATAGGTAAATAGGTAATATGAAAAGCTGAAATAAAAGCTACAGCTACTATGCCTCAAGTATCATGCTCAAAGGAAAGACAATCAACTATGAATATGCTATGCATCCACTCGCTCACAAGGTGCGCTCATCAACCCAATCTGTATCATGCTCAAGGAGAAATACTCAACTAAGAACATGTTATGCAACCACTCACTCATGAGGTGCTCACATCAACCCAATCTCACTAACTGCCAAATCTGGTCCAGTCAAGCCTGCGCCTCCCTAGTGTATCAACGTAGGGATCTACCGATACTCCAACCCGGTCCAAAACTCGATATGGTCACCCGGTACACCAACCCGGTCCAATCGAAATATCACAATATCACGCTAGGCAGCCTCATCAAGCGCATCATCATCATCACCATCGCATCCAGAGCGGCTCTCGAGGGGCACGACCCCACCGAGGAAAAAGCGTGTCTCATCAGGCTCAATAAGCGGCATCTGCAGGCTATGATCCAAATCCACGATCATCCGGATCGACAATATCCAACTCACAACACTAACACACTGGCTGGAGATATTCTACAGCCGGGATCACCGTCAACCCAAACGGCTCCCAAAATAGGACTCCAACTCAATCCACTAAAAGAAACTGGCTGGAGATACTCAACAGCCGAGATCACCGTCAACCCAAACGGCTCCCAAAATAGGAATCCTACACGATCCAATAAAACTGTCACGCCCCGGGGTCGAAACTGCAACCCGGACTCGCCAACAGATCCGCCGCCCATACGGGAAACCTCGTATAGACGAAGCGTCTAACCTGCAAAAAATAATACTACAGCTATACAGATATCAGAGCTGAAGAGTAATGTGGTGACCCCGATCCCCATGTAACTTCTCCCATGAACCGTAGTGTAGAACACCTAGTGTTGGTGTGTCTGGCCCATAGTGCATCAAAGGGATGCCACAGATGGACCCTGTGTGATATCCACAGCTGGAGTGACCTTCGGCTGCATTTGCCGAATCTTTGAAATGGTTTTGGGCCAAACAGAGGTTGGATTTGGATTCAGCGCGGAAAAACGCTTGAAAACGGCTATTTGCTTGTTTGATTCTGAGTCCGGATGCCCAAAAAGGACTCCCGAAAGTTTTCGCTGAATTTCGGTGCATGGGAGGGGCCGTGGACCGCCGACTGCCACGTGGCGGCTTGTTATTGGCTGGTCCGCAGCACTGGGTCCATAGAGAGGCACGGCTGGGTGCACGGACCCGGCGCATGGACACGTGGCGCCGCCTGATTGGCGGGCTCGTGATGCGCGGTCTACGGGGTTGGCGTGGCGGTGCATGGACCAAGGCGGGTGGACACGTGGCGGCCCCCGGTTGGTCGGTGCACGCGGCGCGGCCCACGGAACCCGAAGTAGGGTGCGTGGACCGGGTGTAGGGGACGTGTGTCGGCGTGCCATTCGCGGGCTAACGAGGCGCGGTGCACGGGGGCGCGGGCGGGCGACTCGGGGCGCGTGCGTGGCAGGCGGCCAGAGCGGCGCCTGCCCGCACGTGTGACCGCAACAGTGTCGGGACACATGGCACGCTGCCACTCGCGGGCGCCACCTACCCGTTTGACCGGGTAGGTGCCACGTCGGCCCCCGGGAGGCCCACGTGGCCGCTCCTGGCGCGCCCCGCACAGCTGTTTGCTGTGCGGGTGACGTGGCCGCTCCACGACGATCCGGGCGCCTACAGTGTTTCCCCTTTTGCTGTCGGATTCGGGTGCCCGAATCTTCGGGAGCGCCCGAATCCGGGGACTTGGTTGGAATTTCTTTAATTATTTTTCTGCGGCCTATATAAAGCCCGAGCCGCCTTCACTTGCAGGGTTTTGACATTTCCGAGCTTCAAACCGACTGGAAGTCGTCAGCAAAGTTGATCCCCATGCAGTGCTGCATCCATATGTCAATTTCGGGGATTTTACGTGGCACGCTTATCGAGGTTTCCATTTTTCTTGGCGCGTCGTGACGTTCCTTCGCCAGTGTTTCTCCCGTCGCGTTTTGGTGCGTGAGCTCCACCGGTCTACTTCAACCACCTTTTCGAGAGATTTCTTCGCCATTGGATCCGGGACAGGAAAGGCTACGATCTTGGTATTTTCAGCATTTCCTCGTTTCATGCTTTTCGAGGAGTTCTTCCATGCTTACTCGGACCCTGGTTTTCTGTGATTTCGAGGACGGCAGATTGATTCGGGGTTTTCTCCGCGCTCGGACATCGGATTGAGACAAGCCTTTGCATTTTTTATATCTACTCGTCGCTAGGATTATCATAGTATTTTTCTTGGATTTTTCTGAGACCTTCCCGGAGGTATGGTTTTCTCCCTTCATCTGTGCATGGGATTACAGTTGTGTGGTTTTGAGGTTTTGCGAACCTGTGTTGTGGAATTTGTAACTTGGCCTACGGTGCTCGGAATTGGGCGTACAGGTACCCGTTTCGAAGGTCTCGACGCGAGGATCGTGGTGGTATTTTTATTGGAATTTTTGGAGTTTGTTTTACAGGTGAGAATTTTGCATTAAGAGGACTGTTCCCAGCAGAATTGTAAAACTTGGATTTTATGGAATTAAGTGTAACTTTGGGTTGTATTTTTGTACCCAGGAAGTATTGAACACTGTTCCTGTATTGTTTGATTGGTGGGTGAGTAGAGATATCTGTTTCTTGGTATTCTCAGCTGTACGACTCCGGACAGTTAGCACCTTCCGGTGGGTGGCTTCGCTTTCAGGATCTATGGACTGTGCACTAATTCTATTGATATAGAATCATGCATGATAGTGATTGGACTTGGTAGCATGCTAGAATTTGAATGTTAATATTCTTTGTATTTATCTGATGATCTATGATCTCTTTTGCTTCCTACCACCTGTTAAATTATTGTTATCTTGGAACCTGACCTAGCACCCCCGTCATATGTTGCATGTGTAACCAGACCAGTAGAAAACCCTCACTTGGGCTAGGGTTATTTATGTTTAGACATCCACACATTGTGTTTCATTCCTGGACTTAGTGTTATCCTCGCCCGGGTAGTGGGCCGAGCGGTCGGGACTTCCTTTTAGTATGGGATGCATTTGCACTCGTGCTTGGGAGCAGAGTGGAGTCTGGTAGATGTAGTGGATCACTTGTCTGTACCGGAAACCGTTTGGAGTAAACGGTGGTCCCGGGAGGTCTTGTTTTCCCCTGTTTGGGTTGTCGCCACTATGTTAGTGGCAGTAGTGTACCAGTGTTAGCAGGACCTAGAACCCAGAACCCTTTTCGACATACACATGATTTTAGTCTACCAACGTTTTCTTCCAAGCATCGAAGGGCCGCTGGAGTCTGTTCTTGTTTGATTGGACAAAGGCATCAGCCCTTCGGGGTTTGGGTAAAATACTTCTTTTGTAACTGTTTTTCCTAAAAAAACTAAAAATCATTAAAAAATAGGTTTCTCCTCAAATCAAGATAGTTTTTCAAAAAGGGAACTACTTTTAATCCTCACCCTGTGTGGGTTGAGTGAAAATGATTTTCAATAACAAATGTCACCTTTTTCCTGTAAATCTCCCCAATCGAAAGGATTCGAGTGGTCTGGGTTCTAGGGGCCGTTCCTTTGTCGGGACGAAAGCCACGGGGGCCGAGCCTGGAACCTGTTCTTGTTTGATAGAGTTGTAGGTGTAGGTCTCCCGGAACTGTAATGACACGGGTTTTTTTGTAGTATGTTACCCTCCTTCTATTAAAGTGTTCCTTTAGTGGATCGGAACTATCGTATTTTCGTAAGTCGGTCGGTGTGTGGCGTGAGTATTTTTCTGTGAAAGAGTGCGAAAAATGATGACCGGCGGTGCGATCGGATCTGGAATCCGATGTAGGAATCTCCCGGAACAGGGTTTTTAGTGTCGCGGTGACTTAACGCGCATCGGAACTCGTGCAAATATCCTGCACACTTTCCGAGGAAAAGGTGGGTTTATCTTGTGTGATTAATTAGTTAGAGAATTAGTTATTCGGTTACGGATATTAAAAGGTGGGTTATCCCGTAGGATTAATTAATTAAAGAATTTATTAATTGGTGACGGAAATTAAAAGGCGGATTTATTTGTACGTACGAAAAGGGAAATCCCACTTTTCGTAAAAGAGGAAAATGAAACCCTAACCGAGAGAATGGAAAGGAAAAGGAAGAGAGGAGGAGAAAAGGCAAAACCGTAACCGGAGGAAAGAAAGGGGAAGAAGACGGCGGGATCCGATCACCCCGAACCACGTACCGGAAGCAAGAACGCGATCGGTCGTTTCCCCGTCGGATTATCCGGTGAGTGTTTTTACGTTCGTAGTATCTTCGGGGTTCTTTCGTATTTTTAGTTGTCTTCTCCGTCTCCGTCTCCATCGTCTTCGCCGGCCCGTCGCCGTTACCGTGCAACTTAGGGCACGACGCGGGCGGGCGGACGACGTGCGGTGCCGCTAGGGCACCGCGCGGGCGGACATCGCGAAGGCGGGCGCCCATCGCGAAGGCGGGCGCCGCCCGGGTGCCACGTGGACGCCGCCGCGCGGGCCCGCACCCACGCGGGCGCCGCGCTGGCCGCACCCACGGGCGCCGCGCGGGCAGTCACCGCGCGGGCGCCGCGCTGGCGCCACCCGCAGGCGCACGTCACGCGGCCTGGAGCCGTGCGGGGCACCCGCGGGCCGGCGGCCGTCGCGCGAACGCCGCCCGGGACGTCCGCGGACGGCGGGCAACCCCCGCGGGCGACGACGCCTGCGGGGGGGGGATGTGCGTGCGCGCGAGCAGCCGTCAAGCGTAGTTCTAGGCACCGTTTTGGGGTTTCGGCGCAGAGTTAATTGGGTTTTCGTTTTCCGGTGATTCTATGCGTTTTAACTGTTGTTTCTGGGACTTTTTTAGGTCCGAGTGCGCAGCGGGAGAGTATCAAAGACCCCTAGTACCCCGATCTTCCCGCAACCAGGTGGGTTCTTATGCAACAAGTGCTGTAAGTGCATTAGGTGCAGTGTATCATCTAAATGTTCGTACTAACCTGTTTAATAAAGTAGATGAGGTATTTCCAGTGAATTAACCCTTCGCATTACTATGTACCGTTCTTTTGTTGATATTTGTGGCGACCAAGTGTCGCGGTGCTTAATTTACGCCGACTTCGGCAAACCAGTTTTAGATGCTGCACGTACACAGGCAGATTGGCCTCCGCATGGGTGTACTTTTCCGGAGGAGTGGTCAGAATGACCCGTGTGCCCCACGTGTGTAGGGTGGGGACCTCTTTACGATAGCTAAACATGTCGCTCACGCATCGTGAAGGGGTAAAATGCATCGTAAGTGTCGCGTGGGGAGATCGTCGACTACCCTGACGTGACGGTGTCATTAAATTAAATAAAGTGGACTCATGACGAAGGATAGCGAAAGGTTCCGGTGCAGAGTACTTCATTTAAAGTTATTGTCCATTAATGCTATAACATCTACTTTATTTGTGACTGACTTTACCCACTCCGTGACAGGTTCAAATAGGTATGTTCAACGGGACGGTGGTGAGGCAACGCAGTCATAACTATTGGCCGTATGAGGCCTTATGTCAAAACTTTTAGTTCAGTTATCTCTATTCTCTCTCTCTAGTTTAATTTGTGTGGATGTGGATCATGCTAGATGGTTGGTTAGTTGTTTGATATCACAGTAGATTTTTAATTACTGTTCTCAATCTTTGCGGCCGTTTTACGATATAAAAGGGGTTTCGAAAATGTCTTTCAGACATCAAGTGTCGTGTGGGCACTACTTTGAAAATCTGTGGTTTTATCCTTTCAAAACGATGTAGCCGCCTTACTGTGAATATGTAGACGTTTTAAAGGAATGGGTGTCGAGTGGACACCGTTTGCAACTCGTAGAATCCTCTTAATGTGATTGAATGTTTTTATACTCTCGTACTGGTTGACTGTGACTGTGTGGTTAAAAATTTTATGAAGAATGATGTATTGCCGTTGTCGTAATCGTGACTGTCATGCCCCGGGTGTAAACCAGAACCCGGGCCCGCTCACAGATCCGCCGTGCATGCGGTATTTCCCACATACACGAAGCGTTGGTAACCTGCTCAGATAAGCAATAATAATAAAAGAGCATAAAGTAATCAGAGCTAACTAAAACTACTGTAACTCAGACAGAAGCTGGAAGTAAAAAGTACAACAGTAAAATAAACTACAGATGTCTCTCACACCGCTACTACAATATATACAGCTGGCAGAAGCCAGACCCAAAAGAAAGTAACTAAATACTGTCTGAGAAGTCCAGGTACCCAAAACTCTCCAGCTACAGTCCGCGGGTGGCACTCTATCTAGTCCGCGATACGCTTGCCCCGATCAGTTGCTGACGGCCCAGCAACTCCCACAGAGGACTCTGCAAAACAAGGGAGAGAGAGAAACAAGCAAAACAGTGGGGGTAAGTACTACTATAACCAGTAGCCTCCCCTAGTGGGTAAAGCCTCAGCTCAGGTATGCCCACCAGGAAGATCAGAGGCATAAAGGAAAGGGATAAAAAGGGGAGTGTAATATGAGCAACTCAGATGAAATGCTACCCCTAATATGCCTCTACATGCTAAACCAATCAGGATGACAAAGTATGCATCTGTGTCAGAAGCCTGTCTAGATGACCCAATCTGACCGCCAGTGGACACTGGCACCGCCTGCTCTGCCGCCTCGGGTATGCCAGCCTACGCATAACACCGAAGCAAAGGAGTCCCCAGGACTCAAAGTCTGGCAACCGCGCACTCCGGAGTCGCACTCGTGGGGAGCGACCCACACGAGAGAAGTAAGTAACCACAAGTAACTGTCTCTAGCAGGACTGGATCGAGACTCAAAGAAGTGGGAAAAAACCCTCCACTAAAGCAAGCCCGATCCCCCAAGTACCCAATCTGATGCAATAAGACGACCCGGTCAACCACCCAAGATCCGTGGTCGCCGCAACACCCTGTCAAAAGCCCACACTGTCCCAAATCCCCAATACCTGACTACGCTGTCCGATACCCGCTCGAACCCGAGCAATTATGCCTCAAGTCTACCAGGATAGAAGAAGGAGAATTAGATGCATGGTTTCTCCTAAGTCAAGTCCCAAAAACAGTGTAGCAGTAAAAGATGACATTATTAGGTGACCCGTTTAATCATGCATTGTTCCAACATTTGTCCAATTTCCCAGAATAAGCAATATAGAGTGACCTGAGCTAGAGTGACAGTCTTATAAGAGGAATTATTAGTTTTACAGTCCACAATTGCTATTTTATCTTCAGATATACCGTTCAGATTTGATAAGTGGTTAAAACAGGTGATCATTCTAACAATAGGATCTGATTAATAAGAGTTAATTCCCTAAGCATGCAAGTCTACCCATCTTATATTTAGCATCTTCAATTTAGGGGCACTCTAACATTCCTAGTGGCATACCAAAGAGAGGAGTACAACAACCACCCACCTGATCAGTCGAGCTGTCAAAAGTCCTACAACTGATAATACCAAAGATGGCGGCTACACAGAGTCCAAACGGTCCCGCGCAGTCCACACTGCTCCTGGGTACAAAAACCGAGCTGTCACAATCCATATATATCCCCAGAACTGCCAAATTTAACAAACAATAACTCCGGTGCGAAGATGAACAAGAATCACCTGCTCACAGTCCTCAGAAAAATCCAAATAAAATATCCCCGCGGTCTACGCGTCGATAGCTTCGAAACGACTACCTGCACATCCAAATCCGAGTTTTCTACGCTGAGATATAAATCCGGCAAGAAAATAACCTCTAACCCTACTGTAAAAATTTCCCCAGATCAACATCCGGAAAGAAAGGAGATTCTCACCTTCGAGGCAATCTCCTAAAGTCCTGAGAAAAAAACAGCAGATTCCTCGCGAAGAGTAGATGAATTTAGGCTCTTGAATCACCCTGATCCGATGTCTGTACGCGAAGTTATGGCCAAAACATCGTGTCGCTGTCCAAAAATCCGCAAAGAAAGAGGGGCAACAGAACACTCAAATGCCTCCAAAATCCGAAATTAATTTG
The DNA here is from genome assembly GCA_029204045.2 of Tillandsia leiboldiana. Taxonomy (NCBI): domain Eukaryota; kingdom Viridiplantae; phylum Streptophyta; class Magnoliopsida; order Poales; family Bromeliaceae; genus Tillandsia; species Tillandsia leiboldiana. The sequence goes on from CM055070.1 coordinate 18,910,147, forward strand.
GGGAAACTTTGAATATCAAAATCAAAGTCCTACCTGTCGTGAGTCCAACGGCACAAAAATCGTCGAAGTCAGGTGTGGGGTAAAGCCAGGAGAGTCTGCGCACCGAGAGGACGCAAAACGGGTCGAAGACGAACTAAGCGCGCCGCGTCGGAAAACGGCCAACCTCGGAAACTGAGCACCACCACAACTCCGGAAAGCTACTGCCGGAGAGATCACTGGCAGGGGAAGACTTCTTCTTCAGAGCCCACTGCGAAATTCCCCCAGGAAATGGGTGAAAGAATGGCCTCAAACCGGATAAACAAGCCTAAATAAGGCTTATCGGATTCCCGGATCCAACCCGTTAGCCCGGGCTGATCCGGCGCGGCCCGGGTCGGACCAGACGCCGTCCAACCCGCCTGGGCGCCCGCCACGTACCCCCAAACAGGGGACAGCCGTGCGGGGCCACCGCACGCGCGCCACGCGCCCCCCCGCTACAGCGGCGGGGCCCCGCGGGTGGCGACGCGTGGCGCAACGCCACGCGTCGACCGCTCCGCCGCCCCCGCTCACCGCTGAAGGGCCCAGTGGGCCGAGAGCGCGTGGACCCGCCAATGCCCCTGTGCCACGTGTCCTGCACCCGGTCCACGCGCCGCTCCGCACTTTTCCCTGGACCGAGCCGCGCGCACCCGCCAATCCGCACGCGCCACGTGGCCCGCCCCGCGGTCTATGCACCCGCGCGCCTTTCCCGTGGACCAGGCGGTGTGGGCCGACCAATCCCGAGCCGCCACATGGCACCAGCCGGTCCACGGTCACCCCCATGCACCCGTTTTCCCCCGAAACTTCCGGTAGCCCTTTTTGGTCATCCGGACTCCAAATTTGGCAAATAAATAGCCGTTTTCAAGTGTTTTTCCGTGCTGAATCCAATTCTACCATCTGTTTGGCCATAATCCTTCCCGAAATTTTGGCAAACACAGCCGAAGGCCAAAACAGTAAAAGATACCACTCAGGTCCAACAGTAGCACCACTTTGATGCACCTTGGGCCCGATACACCAACAATAGGTGTTCTCAACTGTAGATTCAGTCGGAAAACTGTACGGGGTTTACGGTCTCCACATCCTCCCCCACTAAAAGGGAGTTTCGTCCTCGAAACAAAAGGAAAGTAAACCTGCGTACCACAATCAGGAATCTCGAACAGGGAAGGGTAGGTATCCCGCATCGCCGTCTCAAGCTCCCAAGTGGCCTCTCGTTCCTCATGGTTGCTCCAAAGGATCTTCACATAAGGTATTGCCCGATTGCGTAATTCCCTCACCTCACGAGCCAGAATCCGCAATGGGCGCTCCTCGTAAACCAAGTCCTCGCCGATATCCAAGGATGCGAAGTCGATGACATGAGACGGATCGAATACATATCTCCTCAAGGCCGAAACATGGAAGACATCGTGAACACCAGCCAAACGGGGAGGTCCAACAGTAGCACCACTTTGATGCACCTTGGGCCCGATACACCAACAATAGGTGTTCTCAACTGTAGATTCAGTCGGAAAACTGTACGGGGTTTACGGTCTCCACATCCTCCCCCACTAAAAGGGAGTTTCGTCCTCGAAACAAAAGGAAAGTAAACCTGCGTACCACAATCAGGAATCTCGAACAGGGAAGGGTAGGTATCCCGCATCGCCGTCTCAAGCTCCCAAGTGGCCTCTCGTTCCTCATGGTTGCTCCAAAGGATCTTCACATAAGGTATTGCCCGGTTGCGTAATTCCCTCACCTCACGAGCCAGAATCCGCAATGGGCGCTCCTCGTAAACCAAGTCCTCGCCGATATCCAAGGATGCGAAGTCGATGACATGAGACGGATCGAATACATATCTCCTCAAGGCCGAAACATGGAAGACGTACATCGTGAACACCAGCCAAACGGGGAGGTAGAGCAACTCTATACGCCACAGGGCCTACCCTCTCGAGCACTTCAAAGGGTCCAATGAAGCGAGGACTAAGCTTTCCCCGAACTCCAAATCTCTTGACCCCTTTCGAAGGCGAAACCTTCAAAAAGACATGATCCCCAACCTGGAACTCAAGGTCTCGCCGCCGAACATCTGCATAACTCTTCTGGCGACTCTGGGCCGTCTCCAAGTGCCGTCGTATAACTCGGACCTTCTCTTCCGCCTCCAGCAGTAAATCTGGCCCCAGCGTCCTCCTCTCACCCACATCACTCTAATAAAGGGGCGACCGACACTTGCGTCCGTACAACGCCTCAAACAGAGCCATCTTAATGCTCGCTTGAAAGCTGTTGTTGTACGCGAACTCAACCAGGGGTAAGTGTCGGTGCCAACCTCCTCCAAAATCCATAACGCACGCACGCAACATATCCTCAAGCGTCTGAATGGTGCGCTCTGACTGGCCGTCTGTCTGTGGGTGGAATGCCGTGCTGAAACTAAGCCGAGTACCCATGGCTGACTGTAAGCTCCCCCAAAACCGTGACACGAACCTCGGGTCTCGATCTGACACAATGGACGCTGGAACTCCGTGCAATCTCACAATCTCAGCCAAATAAAGCTGTGCCAAGCGCTCCATGGACCAAGTCATCTGCACAGGCAGGAAATGAGCTGACTTGGTAAGTCTATCAACAATCACCCAAACTGCGTCGGCTCCACTCTGTGATCTCGGTAGCCCAGTCACAAAATCCATGGTGATGCGGTCCCACTTCCATTCGGGAATTGGAAGACTTTGCAACTTGCCAGCAGGTACCCGATGTTCCGCCTTCACTTGCTGACAAGTTAAACACTGAGCCACAAATCTTCCAATATCCCGCTTCATTCCAGACCACCAAAAGAGTGCCTTGAGGTCCCTATACATTTTAGTACCTCCAGGGTGGACGGTATAAGGTGTATAGTGAGCCTCTCTCAGAATCTGATCCCTGATCTCCGAATCTGTAGGCACACACACTCGGTCCCTGTACCGCAGTACTCCCGAGCTATCCACTGAAAAATCCCCTAACTGCTCTGCCTGAAGCTGCGATCTGATCCTCGTCAAGTAGGGGTCCCCACTCTGTGCCTCACCAATCCTATCCAACAGAGTGGGCTGCAAGACCAAGGACAAGAGTCTAGCAGAGACCCCAGGGGACACTACCTCTATCTGTAGACGCCTCAACTGCTCCACAAGTGGTGCCTGCTGAGTAATCATCATGCTCAAGCTCTGTGCTGATCTCCTGCTCAAAGCGTCTGCAACCACATTGGCCTTGCCGGGGTGGTAAAGGATACTCAAATCATAATCCTTTAAAAGCTCCAACCACCGGCGTTGCCGCAAGTTCAGCTCCTTTTGAGTAAATAGATACTTTAAGCTCTTGTGGTCTGTATAAATCTCACAGTGCTCCCCGTAGAGATAATGCCGCCATAACTTCAGGGCGAACACCACAGCGGCAAGCTCTAAATCGTGAGTAGGGTAATTCTTTTCATAATCCTTTAATTGCCGTGAAGCATAGGCAATTACCCTACCATGCTGCATCAGGACACAACCCAAGCCGCTGTGTGAGGCATCACTGTAAATCACAAACCCGTCGCCCATCACAGGTAGAGCTAGGACTGGTGCTGAGATCAATCTCCTCTTAAGCTCTTCAAAGCTCTCTTGGCACCGCTCAGACCAAATAAACTTCACCCCCTTTCTCGTCAGACTGGTCAGGGGAGTAGAGAGCTTCGCAAAGCCCTCAACAAAACGACGGTAATAACCTGCTAATCCAAGAAAGCTACGAACCTCAGTAACCGTCGTCGGTCTAGGCCAATCCCGAACTGCATCAATCTTCGTCGGGTCCACTGCCACCCCTGCGGCTGATATAACATGGCCTAGAAAAGCAACCTCCCGAAGCCAAAATGCACACTTCTTCAGCTTGGCAAACAGCTTCTTCTCTCGCAGAAGCTGTAGCACAATCCTCAAGTGCTCCTCATGCTCTACCTCACTCCGGGAGTAGACCAAAATATCGTCTATGAATACAACGACAAATCGATCCAAGTACGGCTGAAACACCCGGTTCATTAAATCCATGAATGCAGCCGGGGCATTAGTTAGTCCAAAAGGCATGACTGTAAACTCATAATGCCCATACCGGGTTCTAAAAGCCGTCTTGGGAATGTCCTCGGCCCTCACCCTCAACTGGTGGTAACCTGACTGAAGATCCAACTTCGAGAACACTGTTGCGCCCTGCAACTGATCAAACAGATCATCAATTCGTGGTAGCGGGTACTTGTTCCGAATGGTCACTTTATTTAGCTCTCGATAATCCACGCACAAGCGAAGTGATCCATCCTTCTTCTTCACGAATAAAACAGGCGCTCCCCACGGAGACACACTGGGTCTCACGAAGCCCACATCCATCAAATCCTGCAACTGAGCCTTCAATTCCCTCAGTTCCGCTGGGGCCATCCAGTAAGGTGCCTTTGAGATTGGTGCGGTCCCTGGAACCACATCAATCACAAACTCCACCTCCCTCTCCGGCGGCAAAGTCGATAGCTCAGAGGGAAACACATCCGGGAACTCGCGGACGATAGGGATATCCTCGAGTCCCGGTGCCACCGTAGGCACCTCTACGACCGTCGCCAAGAAAGCGATACAACCCCTGCTCATCATCCGCCGAGCTCTCGATGACGAGATAGTCATCGCAAACAGGGTACTCTGACAGCCTCTAAATACGAACTCCTCCTGCCCTGGCTCACGAAGAGTCACTGTCCTCTCTCTGCAGTCGATAGTGGCGGAATAACGGGATAGCCAATCCATCCCCAGCACCAAGTCGAAATCATGGAGCTGCTGCAAGACAAGCAAGTCTGCCGGCAAAATCCAAGGCCCCAACTGCACCGGGCATGTCAAACAATGCTTCTCGACATGCATAACGTGATCAGGAACCCGCACCTCTAATGCATATGACAAGGACTCTACCTCTAGACCATGCAGGGATGCAAATGCTCGACTAATGAAAGAATGAGATGCACCAGTGTCGAATAAAGTGCGAGCCCGAATACCAAGGAGCAGAGTAATACCTGCCACCACCTGGTCTGCCGCGGAAGAATCTGCTAACAGGGCGGCATACACCCGCCCGCTCGGTGCTGGAGGTCGAGAATCTGTAGGACGAGAGGTGGACGGCCTGCCCGCTGGGGCATAAGACCGCTGGGCTGGTGGCTGCTGCTGCTGAGGGGAATATGGAGTCGACGCCGAAGAAGGTACCGAGGAAGTAGAAAGGGGGCAGGTAGCTCGCACATGCCCCGGCTGTCCACAACGGAAGCATCGACCCCATCTCTGGTCACAAGTGATAGCGGCATGCTGACCTCCGCAGAAGATACATTGGTCAGAAGATCGGGGCGGTCTTGGCTGCTGCTGCTGTCTCGAGGACTGCTGCTGAGATCTCTGCTGCCTCTGCTGCGATCTCTGCTGCTGGTGCTGCTGCTGATGCTGCTGCGGTATCTGGGGTCCACCTGGCCCTCTCCTATCAGGTCGCCCACGGCCGTAAGACTGGGACTGCGGCGGCCGTGGCGGTCTCCATGAGCTGGCCTGTCCCCCGTCCTCCGGGGCTGGTCGCTTCCTGTCGGAACTCTGCGCGACCGCGGCCCTCCGTCTGGCCACCTCCTGATCACCTCTCTCCACCCACTGTGCGTGCTCTGCGGCTGCCTCTAGGGTCTGAAATCTCTGGGCATGCACAAGTGTGAAAATCTCTGGGCGAAGGCCTGCCTCAAACATCTCTACCTGGTGCGGACCGTCACGGGCGACGAAAGGCACACAGTTCAGCAACTCCATGAACTCCTGGAAATAGACATGAGCCGATCGATCGCCTTGCTGCAGATTCTTCAAGTCGTCCTCCAACTTTTTCTTCACACTGGTAGAGAAGTAGGTGTCCAACACCATCCGCTTGAACTCCTCCCAAGGCAACTGCCGAGTGATCCGAAACTCCAGTGGCTCTACCCGCTGCCACCAAACGTCTGCATCTCCGTCCAAACAGTGCACCGCCATGTGCACTCGGTACTTCGGGTCGACGAAGAAGTCCCAAAAAAGCTTCTCCATCGCAGAAAGCCATCTCCCAACATCCCGGGGCTGAGCATCCCGCCCCGAGAACCTAGGTGGTCCCCGCTTAACAAACTGGGAGAGTTTGTCAGCAAAATCCTGCTCCTCCTCCGCAGTCAAAGGCCGGATAGCTTCAGGAGCCCCGCTACTCGAAGAAGGTGCCAACGGCGCAAAAGGTGCAACAAGGGGCACAGGAGCCTCCGGAACAGCTGGGGGTGGTGCCTCCCTCCGAGCAAGCAGTTGCTCATGTTGGGTCGTATATAATACGGATCTAAATAGGGGAAGAAACACCTAGAGGGGGGTGAATAGGTGTAAACGTATAAACACTCCAAAAATCGTTGCGATAAAACCCAATGCGGAAAATAAAATAACACGCAAGATTTTTACGTGGAAAACTCCATCACCGGAGTAAAAAACCACGGGACCGATAACACGGCAGAAATCCACTAGAATTAAAACACGTACAAGGTGATTTACCGTACACACTTACGACTCAACCTTTTCCATACGCTCCTAGAGGATCTTCTCCGCTCGCTCCAGACGCTTCTCGAATCCACGATCTGCGCCCAACGCCGAATCCACGGCGTCCAACGTCGAATCCACGACGTCCGACCGAATCCACGGTCTTCACCCAATAGCACCGTTCGAATCCACGAACGTGCCTCGCTCCGAATCCACGAGAGCGATTGAACCTTGAATCCACAAGGACACGCGAATCCACGCGCCGATTTTTGGGGAAAATCGTTGTTTTTTGGGTGGTGATGATCCGCCGAATACTTAGATCAAAGATAGATCGGAAATACCATCTAAGTATTCATTAGTTTGATTCAACTCAAGATGTGAGTATGAAAACCTAGAATCAAACTAATCAATATAGATGAAGAAACATAGAGTATTCTCTAATGATTTCCTTTCTTCTCTATATGTGGATCTATAGCCGTATAAGATGATATATGAAAATGACGGCTATGTGGATTCACCCTAGAAAAGGAGTCATAGGGTGTATTTATAGGTTAGAAACCCTAGGAAGGAGATAAGAATCAAAAAACTGCCATTTCTGGATTTTTACGGACGGCGATCCGGATCGTGAAAACTAGGATCCGGATCGTCATCACAAAACAGCCAATTCCAGAAAAACGAAGGTTCGGGATCCGGATCATGTAACTACGATCCGGATCGTTCATACAGTTCACCAAACATCAACGTTCGGGATCCGGATCAAGAGACTACGATCCGGATTGCGACGATGTATGAACGAACCACCTTCGGGATCCGGATCGAACAACCTGATCCGGATCCTGAACATGTCCCAAGTCCAGTTTTTGATTTTTTATGCAATGAAAGATTCTTCCAAGTGTTTCTACACTACAAGAAGTATTCGGATCACACAAATTCTTTAGTTAAACATACCTGATCCTTTTGAATTCTTCTTTCTTGAGATTGAGTTAAATGATCCAACTTTCTTCACCTTCAATCTTCAAGACTTGAGACTTTCACGAAACTACGCCAACTCAAATTCCGTAACAATCTCCCCCTTTGGCGGTTTCGTGACAAAACATAGATCCACTAAAGAAAATTCAAAAAGATATTTTTGTTGCTATCACCATACAACAAAAATTTACAATGGAGATCCAAAATACAATACATGAGTTAAACTCCTAAAACAGACTCTAGACTTAGACATCTGTACTCTCTGCAAAAAGAAATCATTCTTGACAAAAGAAATCGTTAGATACCTCAAGAATTTTGTATCATTCAAAAACCACAAACAGAGATGAAGTTTAAACTCATTTATACTTACCATGACATTTATATTCAGATATGTAAACTGATCATAGTTAAAGAAACACCAACATATCTTCTTTACACGTAAAAACCAAATGTCATGAACATGTTTGTGACAAACTAATATATATATAGATATGTAATTGATCAGAGTTAAGAACCAACATATCTTCTATGCAATCAAAAACCAAGTGTCACAAACTTGTTAGTGAACATCAACTTGTTAGTTATATTACATGCCCAAATAGTTAGCAAATAGTTAGTTGAGGCATGCATTCAAACAAATGGAAAAACCAAAAGTTGAAGTTCTACATACCTTTGTGTTTCAACTTACCTTTGATGTTCCAACACATCATCATGTTCAATCAATCATTGTTCAAGTTCTCTATAAACTCTCTCCCCCTTTTTGTCACAAAATTTGCCAAAAACACAAAAATTTAAGGAGAGTTAAAGATTTCAAAAATTGTTCCGAAAAATAAGAACTAGAACTAAAAGTAAGTCCTAAAAGCTGAACTAAAGTCTAAAAAGATAAAATCCTGCACAAATCTGCACAAAAATTGTTAAAGCACAAATTAGTCATCCGAGTCTGAGTCCTCAGACGCACTATATCCCATCTTAGTGAACATGTTCTTGATCAATTTCCTCATTGAATTTACTTTCTTGGTCAATGTAATTTGGGATGCCGTTATGATCTCGAGTTCTTCAGACATTCGCCTTTGTTCTGATGCTTGTTGAGACGGTGAGGCCGAGGTGCCGACACAAGGTTTCTTTCCAGTGGAATGTGTCGGAGTAACATGTGGTAATTTATGAAGTGACTTCACAATCGTTGACTCATCTATCATCCCCCAACAGTGTTGATAAGATGTCGAGCTTATATCAATGTCAAACTTTTGTAAGATCCTCATGATGATTAACGGAAACGGAAGTCGCTCAGAAGGATGAGGATGCACAATATATCTTGACATTCTATTCCAAATTATGTAGGGGATATTCATGTTCAATCCTACAGCCTCAGAGGGATGACCTAAGAGATATAGGAACAGCAGTCTCTCCCATCTTACGACCTTAGTCTGCATGTTAGGTAGAATGTTGTAACACGTGATGAAATTTAGAAATCGGTACTCCAGTCGAAGATGTTTGGATTTTACACTTTTACCATTAGCTGAATTCGTTCCTTCCAAACAAATTTTATCTATCACTGTTCGCCACAAGGCATTCGTCAAACTTCTTCCTTTCAAAAAGTTGACCCCCGATGTGTTAGATTCCATTCCAAGAACTTCGCCAATTAGCTGCGGAGTGATTTTAAGTTTCATCCCTTGGATAATTGTATAGAAATGCATTGATCCATGTTCTCCTTCTTGAAGATGTGTTGCATTAGTGTAAAAAGTCCTTACACGATACAAACAATACCCAAGTAGTTCGGGGAATCGGCAGACTTGGATGAGATTAGCTTGCTCAATCAAGGTTCCAAACTCAGGTGAGTGATTTCGGAGAGCTTCAATGTTGACATGACGTTCACCGATGCATTCACGACGTTCAAATGCTCGAACGCGATCCATGCTGACGAACACTCCTTCCACGCGAGGCGGGGAGTCAGGAACTATCGGTGTGTTAAAATCAGCGTCTCGTCGTAGTCCAAAACGTCTAGTTACTCGTTTCCTTTTCACAGAGATGGTTGGTTTAGTCATAGGCGCTTTTCCTTTGTCCATGGGTGCTTTTCCTTTCGAAGCATCGGACGCCTTTTGTTCAGGCAATGATTCATCATCATCTGTCAATGCAGTCCAATCTATCTCGTGACAATCCACCTCTGTATCACTGACCTCGACAAATTCACCTTTTTGTTGTGTTTTCTTAGCTCTCTTTAATTTGTTTGTGGCCCGAGTGTGCACTATTGTGACCAACAAAAGAATGATCCATGAGACTCCCATTGATCCAAGTGCTTTAAGAAGATTTAAATCCTGTGAAGACCAACTCAAGAACACATGAAAAATTGTTAATTTTCAAAGATTTGAAAAATTGTACCCAAACAATCATAATCATGTAGAGAGACTAAGAATCAAATTAGTTTTGCAAAAGGACTTTTAAAAATAGATCAATTGCATGAATTTCGAAAATCCTTATTATATGCCCTAAAACCGAAATTTTAGAAATCGAAGCCTAAAAATCCGTTAATCAGGAGAAAACCTAGCATATAATCAAAACTAAACAACCCAGAGTTCTTATTTCAAAAGAAATTTGATCAAAAACCATCCACAAACAAAATCGATCCAAGAATTTCGTACGTTTGAGGAGGAAAAGAGAAAAACGATGAAAAACCGAGATTTTGATCAATAAAACTTACTTGGAATTGAAGAACTTGAGTTTGAAAGCTTCCAAGGAGGATGAAATCTAGAGAGAAGCGCTCTGGAAACTTTTGAACAAAAGATTGGAGTAAAAGAAATCAAAACCCTTTTGTTCTTTATAAAAACCTAGCCGCGATCCGGATCCTCCCGAGCTTGCGATCCGGATCGGCTACCCGTAGTAAGAAAACTGCGTTCGGGATCCGGATCGGCAGGTCCAATCCGGATCGTCAGCCCGCAGGAGAAAACCTGCGTTCGGGATCCGGATCACCTTGCCCGATCCGGATCGGCCCCAACTTTTTCTTTAGAAAATTTTCAGAGAAATTCAAGAAAAACCAGAAAAAGATTGTAAGCACACAGGTGTATCAACTTTAAACAAAAAGCATCGTTTCACACAACAAGAATTAGATTATGCTAAATCTATCAGTAATATCCAAAAATGAAACGAAAATTTACAAGAATTAAATCCCTTAAAGTTGAACACTTTCAATCACATCTAACTTGATCTTATGAGTAATGCCTTTATCAAATAATCAATTCGGTAAAGAAAATGAAATACAAAGATCAATAGATGTTTGAAATCCCAAATATGGTAGATAATATTTCTAGACAATCTGTTGAAGAGAGTGGCTCTTTGAGCATCTTTCTTTAAAATCCCACCTTATACCAACCTTGAAATTTGACAGAGTCAAGTATTTCAACATGCATTTTACTTAATCAAAAATTTGAACGACCATGCTTGGTATACATGTGGTAGCTGCACACAATACTCGGACGACCGAGGTGGTAGCTCTTTCCTCCATGTGGTGGTAGTTTTCACACTCCTCATTGGGATGTAACTCTTTCCACATCTTTTGAGCAATTTACATTATCTTTGACTCCCCCTCAATTGGCTATCAATTATTTAAGATATAAAGTATTCAACCAAAAATTGATCTCGATTTCATACTCGACTAAACAGTCAAATAAGATAATGACTATACCAAGAGATCATAGAGAGAGAGAAATTGACTTTGATCACTTTAGAAGATGATTTAATTAACATAAACGATCATTGCAACAATGAAATATTATGATGGCAAAAGCATAATAAATTTCTAAATGTGTGAACAGATGCAATTTAAAGTCAATTAAGATCTATGCTCAATTACTATCCTATGTATAAACATAGATATTGAATAGAACAAAACAAATACAAAACCTATCCTAAGCAAAGATTTCAAAAAGAAGATTATTTCAAAGAAAGCATACCAATTGCTTTTCGTAAATGAATAAAACGTTTTTGATCCAAAGGTTTTGTTAGAAAGTCAGCTAATTGATCTTCAGTTGAAATATATGAAAGTTGAAGAGTATTTGATTCAACTAGCTCTCTAAGAAAATGATATCTAAGTTCAATATGTTTTGTTCTAGAGTGCAACACAGGGTTTTTAGAAATGTTAATTGCACTTGTGTTGTCACAAAGAATTGTTACCGAAGATGCTGAAATGCGGAAGTCACTCAATACGCTTTTCATCCAAATGAGTTGAGTTGAGCAACTTCCAGCTGAAATGTATTCCGCTTCGGCAGTCGAGAGTGCTATGCAATTCTGCTTTTTACTGTGCCATGCAACAAGGCAATGGCCAAGATAGAAGCATGCACCACTCGTGCTTTTCCGATCATCCACTGATCCTGCCCAATCGGCATCTGAGTATCCAACAATGTCCAGACTTGTTCCCATAGGATACCAAATTCCGAAATTAATTGATCCTTTGATATACCGGATGATCCGTTTCACCGCTTTCAGGTGAACCTCCTTTGGTGCTGATTGATATCTCGCGCAAATCCCAACACTAAAGGATATATCCGGGCGACTAGCCGTGAGGTAAAGTAGACTTCCAATCATACTTCTATACAATTTCTCGTCTACATTCTCACTATGTGATTCACTTCCAAGTCCCTTGTGGCTAGTTCCCATTGGAGTTGGAAAATCTTTACAATTTTCTAGATCAAACTTTTTGACCAACTCCATTGCATACTTGGATTGACTCAAGTGAATACCTTCATCATTTTGTTTAATTTGCAATCCAAGGAAATAAGACAGTTCGCCCATCATGGACATCTCAAATTCGCTTTCCATGGTCTCCGCGAATTTAGAAGCATCATTATCTTTTGTTGCACCAAATACAATGTCATCGACATAGATTTGTGCTACAATGAAATTATTTTGATAATGCTTCACAAAGAGAGTCCTGTCAGCTCCCCCTCGAGTATAGCCCTTCTCCAAAAGGTGCTTTGTTAACCTTTCGTACCATGCTCGCGGTGCTTGTTTCAGACCGTAAAGAGCCTTTTTCAAACGAAAAACATGGTTAGGTTGTTTATGATCTACAAAACCTTTCGGTTGAGCTACATAAACTTCCTCATTTAAAAACCCATTTAGAAATGCGCTCTTGACGTCCATTTGAAATAATTTGATTTTAAAATGACAAGCAATAGCAAACAATATACGAATGGACTCGAGTCTAGCTACAGGGGCGAAAGTTTCGTCAAAGTCTATACCTTCTACTTGAGAGTAGCCTTGAGCAACTAGTCGTGCCTTGTTCCTGATGATAGTACCATCTTCATCTTTCTTGTTCTTGAAGATCCATTTGGTACCTATCACATTATGTTGCTTTGGAGGCTTCGTTAATTCCCAGACTTTGTTTCGCTCAAATTGATGGAGCTCTTCCTGCATTGCTTTAATCCAGTAGTCATCCTGAAGAGCTTCATCTATTGTCTTTGGTTCGATTAAAGATACGTAGCAAGCAAGTCCGCAAACCAACTGCCTTCGAGTTCTAACTCCTTCTTGTGGATCTCCAATGATGTTCGATTCCGGATGATCCTTGGAGATTCGTAGCGTTTGTTGAAACGGAGTACTCGGAGGTACACGAGATGATTCCTGCACATCAGATAAACTAGAAGAACCATTAGATGCATCATTAATATTGGAAGTATTATTATGAGAAGATGCACTAGCAGGAGAATCATCATCTAGAGAGATATCGAGGGTAGATTTTTCAGATTCAAAATGAGAAGCTTCATCTACATTAACATTTATAGATTCTACGATCGTCTTAGATTCAATGTTAAATACTCGATATGCTCTGCTATTCGTAGAATAACCCAAAAAGATCCCTTCATCACTTCGAGAGTCGAACTTTCCAAGATTTTCACGGTCACGTAAGATGTAACATCGACTCCCGAAGATACGAAAGTACTTGATATCCGGTTTTCTACTAAACCACAGCTCATATGGTGTATTCAAGGTTCCTGGGCGCAAATACACTCTGTTAATGACATAGACAGCGGTGTTCACAGCTTCAGCCCAAAAATGTAGCGGTAATTTCCGGCTATGAAGCATCACACGCGCCATCTCTTGAACAACCCTGTTTTTGCGCTCAACAACACCATTCTGCTGAGGTGTATAGGGTGCCGAGAATTCATGTTTAATGCCATTTGAAGTACAAAAGTCAATGAATTTTGAATTTATGAATTCTCCACCCCTATCACTTCTAACACGAATGATCTTTTCATTCTTTTCAATCATAATACGATGGCAAATCTCATGAAAAGAGTCAAACGTATCAGCTTTCTCTCTCAAAAATGCTACCCAAGAAAACCGAGAGAAATCATCAACCAATAAAAAGATGTACCATTTACCTCCCAAGGATGGTTGACGGGTCGGCCAAAAGAAAGAGAAGAAAAGAAAATAGTCTACACAAACTATACAAGATTTAATCGTAGAACGATTAAGGACAAGGAGGGGTTTCACCTTTGCATACCCAAACCTTTTGAGTTTTGGAGTATGTTGGTAAAGGTTGAGAGATTCTCCTTGAAGATGACGTCTTGTATGATTGATCTTTTTCTTTTGTCATCGTCTTGTTTGAGGTGCTACCAATGTTCTTTCCTTTTGAAAAATCCTTCCTTGAATTCCGGGAAGTGAGCTTATTGGTAGCAATTGCAAGATGTGGTTGATTTGTTCTTTGAGCTCCAATCTCGCAATTTCTTTTGATGTGCCCTGCAAAATTACAACGAAAACATACCTTTGAGCTTGACGATTCCGAAGAGGATGAGGTAGGTTTGTTGTCGTTGTTTGTCTTGAATTCCGATGTCGGAGGAGGAGATACCGACTGAGGCACAAAGACTGTCCCACTCGAACTTGGACTGTTTCCAGTTTGAGTGTACCCGAGGCCGAACCGATTTGTTTGACCAAGACCAAGGAGTTTATCCAACTTTCTCCTTCCTGAAGAGAATCGCTGTAAGTCATTCTTGAGTTGGAAAATGGTCTTTGTCATTTCCAGGTTATCCTGTCGAGCCTCGTTGTAGAGCTTTGAGAAGTGATTCGCGTTATCCACCAGATTTGTATGTTCCTTCTCAAGTTGCTCATTGGACTCTTGAAGGGAAGCATTTTCTTTTATCAGGTTTTCCCTTTCCACTTCAAGAGCGTTTGAGAGAGAAGTTGCTCTTTTTGCTTCTTCTTCGAGATCATGCACTCTCCCTCTCAAACTCTTGTTTTGCTTAGCCACTTTCTTTGAATCCCTCAAAAGTCTGTGGTAGGCTAGAGCAAAATCTTCACCTTCCGAATCATCCGATTCGTTGTCCGTTGCGTTCTTTTCAACAGTGGAGTTGGACAACGACTCAGATGTATTTGCCATAAAGCACATGAATGGTGAAGATGTGGACGCGTGGAATGCGGTGGAGCTCTTTTCTTCATCACTCGAAGACGACTCATTTGACGTTGAGTTGTCATCCCAAGTGACGACTTGCATCGCCTTCTTCTTTGCCGGATGCTTGTTAGGACACTCCGTTGCAATGTGGCCGTAGCCTCGACATTTGAAGCATTGCAGTTGTCCTTCTGAACTTTTCTTATCCTTTGAGAAGTTCTCCTGCTTTCTTGACTTGTGACTCGGAGTACCCTTGCCTTTGTTCCACTTTCTGAAGGATGGAGATTTGCTTGAATTACCCCTTCGAAAGTTGCGGCGAAATTCCTTGTCAAGAGAGCGAGCTGCTTCTCAAATTCCTCCATAGAAAGGTTCTCGTCATCGTCCGAGGAGGATGTATCCGCGTCTTCTTCCTTAGTTGTTTTCAACGCATAACCTGAAGACTTAGAAGTGGATGCTTTTCCAGAAGAATTGTTAGTATTAAAAGTCATTTCATAAGTTTGTAATGAACCAACTAATTCTTCTACACGTATTCGTCCGGGTGTTTAATAGTTTCAATGGCAGTAACCTTTGGGCGAAATCGTTCAGGAAGAGTTCTTAAGATTTTTCTTACAATCTTAAATTCTGGAATCTTCTCTCCCAGATTAGCACATGAGTTTACGATGTCTTGCAATCGTGTATAGTAGTCCGTGAAAGATTCATTTTCTGCCATCAAGATAGAGTCAAACTTGCTCGTAAGCATCTGCAGTTTCTGAATCTTCACGAGGTTAGTTCCCTCATGTGTAACCTGGAGAACATCCCAGATTTCTTTCGCAGTCTCACATGCCGAGACGCGAGAGAATTCAGTTTGAGATAAGGCATTAAAAATAGCATTAATTCCCTTGCCATTGTAAGAAGATAACTCAAACTCTTCCTTGGTCCATTTCGACCTAGGTTTCAAGGTGTGAACATCAGAAATAAGTTCAGTTGGATTAGTCCATCCTGATTCAATTGAATGCCACACCCTTTCGTCGATGGAAGATAGAAAGGCTTTCATCCGTACTTTCCAGTACGCATAATTTGTTCCATCAAAGAAAGGGGGTCGATTGATGTTTCCACCTTCAACCATTGTTCACAACCCAATTCCCGCTCTGATACCACTTGTTGGGTCGTATATAATACGGATCTAAATAGGGGAAGAAACACCTAGAGGGGGGTGAATAGGTGTAAACGTATAAACACTCCAAAAATCGTTGCGATAAAACCCAATGCGGAAAATAAAATAACACGCAAGATTTTTACGTGGAAAACTCCATCACCGGAGTAAAAAACCACGGGACCGATAACACGGCAGAAATCCACTAGAATTAAAACACGTACAAGGTGATTTACCGTACACACTTACGACTCAACCTTTTCCATACGCTCCTAGAGGATCTTCTCCGCTCGCTCCAGACGCTTCTCGAATCCACGATCTGCGCCCAACGCCGAATCCACGGCGTCCAACGTCGAATCCACGACGTCCGACCGAATCCACGGTCTTCACCCAATAGCACCGTTCGAATCCACGAACGTGCCTCGCTCCGAATCCACGAGAGCGATTTGAACCTTGAATCCACAAGGACACGCGAATCCACGCGCCGATTTTTGGGGAAAATCGTTGTTTTTTGGGTGGTGATGAATCCGCCGAATACTTAGATCAAAGATAGATCGGAAATACCATCTAAGTATTCATTAGTTGATTCAACTCAAGATGTGAGTATGAAAACCTAGAATCAAACTAATCAATATAGATGAAGAAACATAGAGTATTCTCTAATGATTTCCTTTCTTCTCTATATGTGGATCTATAGCCGTATAAGATGATATATGAAATGACGGCTATGTGGATTCACCCTAGAAAAGGAGTCATAGGGTGTATTTATAGGTTAGAAACCCTAGGAAGGAGATAGAATCAAAAAACTGCCATTTCTGGATTTTTACGGACGGCGATCCGGATCGTGATAACTAGGATCCGGATCGTCATCACCAAACAGCCAATTCCAGAAAAACGAAGGTTCGGGATCCGGATCATGTAACTACGATCCGGATCGTTCCTACAGTTCACCAACATCAACGTTCGGGATCCGGATCAAGAGACTACGATCCGGATTGCGACGATGTATGAACGAACACCTTCGGGATCCGGATCGAACAACCTGATCCGGATCCTGAACATGTCCCAAGTCCAGTTTTTGATTTTTTATGCAATGAAAGATTCTTCCAAGTGTTTCTACACTACAAGAAGTATTCGGATCACACAAATTCTTTTAGTTAAACATACCTGATCCTTTTGAATTCTTCTTTCTTGAGAATGAGTTAAATGTATCCAACTTTCTTCACCTTCACTCTTCAAGACTTGAGACTTTCACGAAACTACGCCCAACTCAAATTCGTAACAGCTCAATCCTCTGATCCTGGCGCGCTGACCCTCCGCCAACTGGGCCACCAAGGCCCTCAACTCAGTAAGCTGGGGGGTGTCGGCTGCTCTGGCTCACAGGGGGCGAAGGGACACCCCGATGGAGTGGATCGACGTCGAGGAGGCATCCTGCCACAAGGAACCAAACACAGTAACAAACCCCACACGACCAATCTGGCGGAAGTCAAAGAATCCCCCTATTTCTGTAACCTTATGTTGTCTGCAGCCAACATAATGGTTCAACAGAAATAGACATGTCGATCCCCCTTCACTCACAGGAAGAGTTAACATCAAATCACCGACTTCCGCAAACTGTCACGCCACTCACGCCCTAACTCCTAGGGTCTGTCCAAAAAGCCTAGGGTTCCTAAGTCCCAACGACCCATCCCTAAGCTCTGATACCAACTTAATCTGTCACGCCCGGGTGTAACCGAACCCGGGCCCCCGCTCACAGATCCGCCGTGCTGCGGTATTCCCACATACACGAAGCGTTGGTACCTGCCAGATAAGCAATAATAATAAAAGAGCATAAGTAATCAGAGCTAAACTAAAACTACTGTACTCAGACAGCAGCTGGAAGTAAAAAGGACAACAGTAAAATAAACTACAGATTCTCTCACACCGCTACTACAATATATACAGCTGGCAGAAGCCGACCCAAAGACAGTAACTAATACTGTCTGAGAAGTCCAGGTACCCAAAACTCTCCAGCTACAGTCCGCGGTGGCACTCTATCTAGTCCGCGTACCTTGCCCCGATCAGTTGCTGACGCCCAGCCTCCAAGAGCCTCTGCAAAACAAGTGGAGAAATAAACAAGCAAACATTGGGTAAGTACTGACTATAACCATATCCTCCCTAGTGGGTAAAGCCTCAGCTCATGTATGCCCCCAGGAAGATCGGAGGCATAAAAAAGGATAAAAAGGGGGGTGTTAATATGAGCAACCAGATGAATCTACCCTAATAGGCCTCTACGTGCTAACCAATCAGGATGACAAAGTATGCATCTGTGTCAGAAGCCTGTCTAGATGACCCAATCTGACCGCCCGTCAGGGACACTGGCAACCGCTGCTCTCCGGCCTCGGGTATGCCAGCCTACGCATAACCCCGAGCAAAGGAGTCGCCCAGACTCAAAGTCTGGCAACCGCGCACGACCGGAGTCGCACTCGTGGGGAGCGACACCAACGAGAGAAGTAGTAACCACAAGTAACTGTCTCTAGCAGGACTGGACGAGACTCAAAGAAAGTGGGAAAAAACCCTCCACTAAAGCAAGCCCGATCCCCCAAGTACCAATCGATCAATAAGACGCCCTTTCAACCCCCAAGTCGCTGGTCGCGCACACCCTGTCAAAAGCCCCACCTGTCCCAAATCCCCAATACCTGACTACACTGTCCGATACCCGCCGAACCGAGCATATGCCTCAGTCTACCAGGATAGAGAAGGAGAATTAGATGTATTGGTTTCTCCTAAGTCAGTCCCAAAAAACATGTAGCAGTCAAGATGACATTATTAGGTGACCTTAATCATGCTTGTTCCAACTTTGTCCAATTTCCCAGAATAAGCAGAGAGAGTGCTCTGAGCTAGAGTGACAGTCTTATAAGAGGATTATTATTTTGACAGTCCACAATTCTATTTTATCTTCAGATATACCGTTCAGATTGGATAAGTGGTTAAAACAGATGATCATTCTAACAATAGGATCTGATTAATAGAGTTAATTCCCTAAGCATGCAAGTCTACCAATCTTATATTTTAGCATCTTCAATTTAGGGGCACTCTAAACCTTCCTATGGCATACCAAATAGGAGGAGTACAACACCACCCACCTGATCCGTCGAGCTTCCAAAAGTCCTACAACTGATAATACCAAGATGGCGGCTACACAGAGTCCAACGGTCCC
>CM055070.1:18929394-19004965 GCA_029204045.2 Tillandsia leiboldiana
TGCGGCGACCCCGCGCGGCACCAGCCCGCGCGGCGCACCTCCTGCGGGCGGCCCCGCGCGGCCGAGCGCCGCGGGGCGCGCTGCCCGCGGTGCGGGCGACCCGCCGCGCACCAGCCCGCGCGGGCGCCCCTCCTGCGGCGGCCCCGCGCGCCGGTGCCGCGCGGGCGCGCTGCCCGCGGTGCGGGGCGCCCCGCGCGGCACCAGACCCGCGCGGGCGCCCTCCTGCGGGCGGCCCCGCGCGGCCGAGCGCCGCGCGGGCGCGCGCGGCCCCGCGGTGCGGGGCGGCCCCCCGCGGCACCAGCCCGCGCGGGCGCCCCCCTGCGGCGGCCCCGCGCGGCCGAGCGGCGCGGGCGCGCGCCCGCGGTGCGGGCGGCCCCGCGCGGCACCAGCCCGCGCGGCGCCCCCTCCGCGGGCGGCCCCCCGGCGCCGCCGCGCCGCGCGGTGCGCGGCCGCGTGCGGGGCGGCCCCGCGCGGCACCACCCGCGGGCGGCCCCCTCCTCTGCGGGCGGCCCCCCGCGCGGCCGATCGCCGCGCGGTGCGCCGGCGCGCGGAGCCCGCGTCGGGGCGGCCCCGCGGCCGGGCGCCGCGCGGGCGCGTGGCCCGCGGTGCGGGCGTCCCCGCCGGCCCCTCCCGCGCGGGCGCCCCTCCTGCGGGCGGCCCCGCGCGGGCCCGAGCGCCGCGCGGGCGCGCGGCCCGCGTGCGCGACGGCGCCGGGCCTCCTCCCTCCTCGTGACCAACAAAGAAAGAAAGGGAGATTTCCCCCGAACGAACGCGTCCGACTCACCTTGATGTGCGAAAGAGGAGGAAGAGAGGGATCGTCCGCTTGCCTCCACCGGTCCACCCTTGCGGTGTGCTTGGTTTCTCTTTGCCGGCGGCTACGAGGGAGGAAGAAAAAGAAAAGAGGCGGCCACCAAAGAAAAAATAAGAGGAACCCTAATCCTCTTTCCCTCACGGCTACATATATATACTAAGAAATTAGGGTTTACCTTAAAAGGTGTGCGGCTGCCAACACGGATCCCGAGGCGTCTAGGGGACCCCAACTTCGAGAATTAATTCTGGTCAGACCGGGAGTCGGAAAATAAACCGATCGCGCCCACGCGCTCCGTTCCGCGAGCTCTACCGCCTAAAATTATTTGCGGGCCCCGACGGTCTGTCCGGAAAATGCCAAAAATGAGGCCCCCGGTCAGGCATTACAAGAAGAGGGTGACCAGAAGGGTTAAGAAAAGCCGGGTCTTACACCACTTACCGCTAAAACAAGTTTCGTCCCCGAACTTAATCTTCCCCAGCGGCGAACAGGTCCGGTAGCACTCCCTCATCTTTGACTCGGGTTCCCAAGTTGCCTCACGCTCTTCTTGATTGCTCCAAAGCACCTTTACGTAGGAATCGTCCGACTACGCAGCTTTTTGTCCTCCCGGGCTAGGATCCGCACGGTACTTCCGCGAACTTAGATCCTCCTTGAGTTCAATCGCGGAGGCGTCAAGCACTCGCGATGGTCGGGGGGTATTTCCGAAGCATGGATACGTGGAACACATCATGAACGCGGTCAAGGTTCGGCGGTAGGGCGAGCGGTAGGCTACCGGGCCGATGCGCTCCAGAATCTCAAACGGCCCTATGTACCGCGGGCTCAGCTTGCCCCTCAACCCAAACCGCTTCACCCCTTCGACGGCGACACCCGCAGTAACACTGCTCTCCCACCTGGAATTCCAAGTCGCGACGTCTCTGGTCCGCGTACTCTTTTGCCGGCTCTGGGCGGTCGCCAAACGTCGCCTGATGAGGCGCACCCTTTCCTCTGTCTCGGCCACTAGGTCCGGCCCCAAAAACTTTCTCTCCCCCAGATAGTCCCAGCAGATCGGGATCTACGCGTCTGCCGTACCACGCTTCGTACGGCGCCATCTTAATGCTCGCTTGGTAGCTGTTGTTTATAAGCGAACTCTGCAAGGGGTAGGTAGCGCGACCATCCGTCTCCCAAATCCAGCACGCACGCCCGAAGCATGTCCTCGAGTATCTGGATCACCCCGCTCGGATTGCCCGTCCGTCTGGGGGTGAAAGGCTAGCTGAAGTGTAACTTGGTCCCCAAGGCTCGTTGTAGACTCTTCCAAAAGTTCGAAACGAACCTCGTGTCCCTGTCCGAGGTGATCGTCGTTGGCACACCGTGCAGCCTTACAATCTCGCTGAGGTAGACCTGTGCCAGCCGGTCACAGTGTCCAGGTCGTGTTGGATGGGTAGGAAGTGAGCTGACTTCGTTAGCCGATCCACGACAACCCAGATAGCGTCGTGTCCCTGTTGCGAACGGGGGAATCCGGTGACGAAGTCCATTGTGACTTGCTCCCACTTCCATTCGGGCACGGGTAGAGGTTGCAATTCCCCGCCGGCCGCTGATGCTCGGCTTTCACCTGTTGGCAAATCAAACAGTGAGCCACGAACAGCGTCACATCTCCCTTCAATCTGGCCACCAGAAGGTCTGTCGGATATCCCGGTACATCTTGGTGCCTCCAGGGTGCGCCACGTAGGGGGCGCAATGTGCTTCAGTCAGGATTTCTTTCTTAGATCCGGCAGATCGGGCACGCAGATCCGCCCTCGGAACCGAAGGGTGCCGTCCGTTCCCACTGCAAAGTCTCCTTCTTGCTCCGGTGAAATCCTATCTCGTTCCAGCTGTAGCTGCGGATCCGCACCTTGGCCTTCCCGAATCCTCTCCAATAGGGTCGGCGCGACTGTTAGGGTCAACAGTCGCTCAACCGTCCCTGCTGGTACCACTTCCAACCTCAATCGTGAAAATTCCGCGATCAAGGTCGTTCTGCTGCGTGATCGCGCCCGCCGAAGTTCCTTCTGCTTGTCCCTTTCGGCTTAGAGCGTCGGCTACCACATTTGCTTTCCCCGGGTGGTACTGGATGGTTAAGTCGTAGTCCTTCAGTAGCTCCAACCACCTCCTCTGCCGTAGGTTAAGCTCCTTCTGGGTGAAAAGGTACTTAAGGCTTTGGTGGTCCGAGAACACGTTGCAATGCACACCGTAGAGGTAGTGCCTCCACAGTTTCAGAACGAAGACCACTGCGGCAAGCTCCAAGTCATGGATCGGGTAGTTCTGTTCGTAATCCTTGAGTTGTCTTGAAGCATAGGCAATGACTCTTCCTTGCTGCATTAGTACTCCTCCCAGTCCTATTCGCGATGCATCGCAGTAGACTTCGTAGTCTTCTCCAGGGGTTGGTAAGGCAAGCACAGGCGCTCTTGTAAGCCAAGTACACGTTCTCCGGAAAATCGGGGTACATCAGTCGTACCTCGCGCTTCTCGCAGTCTATGACCGCAAGGTACCACGTGAGCCAATCCATTCCGAGCACTACATCATACTCTTTCAATGGAATGACTACCAGATCCCAGGGGCACGGAAGCCTTCCCATCCATATAGGGCAGGAAGGCACCATGTTGCGTGCCTCCAAGGATCCCCCCGCGGTGTGTACGGTCATCAAACTGGGTAAGGGTCTCAACTCAAAATCATGGGTCAGTGCGAAGTCTCGGGACATAAACGAGAGGGTCGCTCCGGTGTCAAAAAGGGTTCTAGCGCGATAAACAGAAGCAAGAGTGATACCTGCGACGACGTGCTCAGACGGGTGCGTCTCCTGCTGACCCATCGAATAGACGCGGCCTCCCGAAGGCGGTGGCTTTTCCCCTACAGATCGGGGTGCTGGCGATCTGGGGGCTGACGTCATTGGCGCTTTCCCCCCGCCCTGCGTGCTGGGGTGAAGGCACGGAGGCTGCTGAAGATGTGGTGCCTTGGTTCAGGGGACAGTTGAAACGGAAGTGTCCCTGCTTGCCACATCGGAAACAATGGTCCTGTCTCTTGGAGCAATCCATCACTCGGTGCGCCCCGCCGCAGATCACGCATGAGCGGTCCTCCGGGCGTTGTCCCTCTCCCGGCGCTCCCCTGGTCCTTTGCTGGGGCCTCCACCGCTTAGGGGGCCGATTCCCGCTGGAGGAGCCCCTCCCCCTGAAGCCGTCTGGGTCCGCTTCCTGTCGTCTTGCTGGTGGGAGCCTTCCCTTCGGGCGCGCGTGACGGCAAAGCCTCGCTCCACGATGGTGGCTCGGTCGACCACCTCCTGAAAGGTATGCAGATCCGCCGCGTCCACCACTTGGAAAATGTCAGTCCTCAATCCATCCACAAACAGTTGTGCCTTATGGGATTCGTCCCGAATGACGAACGGGACACAGTTCGCCAGTCTCACGAACTCCCTCTGGTACTCCATTACTGTTTTGGTTCCCTGCCTGATGTGGTTTAGGTCGTCCTCCAGTTGTTTCTTCACGCTGTTGGTAAAGAACGCCCCGAATAGCTGCTGTTTAAAGGTAGTCCATGACGGAAGGGTAGCGCCCGACGCAGAGTCGGGGCGTACGGTCTTCCACCAAATGCGGGCGTTCCCCTCGAGCAAGTGGGCGGCCAGGGGGACCCGCTCATGGTCTTCCATCAATAGGTCCTCGAATAATTTCTCCATCGTATCCACCCATTTCTCCACAACCCAGGGGTCCGTCGTGTCCCCCCTCGAACGTTGGCGGATCGTATTTCTTGAAGTCGGCCAGGTTGGCGCGCACACGGTCTCGCTCGTTTGGTAGGTTCGCCCCCTCCTTCGCGACGTTGGCGGTCGCGGCGGGAGTGGGTAACACTACCGTCACACTCGGAGCAATTCCGACGATTGGTGTCGCCGCCGGCCCTGCCGTTGCCGTCGAAGGGGCCACCTCTGGGGCCGAGGCCCGGGTGGGGGCAGCCCCTCCTTCGGTCTCCATCACCGGTGCAGCTGGCCCCGGGAGAGGGCCCGGGGCAACCTCTGCCGTCGCAGCGGCCTGCTGTTGCTGCGTCAGTTGGCGCACGCGGTCGTTCAGGGCTGCCAACTGTTCCGCCATCTCTTGTAGCTGCTGCCTTAGGAGCTGATTCTCCGCAGTCATCGCCTTCCGCTGCGTCCGCCCCCGTGTCCTCGGCTGTGGATCTAGTCCTGGTCATGATCTGAACATTTGCACGAACCAGTTACTCCTAGTTTAAATAAGACGGCACGCCACTAGTGCTGGCACTAGAGGGAGAAAAGAAAAGAACACTAATTCCCTCCCCCCTTTTTCCCCCAACGAGCACTCGCGTTTATTTATCCCGTGTTCACTTTATTACTCAGTAGCCAGAGTATTGCGCCCGTGGATGTTAGGCCCCGACTGTTGTGGTTAAAGTTTACCGCTCTGATACCATCTTAATCTGTCACGCCCCGGGGGTTCGAATCGCGCGGAAGAGGAGCCACCGATGCCCCTGATTCAGCCATATATTTTTTTTTGTAAAACATTACTCCCCGGCGCGTGCACAGACCCGCCGCATACACAAATTCGCTCTGCAAATGAGCAGAGGCCCCTTTGTATATGCACGGCGTCTCACTACAAAGTGTCTCACAAGGCGTAGTACATACAATCTCTAACCACATCAGTTGGGGTCTCGTACACATACAACCAAACAATTCACGTGACATTCTAGCATTCACTTAGAGCATAGAGGCCGGTGTTTTGAAAGGATAAATAATCACAAGGTTTTGAAAGCGGCATCCACACGATGCCCTCGTTTGTGAAAACAGTTCGTAAACACATAAATCCCACAAGGTTTATAAAGCTTGGTGCCCACACGACACCCACGTTTTAAAAATAGTTTTCGCAAACGGTTTTCTTTGTTTTTCATCGTTCAAAACGGCCAAGTAAGAGAGAACGTAGTATTCATTCAATTATTCAAAAAGAAAGGAAAGAAAAGGGCAACATCCACTTCGACCCCACGGGGGTGTCGCAATCCACAACTAGCTACCATGAATAATAAAAGAAAAGGGAAAGAAGAGTCACTGTATCTGAAGTCACCCATAAATCAGATCAGCACCCTAACGTCCTCACCGGCGCCCTAGCACTCGCCCCTGGACGAACCTGTCACGAAGTGGGAAGTCAGTGACTAGAAATAGCATGATAAGCGTAGTAAACAAAGATAAGGCAAACCACAAACACCGGAGCAACTATCCCTCCCATGCACCTTCCACCTTAACCACACCCTGTATCATTACGACATCGGGCACCTTCCCCGATGCCCACCGCCGAGCACCTGCCTCACAAAGCAACATCGGGCACCTTCCCCGATGCCCACCGCCGAGCACCTGCCTCGGCCGCCGAGCACCTGCCTCGACGTCACCGCTCACACCCCCCACCCATGGGGGCCCCCATTCCTAACGCCACCTCCGCGTGGGGTACATGGGTCAACGTACCACTTTTCCGGAAAAGCACACCCTTGCGGTGGCCAAACCGCGGGTGTGCGTGTAGCAAATTTGAGCCTCAGATTGACATTGAGTATCATAACATAACATAACAGGGTTAGTGCATAAACAGAAGGAGACTGACAATTCCACCTTGCCCCAACATGCTATTTCTAACAGTTAAACCCCATTCCCGAAACCCCCGGGAACGTACCCACCTTGTGTGCGTCGTCCTGCGTTCGTCCAGTCCGCGTCTGTGCTCCAGTCGCCCACAGCGCCCCGCACTCCTGAAGGAACATAGGCAAATCGAGACTTAGAAGTCCGAAACTTACAACGACTCCCTATAGCGTGCGGCGGAGTTCTTCGCACGGCACCGGCCCGTGCGACGAACACCCTGTCAGGGCGCAGCCCCGCGCGGCACCAGCCCGCGGGGCGCCCCTCCTGCGGGCGGCCCCGCGCGGCCGAGCGCCGCGCGGGCGCGCGGCCCGCGGTGCGGGGCGACCCCGCGCGGCACCAGCCCGCGCGGGCGCCCCTCCTGCGGGCGGCCCCGCGCGGCCGAGCGCCGCGCGGGCGCGCTGCCCGCGGTGCGGGGCGACCCCGCGCGGCACCAGCCCGCGCGGCGCCCCTCCTTCGGGCGGCCCCGCGCGGCCGAGCGCCGCGTGGGCGCGCTGCCCGCGGTGCGGGGCGACCCCGCGCGGCACCAGCCCGCGCGGGCGCCCCTCCTGCGGGCGGCCCCGCGCGGCCGAGCGCCGCGCGGGCGCGCTGCCCGCGGTGCGGGGCGACCCCGCGCGGCACCAGCCCGCGCGGCGCCCCTCCTGCGGGCGGCCCCGCGCGGCCGAGCGCCGCGTGGGCGCGCTGCCCGCGGTGCGGGGCGACCCCGCGCGGCACCAGCCCGCGCGGGCGCCCCTCCTGCGGGCGGCCCCGCGCGGCCGAGTGCCGCGCGGGCGCGCTGCCCGCGGTGCGGGGCGGCCCCGCGCGGCACCAGCCCGCGCGGGCGCCCCTCCTGCGGGCGGCCCCGCGCGGCCGAGCGCCGCGCGGGCGCGCGGCCCGCGGTGCGGGGCGGCCCCGCGCGGCACCAGCTCGCGCGGGCGCCCCCCTCCTGCGGCGGCCCCCGCGCGGCCGAGCGCCGCGCGGGCGCGCGGCCCGCGGTGCGGGGCGGCCCCGCGCGGCACCAGCCCGCGCGGGCGCCCCCTCCTGCGGGCGGCCCCCCGCGCGGCCGAGCGCCGCGCGGGGTGCGCGGCCCGCGGTGCGGGGCGGCCCCGCGCGGCAACCAGCCCGCGCGGGCGCCCCCTCCTGCGGGCGGCCCCCGCGCGGGCGCGCGGTCCGCGGTGCGGGGCGGCCCCGCGCGGCCGTGCGCCGCGCGGGCGCGTGGCCCGCGGTGCGGGGCGGCCCCGCGCGGCACCAGCCCGCGCGGGCGCCCCTCCTGCGGGCGGCCCCGCGCGGCCGAGCGCCGCGCGGGCGCGCGGCCCGCGGTGCGCGACGGCGCCGGGCCTCCTCCCTCCTCGTGACCAACAAAAGAAAGAAAGAGGGAGATTCCCCCGAACGAAACGCGTCCGACTCACCTTGATGTGCGAAAGAGGAGGAAGAGAGGGATCGTCCGCTTGCCTCCACCGGTCCACCCTTGCGGTGTGCTTGGTTTCTCTTTGCCGGCGGCTACGAGGGAGGAAGAAAAAGAAAAGAGGCGGCCACCAAAAGAAAAATAAGAGGAACCCTAATCCTCTTTCCCTCACGGCTACATATATATACTAAGAGAATTAGGGTTTACCTTAAAAGGTGTGCGGCTGCCAACACGGATCCCGAGGCGTCTAAGGGGGACCCCAACTTCGAGAATTAATTCTGGTCAGACCGGGAGTCGGAAAAATAAACCGATCGCGCCCACGCGCTCCGTTCCGCGAACTCTACCGCCTAAAATTATTTGCGGGCCCCGACGGTCTGTCCGGAAAAATGCCAAAAATGAGGCCCCCGGTCAGGCATTACAAGAAGAGGGTGACCAGAAGGGTTAAGGAAAAGCCGGGTCTTACATACTCATTTCTACGCATGCAATTATTTTCATATCCATCATAAAAATAATATTTATCCTCTAAGTCCTTTTTGCACATGAAAATAAATTATCTCCTTTTGGCAGCCGACAGTTGCATTTATCATCTGTGTCCATCTACACATACAAATTTATCCCCTATTGTGGATAAATCATAAATATCACTTTTCCTCTAAATTTCTCTACACATGCACATATATCATCTGTTATTGGCAACCAACAGTTGCTCTTTTCATCTGTGTTCCTCTAAACATGCAATCTTATTCATAATTACCTAACGCCTCTAACAGGCTACTATCATGCTTCGAATCGAAAAGCAAAGGAGCAAGGGGAGAGGTCACCCAATTTCGGCAGAATTCCCCACCTTTTAGTGTACCCAATTGCTTGTAGACACTTGCAATTGGTCTCCGCGCGATTCCACTTGTCTCCTCGAGCTTGCACGCAAAACGATGCACTTCTCTCGAGTCTGCACGCAAAACGATGCACGTCCACCAAACCTGCACGCAAAACGATGCACATCACTAAAAACCCGCACGCAAAACGGTGCGCGTCATTTTAGTCTGCACGCAAAATGGTGCGCGTTAAATCAACCGGCACGCAAAACGGTGCACGTAACTCGAATCTGCACGCAAAATGGTGCACGGTCTACTGTAGGGTTGCACGTAAAACGGTGCACGTTTTTCTAGCCCTGTACGAAAAATGATGTATAATATTAGAGAGTGCACGCAAAACGATGCGCGACAACACAACCGGCACGCAAAACGATGCACGTACCTCAAATCTGCACGCAAAACGGTGCATGTCTTTTCCAACCCTGCACGAGAAACGATGCATAATATTATGATCGGCACGCAAAACGGTGCGCGACAACACGATCGGCACGCAAAACGGTGCACGTACCTCAAATCTGCACGCAAAATGGTGCACGCCTCACTGTCGGGTTGCACGCAAAACGGTGCAATTTTTCTTGTCCTGCACGCAAATCGATGCAAAATATTAGACTTTGCGCGTAAAACGGTGCGCGATAACACAAGTTGCACGCGAAACGGAGCACATACCTCGGTTTGGCACGCAAAATGGTGCACTTTTTTTTCCAACGTTGCACGCAAAACGGTGCATGTTTTCCAAGTTTGCGTCCAAAACTGCGCATATTTTTCGAATCCGCACACAAAACGGTGCATTTCTTCCACAACTGGCACGCAAAACGAGGCGCGCCAAAATTGCCCCCGGCAGTCCGCGCAGCAAAACGGCGCAGTATAACTTATTTTCTAACACGCAATATGGTAATGGGGTCAAATCTAAACCCAAAGAAGGCATAAAAATTATGCTAAAAATATCGTGAAAATAACGTTACCTCGTACAGTCGCGTTGTCCATCGGCTTTTTGGAACGCCTCGCGCGCTCCACGAGGTTCACGGCGCGCTCGCTTGCCCCACAAAATCCCCTCTTTTTTTTTCTTTTCTTCTCTCTCTATCTCTCTCTCTCTTTCCCTCACTCGAAGCTCGGCTGGACAAAAATGGAAGGAGAAGAGGAAGGGTCTGCGGGGAGGAAGAAGAAGAAGAAGAAAAGAAAAAGAAAAAAGAGAAGAGAAGGGAGAGTGGGGGGTGGCCCGTGGACCGGGTCCACGGGTCCCCCCAATGGGAACCCGCCAAATGGCGGTTCACCACGAAGGGGGGCGCGCACCGGGTCCAAGCGGCGCCCCCCGCGCCACGTGGCGGGCGTCCTGCGCGCCACGCGGGCGCGCACTAGAACCAGGCGCGCCTTTCGCAGCACGCCACCCTCACCTCGATCCGCGCGTCGCCATCACCTCGAGATCCGTTTTTGTTTCATTTTCTGTCCATTTTTCGTCCGTTTCCGTCCAAATTTGACAGGCGGCTTCGTTTCAGCTTAATTTACCACAGAAAAATTTAAATTTTCCCTTTTGGCCATTTCTCGGCCACCAAAAGCCCCGCTGTATCCAGAATCGCTGGCGGACCCCGTTCTCGCAATCCGGATATCCTATCAACCCAAAATTTTTACTGTGGCCTTAAAACATAATTACGAAGCTCCCCAAATTTTCTCGGAATTTTCCGACACTGTGAATTTTCCACTAAAAATCTGGGCCCCCTTTCTCCAATAAATTTTTAGATCTCTCCATTTTAACCCGAATTGGGCCCAACTCGCGTCCAAATGTTCCTTACTTCCCCAACTTTCATAACACTAGTATTTCATACCACCTTTATTTACATTTATTTATGTGCCGAAAATTCGGTACATTACAGAGTTGGAGCCTTTGGAGGCAGAATGGTGGTTGGTGGTGATGAAGTGATCAATTGAGAGTCTCCCTGTGCTAGAGAGTTGATGCAGTTGTTGAACTGCGCGCTCCAGGTTTCGAGGGACGAGGTGCATAGGATGTGTGTGACTGGGAGTGGATTGCGCTAGGATACCTTTCAGCTTAATTGATCCCTCTGTTTTGGATTTTGGATGCCTCGATGGAGCAGGCATTGTGTGTGGAGCGTGGAGTTGCAGTTCCTTTGGACAGGGATCTGCCGCCAGAGGCGAGTTCTGGATAGAGGTGCTTGACGCTAGGTGTTGGAGGACTGATCGGTCGGCAGGGGCATTTTCGTTCCCTCTCCAGATGGTGGATATCCTTGTGGACGAATTATGTAAAGCTTACCCAAGGGAATATTACCCATTGTGACTGATAACATGCATGTTTGGGGTACAATTTATGTGATTGAGGGGTGAGCTTAGTAAGGATAATTGTATAAGGAATTGCAGGAATTATTTGTGTTTTGTCATATGACGGTTGCAATAATGGATTTTCTGAGATGTCGAGGTCGGGTGGACCCCGATGGCAGCATCAGCATCTTTATCAGAGTAGCGCAGCGGTAGCGTGGATTTGTTGTCTATGAAGGGCTTTATTCGTCGCCTCAGAGTGAGCAGAGACAGAGAATTGTGCTCCTTTTGTGGACAGTCTTGATTTTCAGGCAGACTAAGTGACGACCACCTACATTGAGCGGATGAGACTGTGCTGCTTGGGTGGAGGGCGCCCAGGCAGTGGATCGGGTCGTCGCAGGTATGATTTCATCACAGTAGTCGGAGTTAGAGCATGTTGCATTCCTGCATGGACTAGAGGCAGATTTGTTACCACGTGCACTAAAGGTACAGGTTCCTGTTGGTGTGGTGCATGTGGAGGAGGCTTGTGGATCATGTCCAGTGCAGTTGAAACCTCGAGTGGTATCGGCAGACTTATTGGTATTTGTGCCTGGTCAGTGTTTGACCCAGTGCGTGGGATTGGTTGGCACAGGGTCACTTGGTGTATGACTGCGGAGAGAAGGTTATGATCTTCTGCAAGGCAGACATTAGAGACTTGTTCATTGAGACAGTCAAAGCACACAGGTTGCAGCGACAATGCGAGAGGTGCCTACGGCGGCACCGGGACGCAAGGATATTCCTGTTATCGTGAGATCCCGGGTGTGATCTCACCTGAGCTGATGATGATGCCGCCGATGAGGGATATTGAGATTGCAATTGACGTGGTTCTGGGAA
Organism: Tillandsia leiboldiana; assembly: GCA_029204045.2. Classification (NCBI taxonomy): domain Eukaryota; kingdom Viridiplantae; phylum Streptophyta; class Magnoliopsida; order Poales; family Bromeliaceae; genus Tillandsia; species Tillandsia leiboldiana. Next base: position 18,941,205 of record CM055070.1, read on the forward strand.
CCGCGCCAACCCCGATAACACCTCATTGGATATCACTTGTAGAGCTGAGAGAGCTGATGGCGCAGTCGCAGGATTTGATGGATCGAGGGTCTGTTCGACCTAGTGCCGCCCCGTTGATACACGGTGGTGATGCCACGTCGTGGACACACGACAGGGAGGGTCCTTGTGTGGTGTGACTACCGGCAAGTTCAGATTTTATTTAGGACCTTTTTGATGGAATTATACTCCGGCAGTTGTCTACCTAGGGTGCATGTATCTTTTGGAATCGTACAGCTAAGTATTTCGCCAATATGGTGTTCAGGACATGGTAGGGGCATTATGTGTACTGTGAGGCCTGATAGATTGACTAATGCCCTGTCGCCTTTAAGATTTGAGGAATTGTGTATTCCGGCTGCACTTGGATGGATTATTGGCGATATTCTCCCGGGATCGTTTGATTTTACCCCCTCCCTGTGTGGTGTGACAAGGTCTGTGAGGAAGAAGCTATATGCCAAGTTGTTGTGGTACAAGTTTTAGCTTTGAGAGCATATCTTCCTGGATTACTTATTCTAGCCTTAGGGGCGGGGGTGGAAATCTGGCCAAAATGGATGCTATTCGAGATTGGCCGAGACCGGTAGTTATTATTGAGGTAAAGAGCTTTTGGACCGGATAGTGCCAGCAGAGCTCGACGAATAGGTGATGAGACTGATACCAGCGCTGATTTCAGCATCGCCATTGAAGGGAGATGGATTTGTGAGATACAGTGATGCCTCCCTTAGTGGCTATAAAGTTACAGTTGGATTATTGATGAGCATCCAGTATCACCCCGACGGGGCCACTGTGGTGGCGGATAACCGTAGCAGGAGAGCTATTCGGGGTTGAGTTGATGATTCAGTAGCTGGCGCTGTGTGGGACGGTTGAGGCGACCAGGGCTCGAGGTTGTGTCCCTGAGGGTTCCTTTTGATGGTAGACTGAGGTGGAGCAGTCCACTCGGATGGTCTGGATTTGGGAATGACCGAGTGAGGGCCCCGGCTTGTTAAGGCTTCTTCCCTTCTTGGATGATCGCGTGGAGATGTTTTGGGTTGTACTGATCGAGTGGGCACCATGGTGTGTTGTTGTGTGTGTGTTGTGCTGATCTCCTCCCCTTTTTCCCCCCAGCCCTTTGTTGGAGTCCCTAAGGTTTTTCCACGTCTCAGCACATGGGTGATGTGTTTTGGATCCCTCGCCCGTGATTGACTCGCTCCATTTGAGTTTTGTGAATGTTTGGCGTACGAGGGGCGCCCGTTGCAAATTCTGGTTTGGATGATGAGGGAATTATGCAATCGGGCCATGCCGTACTGGTTGTTGTTATAGTTGTTGAGGAGTAATCACGGGGAGTGAGTAGCGACTTGGGAGCGGGAGATGGTGTTGATGGGTACCTACCCTAGTTTGAGACCCCTTTTGAGTTGTTTTAGTTTCGAGGACGAAACTTTCTTTTAGTGGGGGAGGATATGATGACCCGGATCTTTATTGGGGGTTTATGGCTTGATCGGTGGCTTCCGGAGGACTTTCTTGGGAGTTGGGAGTGTTTGAGTGTGTATCGGGCTCAAGAAATGGACTCAGTGCTTTGAATGGATTCCGAGTGTATTCGGGTACCCCCGTCGAATTTTGGGAGGAGCTTTGGGCAAAATGAAGGCCGTATTTGGATTCGGCGCGGAAAAATGTTGAAAAACGGCTATTTACTTGTATTTTTCTGAGTCCGGACGCCCAAAAACGGAGACCCGGAAGTTTCTGGTGTTTTTCGGTGCATGGAGGAGCCGTGGACCAGCCTAGGACACGTGGCAGCCCGTCATTGGGCCGGCGCACGACTCTCGGTCCATGGAGGTGGGCCGCCGGTGCACGGTGGACCGGCGGGCCACGTGGCAGGCGCCGGTTGGCCCGATGCAGAGCGCGCGGCGCATGGACCGAGCGCGGGCACCACGGGCAGACCGGGCAGGCGGGGGGCAGAGGCTCGGCGCACGGTGCACCGGGGCGTGCCACGTGGCGGCCCCGGGTTGGACGGCGCAGGTGCGCGCGGTGCACCCGCGGGCGCGCGCCTGCGGCCGTACGCGCACGCGGGCGCAGGCGCGCAGGCGCGTGCCGGCGGGCGTGTCGGGCGGGAAAGGGGGTGCCACGTGGCGCCACGCCACTGGCTGGCGCCACCCACCCCGCCGCCCCGCATGGGGGGCACGTGGCCGCACCCGGTTCGCCGGGCTCGCTATCCCTTGTGCGGGGGACACGTGTCGCACCGTGGGCCGGGTCGGACGGCCGCGTGGTCCGACCAGGATCCCGTGCGGAGTGGGCCGAGTTTGGGCCGGACTACTGTGTGCGCCCGGTTTCGAGGCCCGAAAGATTCGGGCGCCGAAACCGGGACACAGTGGTCATTTTCGCAAAAGTTTTGTGGGCCTATAAATAGGCCTCCCCTCCCCTCCTTTTTCTGCTTTTTCCGAGAGATAGAGAGAGAACCTGAGGGAGGGCCTTGAAGCAAGTTTGTTCCTCTGTTGATTTTACATCTCGTGGTGGAGTTCCAGATTTTTCGGAAGCTCGACAACGGCGATCCAGATTTTACAGTTCGCCTCGGTTTTTCCCCCATTTCAGCCCATTACCGTCACAGTTCAGTCGGAATTTCGCTGTGAGCAAATCAGGAGGAGTTTTTGGACGATTTCTTCGACAACTTGTTCCTAAGAGGTAAGGCTTCGATTTTCGTGTCGACCGCTTCACTCCATTTTGCACTTTTGGCATGTTTCCCGAGGCATCTTTGACCCCCATGTTTCTGTGTTGGATTCTGGACAGCACCGGCTTGTCGATTTTATATCTTGGCCTAGAAGCATCGGATCAAGGCGTTTCAGTACTCGATTTTGATCTACTCGTCGCGAGGAACACTGTGGGGATTTTTCTGGGATTTTTGGAAATTGTTTCGAAGGTGATAATTAAGCTTTTCTTGGACAGGTTGCTACAGGAATTTTGATTGGAAGGTTTTGAGTATGCAACGGTGTTTTATTTTTATCTTGGCCTACAGGTATCGGATCTGGGCGTATAAACAGTCGTTTTGGGGCTACTCTTCGCGAGGGACGCGACCGTGAATTTTCTGGATTTTTTTGAGGACTGGACAGAGGTGATATTTAGCCATTTTTGGGGCTGATTTTGGACAGTAGGTATTTGTGCAGTTTTGGGATTAATTGTGCGCATTGTTCTGTGCAGTGGGACACAGTTTTTGGTGGATTGCTGTGTTAGAGGGCTGCGGGCAGCAAGGAGGTTTCTTTTGGGGCTGTGCATGCTTTTCGAGGTGGGTGGTTGTTGCATACCTCTACTTCTGACTTGCTCACTAAGTTTATTAGAGAAGCCCACTATTGAACATATTGATTGATTGCGATGCATGTTTGACTGATATAAATGTGAGCCTATCATTTGAGACTAATCATGTGGATATAACATGTTGGGAATCTTATTGGATAATACTATTGTGGAAACATGATTGCGGGGACATATTTAATAGTGACAATTAACATGCCATATTAGCACATAGATTTTATGAAAGTGGATTAAATGGATTAAATGTTGGGACATGATGACTTATCTATATGCGGGTGCCACTTTGGGATTTATTATGGATCTGGGATTATTTACATGTGTAGTTGACTGATGATTTTAGCATATTGGGTATATCTATGTGGATTTATTATTAGTTACGCATGTGGAACTGTTATTTGATGTTTTTCTCTTTCATCTTGCATGAGGACTTTTGCATGCCTGTATGGACATCTAGATAGTCCACTATTTATTGCTACACTATCATATTGGGATTTGACTTAGGAGAAACCATGATCGCTTTCTTTCTCCTTCTTATTTAGACTTTTGAGTCATGTTGCTCGGGTTCGAGCAGAGGTTTGGGATAGTGTAGCCGAGACCTTAGGGTCAGAGACAGGGTGTACTTGATGCTGGATTTGTGGGTTATTGCGGCAACCACGGACAGTAGGCGGTTGACTGAAGATTGATTATTTTACCCGATTATGGGTTGTGGGGTATTGTGGTGACCGCGGACGTCAGGCGGTTAGCCAGATGTTGATTACCTTATCTGATTTTGGGTCTTGTGGGGTGTTGCGGCGACCGCAAACATTGGGCGGTTGACCGGATGTTTACTTATGCATCAGATTGGGTATCAGATTTCTCTAGTGGATGGAGTTTCCCACTTATTGAGACTATTGCATCAGATCGGGGTTTCATTAGTGGACGGAGTTTTCCACTTTGATCATAGTCTTGATCCAGTCCTGCTATATTGAGATATGTGTGACAGGGTTACTTTACTCGTGTGGGTCGCTCCCCTCGAGTGCCACTCCGGAGTAGGCTTTAGACTGTGCCGAGTGCCGGTCAGTTGGTGAGTTGTGAGTGCTGATTGGGATTTCGAGCCGTATGTGCTGGTCCCCTACTGAGTTCTTGAGTTCGACAGCAGAGCAGGCAGTACCAGTTTTACTGGTGACACTAGATTGGGTCTATTTGGTCAGATACTGTTTCCTGATGCATTCATACCGTCATTTCTTTCGGTATTGCATTTAGAGGCATACTTATTGTGGTTTCCCTTTATTCAGCAGTTCTATTCATAGCTTTACCGCTCACCCCTTTTCTTGCCTCTGGTAGACTTAGTGGGTACGCCGGAGTTTGAGGCTTTACCCACAATGGGAGGCTACTGGTTTACTAGTGGTTCTCACCCCTATTGTTGTTTCCCTCTTTTCTTTCTCCTGTTTTGCAGAGTCCTCTGCGGGAGTTGCTGATCTTCGGTCGTTGTCCGAGGCGAGGGAGTCACGAGCTAGATCTTTACTACCCGAGGAGTGTAGCTGTATCCCCTGGTTGGAGATTCCTTGTAGCTGACAGCTGGTTTTTATTGTTTACTTTGAGAGGGATCTTTTGTATCTTGAGAGACTGATGTACTTTGGTTTTAGTTTACCTCCCTTTTTATAGTTAAGAGATGCTGTATTGAGGACTTTGTATGATGATTATCTGTATTCGTGAAAATGGATATTGTACCCTATTTCATGTTGTACAGTGATTGGATTTTATTTTACAGCGTTTTATTTTCGCTCTGATATTTGCGTAGATATAGCACTATCTTTTGCAGGTTAGACGCTTCGCCTATGCGGGTTTTGCATAGGTGGCGGATCTGTTGGCGAGCCCGGGTCGCAGTTTCGACCCCGGGGCGTGACATATCTGCTGGAAGTTGATCAACTCAATTGATGAAAAGTGTATTAAGTGACTTTCGGATTCCAGAGACCTCGGTGACTATTTTGTGTGACAACACCAGTGCTATCAATATTTCTAAAAACCCTGTTTTGTACTTGAGAACAAAACACATTGAACTAAGATATCATTTTCTAAGAGAACTAGTTGAATCAAACATTTTACAAATTTCATATGCTTCAACTGATAATCAACTAGCCGATATTTTAACAAAACCTTTGGATCAAAAACATTTTATTCATTTGTGAAAAGCAATTGGTATCCTTTCTTTGAAATAACTGATTTTTGAACCATTGATTAGGTTAGTTTTGTTTTGTGTTTTTGTTCTTTTTGTTTGTATATATGATGTCTAGAACATTAACGGAGCATTAGCAATATTGACTTTAATTGCATTCTTTCATATTTTGAGAAGTTTATTATGGTTTGAATATCATCATAACTCATTTGATTCAATGACCATTTATATCAATTATTTCATCTTTAATTGATCAAAGTCATTACCTCACTCAATGATCTCTTAGTATTGTTTTTATCTTATTTGATGATTTAAATAAGTATGAAAACGAGATTAATTTTTGGTTGAATACTTAATATTTTACATAATTAATAGCCAATTGAGGGGGAGTAATTTTTAATTTTTCATGCTCATAAGATGTGGAAAGAGTTACTTCCATTAGTGGAGTGTGAACACTACAACCACATGGAGGAAATTGTTACGGCATTTTGGTGTTGGCATATTTCGTGAGTCAAGTCAGTGAGTTGAGTCGGAGTCTTAAAGGGATCAAATTGTCAATCAGCATTCAAAGACTTAGAGAAGATTCAACAAGAGCTCAAGTTGACACTCAGTGTCTTGAGTCTTGAAGATTGAAGTTGAAGAATTGTGGATCAGTTACATCAATCTCAAGAAGAAAGTATTCAAGAGGATCAGGTATGTTTAACTAAATAATTGTGGTGATCCGAATACTTTCTTATAGTGTAGAAACACTTGGATGAATTTTTAATTGCATAAAAATCAAGAACTGGACATGGGTCATGTTCAGGATCCGGATCAGACAGTCCAATCCGGATCCCGAAGGGTGATTGTTCATTGGCAAATCCAATCCGGATCATGGCCATTTCGATCCGGATCCCGAACATGGGTATTTGCTGGAATACATGAACGATCCGGATCGGGCTTTTCAATCCGGATCCCGAACCCTTGTTTTTCTGGAATTGTCTAACTCGCTACGACGATCCGGATCGCAGTAAATCCGATCCGGATCGCCGTCCTGAAAATTTCCAGATAAGGTAAGTTTTTGATTCTTATCTCTTTCCAAAGGTTTCTAAACTATAAATAGACATTTAGGGTTTCTCAAAAACGTGGGTTCTCTACCGATTAATTAATTAAACACTTGAGAGCAACCCTAGAGGCTAGGTTTTTATCGTTCTTCTTTATAGCCTCTTTTAGGTCAATTCGAAGGTTCTTTCAAGAACATATCTTTTGTCGAATTGATCTAATCTTTGCTTAGAGATTTTTCCCATGGATCTTCATTGATAATCTAAGCAAAGGATCACCATCGAAGCCAATATTCTTACCGGCTGAGTTTGCGTCGTGGATTCGACGTGGCATCGTGGATTCGGTGTGCTAAAGGCGTTTCGTGGATTCGAAACGTGTGCTCGTGGATTCGAGTGACGTTCGTGGATTCAAACGTGTGCAGTGGACACGCAATCGGTGGAGCGCAAGGTCCGAAGAAGTTGAAGGAGGGGTTAAATCCGTGGAGACGGTAATCACCTTGTTATTCTTCTTTTCTTAGTGGATTGTTATTGCGTGGACATCCATTCGGTGAGCGCAAGGTCCGAAGAAGCTGAAGGAGGGGTTGAGTCCGTGGAGTCGGTAATCACCTTGTTATTCTTCTATTCTTAGTGGATTGTTATTGCGTGTTGGTCCCGTGGTTTTTCTCCTGGATTGGAGTTTCCACGTGTATCTCGGTGTGCTATTTTTATTTCCGCATTGTTTTTTATTTTGCACTGAGATTTGGTTTTATAAGTATTACACCTATTCACCCCCCCCTCTAGTTGTTTGATAGTACCTATTTAGATCCTTGTGGATCCTATAAAAACCTACAATTGGTATCAGAGCGGGTTTTAGGTTTATCTATCATGTTGGGTGAAAGTGATAATATTTATAGACCTCCTCTTTTTGATGGGACTAATTATGCTTATTGGAAAGTGCGGATGAGAGCTTTTCTCATCGCAATTGATGAGCGGGTATGGCAATCCGTGGAATACGGTTGGGTGCATCCTGTTGAGGAAGTAGGAAATTCTACTACCCCAAAACCTCGCTCTAGATGGTCCAAAGAGGAACTCGAAAGATCTTCTTACAATGGGAAAGGTATGAACGCTCTTTTTAACTCTCTTTCCTCGACTGAGTTCACAAGAATTTCCGCGTGTGAAACCGCGAAGGAAATTTTTGATATTCTCAAAATTACACATGAGGGTACTAATCTTGTAAAAATTCAAAAGCTCCAAATGCTTACAAGTCAATTTGACTCTATTCATATGGAAGAGCATGAATTGTTTACAGATTATTACACTAGACTTCAAGATGTAATTAATACATGTGCTAATTTAGGAGAAAAGATCCCGGAGTCGAAAATTGTAAGAAAGATACTTCGGACTCTTCCGGAACGGTTTAGGGCAAAGGTTACCGCCATTGAAACCGTTAGTCATCTGGATGAGATGAGTGTAGAGGAATTAGTAGGTGCTTTGCAAACTTATGAAATGACTTTTCCTACTAATCAAGTTTCTTCCAAGTCTTCTTCTAAGCTTACAGGTATTGCATTCAAATCAACAAAGGAAGAAGATAGCGAATCAAGTTCCGACGATGAAATCTCTTTTGCCGATTTTGAAGAACAATTGGCGCGGATCGTAAAGAAATTTCGTCGGAAATTTTGGAAGAATCGAACCGATGTATCTTCATCCACGAAACCTTCTAAAGGATCATCGGGTTCTAAATCCTCTAACCTCAAAAGCTTTGCAAAACCTTCTAAAGAAAAAGAAAAAGATGATTTCGAAGGGGAAATCCAATGCTATAGATGCAAAGGCTACGGCCATTTTTCAACGGAATGTCCTTCTCCGAAATCATATAAAAAGAAGGCTTTGCAAACGAAAACTTGGGACGATTCTACTTCTAATGAATGGACCTCAAGTAAAGAGGAAAAAGTCGTTGCCTTACATGCTTCTCAAATTCCCTCTTCTAATGTTTGTTTATCATCTTTAATCACTGACTCTATTCCTTTGATTTTGCATGAAACATCAACATCCAACGGAGAGTCATCAAGTGAGGGGGAGTCGGACGAAGAAGAACTCGTTGAGGCATATCAACAACTTCTTGCGGAATCTAAGAAGATGGCCAAGCATATCAAGAAGTTGAGGAAGCAACGACTTGAGAATCAAGACGAGAATCATGCTTTAAAGATCAAACTTCATGATCTCGAGGAGGAACGAGAGCTTTTATTGGATAATAATAAAATCCTCCAGGAAAAGATAAATCAATCGGAAACGATCGTTAATTCCCATATTAACAAGATTGATTTTCTTGAAAAGCAGTTTGAGGAGATTCATGTTACCAACCAAGCTTTGACCAAGCAAGTCCATCAACTTAAATCCGACATACAAAGGATTTCAACCGGTTCGAAGAAACATGATTGTATGTCCGGATTAGGTCAAACAAGCAAGGTTGGTTTGGGATTCAAAAAGGACCAAACTGTGCATGCTTCAAGTTCCACATTCAAATTGAAAGGAAGAACGTGTCACCTTTGTGGACTTGAAGGACATTTGGTGAAGGATTGCCCGAAAAAGAGAAAGAAGAATTCTTCGGCAACTTCATCTACGGAGCGAACTCAACGGAATCAAAAGACACATCAAGTCAAAGGAGTTCACTCAACCCACCAAAGGTCCGAGCCACAACATCAGTCATACAAGTGGATCACTACGAGGCAAAGACCTAAGGTGAATCAACAGTCAAAGCGGACAACCCCCGGCCACAACGAATCAAGACAACCCAAAATCCAGCCATTTTGGATTCGGAAAGGTGATATCTTTCCTTGTCTTAAGTTCTAAATAGCTTATGACTGTATGTAATGCTTTGATTGGTTTTCTCCTCATATTTTTCTTAATCTTTGCATTACATGTTTTTTCAATGCTCTTGGTTTTATGTTTTGTTCTTGAACAAAAGGTTTTTAACGAACAAGTACATTGAATAAAAAAGGTTTCACGTTCATTCACTCCAAATTAATTTTATATGGATTATCAACTTTACTCCATAATCATAATCTTGGAGCATTGGTCATATTGACTTTAATTGCATCTTTTCACGCATTTAGAAATCTATTATGCTTTTGACATCATAATATTTCGATGTTGCAATGATCATTTATGTTAATTAAGTCATCTTTTAAGTGATCAAAGTCAATTTCTCTCTCGATGATCTCTTGGTATAGTTTTTATCTTATTTGACTGTTTAGTCGAGTATGAAATCGAGATCAATATTTGGCTGAATACTTTATATCTTAAATAATTGATAGCCAATTGAGGGGGAGTCAAAGAAAAAGTATTATGCTCAAAAGATGTGGAAAGAGTTACATCCCAATGAGGAGTGTGAAAACTACCACCACATGGAGGAAAGAGCTACCACCTCGGTCGTCCGAGTACTGTGTGCAGCTACCACATGTATACCAAGCATGGTTTTTCAATTTTTGATTAAATAAAATGCATGTTGAAACACTTGACTCTGTCAAATTTCAAGGTTGGTATAAGGTAGATTTTTTAACGAAAGATGCTCAAAGAGCCACTCTCTTCAACAGATTGTCTAGATATATTATCTACCATATTTGGGATTTCAAACATCTATTGATCTTGGTATTTCATTTTCTTTACCAAATTGATGATTTGATAGAGGCATTACGCATAAGATCATGTTAGATGTGATTGAAGTTGTTCAACTTTAAAGGTTTTAATTTCCATAAATTTTCGTTTCATTTTTTAGTATTTTTGATAGATTTGGTATAATCTATTTCTTGTTGCATGAAACGATGACTTTTGTTTAAAGTTGATGCGCTAAAGTGCTTACATACTTTTTCTGGTTTTTATGGATAACATGAAAAACTGTTTATAATGCTTTATCTTTGTTTTTCATGATTTAGGAGTAAATCTTTTTAATTTCGTGAAATTAATTGCATTGAATGGCATCTGTGTGAATTCATTGGTTAAAGCACTTAAATTGATTTCTTGATGGAATACAAATCGATATTTGAAAAGATTCTAAAATTTAGATTTGTTTCAAGAAATTATTTGATTTTTGCTTTCGAGTACCGGTACGCAATCTATGTTTTTGTTATATACCGGAACTGAGCTTTTATCTCTCCTTCTCTATGAACTAATGCTGTAAGTGATTTTCTTTTGTCTAGTATGTTCACTGTTTGACAATTTGTGACAAAAAGGGGGAGAACAGAAAATAATGATCGTATCACAAAGGGGAAGAACATGGAGAACATGGAGAACATGTTAGAGATGCTCAAGATAGGGGGAGATAAAGATTGAAAGAGCCGAAAAACAAAAGAACCAAAAGGACGAATCAAATGTAGGATTTTAATTTCTAACGACTAAAGTTTGATTTTGTTTGGAGTTTTGTTTTGCAGGAATTACAACACTTTAAGACTCCAAGTCCTAAGTCAGAGAGTATGTTCTAGGATTGTTTGGTTCAAATGTAATTTTGTATTTATTGGATCTCTCACGCAAAGAAAATTAATGTTTTGGTGATAACATTGAATTTTGACTTTTTGGTTTAAGATGAGTGACTTGAGCGCTTTTATATATTTTTGGGTTTTGTCACGAAATTGCCAAAGGGGGAGATTGTTACGGCATTTTGGTGTTGGCATATTTCGTGAGTCAAGTCAGTGAGTTGAGTCGGAGTCTTAAAGGGATCAAATTGTCAATCAGCATTCAAAGACTTAGAGAAGATTCAACAAGAGCTCAAGTTGACACTCAGTGTCTTGAGTCTTGAAGATTGAAGTTGAAGAATTGTGGATCAGTTACATCAATCTCAAGAAGAAAGTATTCAAGAGGATCAAGTATGTTTAACTAAATAATTGTGGTGATCCGAATACTTTCTTATAGTGTAGAAACACTTGGATGAATTTTTAATTGCATAAAAATCAAGAACTGGACATGGGTCATGTTCAGGATCCGGATCAGACAGTCCAATCCGGATCCCGAAGGGTGATTGTTCATTGGCAAATCCAATCCGGATCATGGCCATTTCGATCCGGATCCCGGGTATTTGCTGGAATACATGAACGATCTGGATCGGGCTTTTCAATCCGGATCCCGAACCCTTATTTTTTTGGAATTGTCTAACTCGCTACGACGATCCGGATCGCAGTAAATCCGATCCGGATCGCCGTCCTGAAAATTTCCAGATAAGGTAAGTTTTTTATTCTTATCTCTTTCCAAAGGTTTCTAAACTATAAATAGACATTTAGGGTTTCTCAAAAACGTGGGTTCTCTACCGATTAATTAATTAAACACTTGAGAGCAACCCTAGAGGCTAGGTTTTTATCGTTCTTCTTTATAGCCTCTTTTAGGTCAATTCGAAGGTTCTTTCAAGAACATATCTTTTGTCGAATTGATCTAATCTTTGCTTAGAGATTTTTTCCATGGATCTTCATTGATAATCTAAGCAAAGGATCACCATCGAAGCCAATATTCTTACCGGCTGAGTTTGCGTCGTGGATTCGACGTGGCATCATGGATTCGGTGTGCTAAAGGCGTTTCGTGGATTCGAAACGTGTGCTCGTGGATTCGAGTGGCGTTCGTGGATTCGAACGTGTGCAGTGGACTTGCAATCGGTGGAGCGCAAGGTCCGAAGAAGTTGAAGGAGGGGTTAAATCCGTGGAGACGGTAATCACCTTGTTATTCTTCTTTTCTTAGTGGATTGTTATTGCGTGGACATCCATTCGGTGAGCGCAAGGTCCGAAGAAGCTGAAGGAGGGGTTGAGTCCGTGGAGTCGGTAATCACCTTGTTATTCTTCTATTCTTAGTGGATTGTTATTGCGTGTTGGTCCCGTGATTTTTCTCCTGGATTGGAGTTTCCACGTATATCTCGGTGTGCTATTTTTATTTCCGCATTGTTTTTTATTTTGCACTGAGATTTGGTTTTATAAGTATTACACCTATTCACCCCCCCTCTAGTTGTTTGATAGTACCTATTTAGATCCTTGTGGATCCTATAAAAACCAACAGAAATAGCTACCACCTCGGTCGTCCGAGTAGTGTGTGCAGCTACCACATGTTTTTGAAAAGCATTGTGTTAATGATTATTTTAAACAATACTAAATGGAATATTTGATTCATTCAATAATCCATGGTTGGTATAAGGTGGAATTTTTTTTTAAAGATACTCAAAAAGCCACTCCCTAAAACTTGTTGACTAAATAAAATTATATGATTTATTAGGGATTTCAAACATCTATCGATCTTGGTGCTTCATTTTCTTTGCTTAATTGATGATTTGATAAATTCATTACTCATTAGATCATGATTGATGTTTTGAACTTGCTCAACTTTAGAGGTTTTAATTTTTATAAATTTTCGTTTCATAATTTGGGATATTTTGATAGATTTCTCATGTCTATTTCTTTTATGTGAAACAATACTTTTTGTATAAAGTTGATATGCAAGAATGCTTACATACTTTTTCTGGATTTTCTAAAATTTTTCTAAATTTTTCTAGAGAAAAAGTTGCAGGCAGTCCGAACTGACATCAGTTAGTCTGGTTCCCGAACAATAGGATTCTGCGCGTGAAGCCGATCCGGACTGACTTGTCAAGCTGGTTCGGATCGCGCGCTTGGGATTTTATAGAAACGAATGGTTTTGATTTCCTTTTCACCCTAGCTTGTGATTGTTGCTCTTCCTCGTTCTCTCACTAAAATCTAAGAGCACTTGGATCTTCTCTTGACTTGATTTGTCCTCAATCCAAGTAAGTTTTTAGATCAAATCTCGGTTTATTCAGAGTTTTTGCTTATTTCTTCAAAACGAGATAGATTCTTTGCCCCGATTTCAATTTTTGATATTTTTCTCTGAAATTTCTTGCATAAATTGAACTATGATATGCCTAAGAAACCCATCTATGGTTGTTTATTACATTGTAAACGAATTTTTGGACTTCGATTTCTGAAATTTCGGTATTAGGGCAAATTTTAAGAATTTTCAAAAATTATAGAATTGATATATTTTTAAAATTCTTTTTACAAATCTTTCTTGATTCCTAGGTTCTACATGTGATAGGGAGTGTTTCGGTATGAATTTTCAAAATTTTGAAATTAAACACTTTTTCATGTATTTTGTATCTCTTGCTCACAGGACAATTTTTGAAAACTTTTCAAAATGGTGTATGCATAGTTAATTGTCTTTATCACGACTCTTGTTAGCACCCGTGTGACAAACAAGTTAAAGAGAGCAAGAAAGAATCAAGATGAGACAGAATTTGTTTCGTTGGATGAATCGGAGACCGAATCCGAAGAATGGGAACAATTGACTGAAGCAGCGGCAAAGGGATCTGCTTCCAAAGGGAAAACTCCAGCTTCAGCAAAAGCTAAAACACCTCCAACTGCTGTCGAGAAAGGGAAAGCTTCGATGGAGCCTGTTTCTACGAAGAAGAAAAGCGTTGCTCACAAAAAAACGTGAGGCGGCGGGATTCACATCGAGGAGCCACTTGCGAGTGTGCCACCTCCAGCTGAAGAGAACGTTGTTCACATTGACACTCAGCAAGTGAAAGCATTCGAGAATCGTGAATGCATTGGTGAACGGCATGTCAATGTTGGAAACTTGCGAGACAGATCTGTGGGTTTTGGACGTCTATTTGATCAAGCCGGCTTATCTCCTATTTGCAAGTTCTCGGAGACAACAGGTTATTGCGTTCACCTTGTCAGGACTTTCTATTTGTGTGCGAACAAGCTTCAGGAAATAGAGGGCGGACCTATGGAATTTCATACCACGGTCCGGAACACAAAGCTAAAGATTACGCCTCAATTGATTGGTGAGGTGCTTGGGATGAAGTCTCAACTGACTGGGACTCATTTTATGAAGGGTTAGATTATGACCACAACTGTTTGGAGGAGGTCGTAGATGGCATATGTATGCCGAATGGCTCGGTACGTGGAGCATCGTCATCAAACGGGGAGATTTCCATTCCCACTGATTATAATGAGAATTTTTAAGAAGTTCAATGTTGATACTCAGTCATCGAGTTACCAACATAGTCTGGGAACAATTAACGACTCTACCGTTGTGAAGTCTCTAACTCGGAAACCCGATAATACACCAACCCCTCCAAAGAGCAAAAGACCTTCGACCTCCTCTCCAACAACAATAGCAGCGACAACAGCAACAGCATCAACACCAACACCAACAGCGACAGCAGCGGAAACAGCAGGAGCACCAGCAGCGCAAGGAGTTTTTGAAACTTCAGAGGATGATGCCTCTGTTACTTCGATCTATAGAGAGCAACAACGGCTCTTGTCTGAACAAGAAAGGATTTCTGTGGAACAAGAACATATTTCTCTTGACCTACAGTGGATTACGTCAGTTCAAGAGGATTTGAAGAAGAAATACAAGACACTGACGAAACTGGTCAAGAAGATCTTTACCAAGCTCGGATGCAGTAGCTCCGACGACTCCGGTTCCGAGTAAATTTTTGTTTTCAGAAAACAGTTTTTTTTTTTTCACTTGCATGCATGGGATTTTTATTTTCCTTTGCATTACTCTGCATGTGCAATTAGGGATCTCTTCCCCACATCATCTTTTTGGCTTTTTCGTTGACAAAAAGGGAGAGATGATCATGAGAACTTTGAACTTTTGATACTTGCTCTGACACTAACTCTCTAACTATTTGGGCATGTATATATTCTAACTTACTAACAAGTGAAGCGAACTGGAACAGGTAAGAAGTTTAGATATTAAACTCTTAACACTCTGAACAATTTGAATTTACTTATTTTGAACTACTTGTTGAATATTTTGAATATTTTGATATGAGATTTTGAATGCTTATCATTATGCATATCAAGACAAATGTAAACTCTCTGGTTGTTTATTGAATTAAATTCTTGAGTACTAATGATTTTATTTCTGTCAAGAAATGTTTCTTTTGCAGAGAGTATAAAATCTAAAGACTCCTAGTTGCGTCTAAGTCTAGAGTTTGTATTAGGAGTTTATCTCTTATATTTATATTTATTTGGATCGTTCATGCGTATTTTTGTTGTATGGTGATAGCAACAAAAATTATTTTTCTATAATTTTTATGGATTATATATTTTGTCACGAAACCGCCAAATGGGGAGATTATTAAGGATTTTTTATATTGGCGTATTTCGTGAAGTGTTTTGAGTTTTGAAGATTGAAGGTGAAGAATTGTCGATCACATACATCAATCTCAAGAATAATGGATTCAAAATGTTCAGGTACGTTAAATTAAATATTTTTTGTGATTTGAATACATTCTTATAGTTTAGAAAAATTTTGAAAATTTTTCATGGCATAAAAATAAAAAACTGGACATTTTTTGTGTTTTGGATCCGGATTAGGCAGATCCAGTCCGGACCCCGAACATGGTTTGGTTCATGCGTAATTTCAGTCCGGATCAACCCCTATCCAGTTCGGACCCCGAACATTGATTTTGTTATATCGCATGAATCAGTCCGGATCAGACCTCATCCAGTCCGGACCCCGAACCATATTTCTAAAAATTTTCTTAACTGTGACGACAGTACGGATCAGATGAAGTCCAGTCCGGACCGCCGTGTGAGAAAAATTCTGTTAAGACAGCTTTGATTCTTATCTCTTTCCAAAAGGTTTCTAGCCTATAAATAGACCCTAAGATCATCTTTTAGGGCATTCCAAAAAGGGATTGTAGATAATCCACATATAGAGAAGAAAGGGAAAACACGTTTATTTTTATATTTCTTCATCAATATTGATCAATTTGATTCTAGTTTTTTTTTAAAACTCTTTATTTCTTGTAGAATCAAATTGATGAATATTTAGATGGTGTTTTCTTGTCTATCTATGATTATCTAAGTATTTGGAATCATCATCACCAATAAACAAACAATGATTTCCGAAAGGAACATTGGCGCGCGGATTCGCATGGCCTTGTGATTCAAGGTGCTATCGACTTCGTGGATTCGGAGTTAGGCGCGTTCGTGTGATCGACTCGTGCTATATTGGTGAAGACCGTGGATTTGGTTGGACGTCATGGATTCGACGTTGGATTTCGTGGATTCGAAGTTGGAAGCAAATCGTGTGATCGAGGCGAGTTGAGGACTGCGGAGAAGATCTACTCGGAGCGTATTAAAAAGGTTGAGTCGTGGTATTGCGTTATATCACCTTGTACATGTTTAATCTTAGTAGATTTTTTCCTGTGATCGGTCCCGTGGTTTTTTACTCCTAGATTAGAGTTTTTTACGTAAAATCTTGCGTATATTTTTTTATTTTCCGCATTGGGTTATTTTTACGCAAAATTTTTTGAGTTTTATTGTTTACACCTATTCACCCCCCTCTCTGTGGTTTTTCTCCTATTTAGATCCTTGGATCCCTGTCACGCCCCGGGAGCAATTTAAAAGCGAAAAACGACCCTTTTTTTTTTTTTTTTTTTTTTAAACTCCCACCCAGGCACGTGCACAGACCCGCCACATATGCAAGGTCTCCCTTGTATAGGCACGGCGTCCTTATGTACTTCACATAGCCCAAAGAAAACATCAACCACCTTTGCCTTAAAAGTTACAAAGGCCAGAGTATGATTTAAAAACACTAATATCTCGTTTCATAAAACGGCGCATACCTAGTGCCTTAATATGTTCGAAAGGATAAATCCCATGGTTTAAAAACGGTGCCCACACGACACTTAATTTTCTAGAGCAATTTTCGTAATTCCTTTTTGAGTATGAAAACCCGCGTCCACACGACGCATCCATAAACCATATGTTGAAAGCATAGTTCTACAAAATATATTCATTTGACAAAAACATAAGGTCTGTCTCAACATCCACACCATCCACAATATACACGTCCACATGCACAGCATTCGACCATAAAGTAAATAACCAACTAAAAACGAAAGAAGGAAAAGGAACCTGACCGAGGTAATCTCACACCTCACCAAATAGCGTCCTCACCATCGTCCTGATCCCCAGACCCGACCAAACCTGTCACACAGTGGGAGTCAGTGACATGAAGAGTAGAGATAAAACACAACTACAAGTACGATGCAAAAAAGTGCGGATAATAAATCAAACTGTAAAAACCAGAGCATCCATAATCCAATCCTGCAATCAATCATATCATCCCTGAGGAACTGAACTTAGCACCTTGCTATGTCGGTCCGGGGACCTCAGGCAAAAGAAAACCGCCCCGCTCTCACCTTTGGTGCATTAAAATCCCCCACTGCACATGTCACACCCCGGGGTCGAAACTGCGACCCGGGCTCGCCAACCGATCCGCCACCTATGCCAAACTCCGCATAGGCGAAGCGTACTACCTGCAAGAAAAGTACTACAGCTAACAGATATCAGAGCTATAAATGAAAATCTGCTGTAAAACTAAAATCAACCACTGTACAACTGGAAATAATACAATAATGTCCATCTCCCAAAATGATAATCATACAATATCCTCAGATACAATAATCCAAAACTCAGCAGGGAGGTATCTCCAATAAAATACATCAGTGTACAGGCTCTCGATACATAACATATCCTCACTACATCAGTCTCTCAAAAGAGGAAATAAAATAACTAATCTACTGAAGATCTCCTCTGAAGGGATACCGCTACTCTCCAACGATGGGTAGGGATCTAGCTCGCGACTCCCTCGCCTCGATCAACAACCGCAGAATCAGCAACAACCGCTAAGACTGTCACGCCCCGGGGGTTAGCATCGCGCGGAAGAGGAGCCACCGATGCCCCTGGTTCGACCATATATTTTTTTTTTTAAAACAATATTCCCCGGCGCGTGCCCAGACCCGCCGCATACACAAATTCGCTCTACAAACGGGCAGAGTCTCCTTTGTATATGCACGGCGTCTCAACTATAAGGTGCCTCACAAGGCGTAGCACATACAATCTCTAACCACATCAGTTGGGGTCTTGTACACATACAACCATACAATTCACTTGATATTCTAGCATTCACTTAAAGCATAAAGGCCGGTGTTTTGAAAGGATAAATAATCACAGGGTTTTGAAAGCGGCATCCACACGACGCCATCGTTTATGAAAACATTTCGCAAAATACATAAATCCCATAAGGTTTGTAAAGCTTGGTGCCCACACGGCACCCATGTTTTAAAAGCAGTTTTCGCAAACGGTTTACTTTGCTTTTCATCGTTCAATACGGCCGAGTAAGAGAGAGCGTAGAATTCATTCAATTATTCAAAAGGAAAAAGGGCAACATCCACTTCGACCCCACGGGGGTGTCGCAAACCACAGCTAGCTATCATGAATAATAAAAGAAAAGGGAAAGAAGAGTCACTGTATCTGAAATCACCCAAAAATCAGATCAGCACCCTCGCGTCCTCACCGGCGCCCTAGCACTCGCCCCTGGACGAACCTGTCATGGTGTGGGAAGTTAGTGACTAGAAATAGCATGATAAGCGTAGATAAGCAATGATAAGGCAAACCACAAACACCGGAGCAACCATCCCTCCCATGCATCATCCACCATAACTACACCCTGTATCAAAAATAACATCGGGCACCTTCCCCGATGCCCACCGCCGAGCACCTGCCTCGGCCGTCGAGCACCGACCTCGACAATACAGCTCACACCCCCCACCCATTGGGGCCCCCATTCCTAACGCCACCTTCGCGTGGGGTACACGGGTCAACGTACCACTTTTCCGGAAAAGCACACCCTTGCGGTGGCCAAACCGCGGGTGTGCGTGTAGCAAAACTTGAGCCTCAGATTAAGTATCATAGTATAACAGGGTTAGCGTAAAAACAGAAGGAGACTGATAATTCCACCTTGCCCCAACATGCTATTTCTAACAGTTAATCCCTATTCCCGAAATCCCCGGGAACGTACCCACCTTGTGTGCGTCGTCCTGCGTTCGTCCAGTCCGCGTCTGTGCACCAGTCGCCAATAGCGTCCCGCACTCCTGAAGGAACAAGGGCAAGTCAAGACTTAGAAGTCCGAAACTTACAACGACTCCCAACAGCGTGCGGCGGAGTTCTTCGCACAGCACCGGCCCGTGCGACGACCACTCTGCCTGGGCGCAGCCCCCGCGCGGCACCAGCCCGCGCGGGCGCGTTGCCCGCGGTGCGGGGCGACCCCGCGCGGCACCAGCCCGCGCGGGCGCCCCTCCTGCGGGCGGCCCCGCGCGGCCGGGCGCCGCGCGGGCGCGCTGCCCGCGGTGCGGGGCGACCCCGCGCGGCACCAGCCCGCGCGGCACCAGCCCGCGCGGGCGCCCCTCCAGCGGGCGGCCCCGCGCGGCCGATCGCCGCGCGGGCGCGCTGCCCGCGGTGCGGGGCGACCCCGCGCGGCACCAGCCCGCGCGGCGCCCCTCCTGCGGGCGGCCCCGCGCGGCCGATCGCCGCGCGGGCGCGCTGCCCGCGGTGCGGGGCGACCCCGCGCGGCACCAGCCCGCGCGGCGCCCCTCCTGCGGGCGGCCCCGCGCGGCCGAGCGCCGCGCGGGCGCGCTGCCCGCGGTGCGGGGCGGCCCCGCGCGGCACCAGCCCGCGCGGGCGCCCCCTCTTGCGGGCGGCCCCGCGCGGCCGAGCGCCGCGCGGGCGCGCTGCCCGCGGTGCGGGGCGGCCCCGCGCGGCACCAGCCCGCGCGGGCGCCCCCTCTTGTGGGCGGCCCCGCGCGGCCGAGCGTCGCGCGGCGCGCTGCCCGCGGTGTGGGCGACCCCGCGCGGCACCTGCCCGCACGGCGCCCCACCCGCGGCCGGCCCCGCGCGCAGCGGCGCGCGATGGCGCCGCCCCTTCTCCCTCCTCGTGACCAACAAAAGAAAAGGGGGAGATTCCCCCAAACGAAACGCATCCGACTCACCTCGATGTGCGGAAGAGGAGGAGAAAGAGGGATCGTCCTCTTGCCTCCTCCGTCTACCCTTGCCCGTGTGCTTGGTTACTCTTTGCCGGCGGCTACGAGGGAGGAAGAAGAAGAATAGAGGCGGCCACCAAAAGAAATAAGAGGAACCCTAATCCTCTTTCCCTCACGGCTATATTTATACTAAAAGGATTAGGGTTTACCTTAAAAGGTGCGCGGGTCCCAACACGGATCCCGAGGCGCCTAAGGGGGACCCCAACTTCGAGGATTAATTCTGGTCAGACCGGGAGTCGGAAAAATAAACCGATCGCGCCCACGCGCTCCGCTCCGCGAGCTCTACCGCCTAAAATTATCTGCGGGCCCCGACGGTCTGTCCGGAAAAACACCAAAAATGAGGCCCCTGGTCGGGCATTACGAGAAGAGAGTGACCAGAAGAGTTAAGGAAGGGCTGGGTCTTACACCACTTACCGCTAAAAACAAGTTTCGTCCCCGAAACTTAATCTTCCCCAGCGGCGAACAGGTCCGGGTAACACTCCCTCATCTTTGTCTCGGGTTCCCAAGTTGCCTCACGCTCTTCTTGATTGCTCCAAAGCACCTTCACGTAGGGAATTGTCCGACTACGCAGCTTTTTGTCTTCCCGGGCTAGGATTCGCACCGGCACTTCTGCGAAACTCAAATCCTCCTTGAGTTCAATCGCAGAGGCGTCAAGCACCCGCGAAGGGTCGGGGAGGTATTTCCGAAGCATGGATACGTGGAACACATCATGAACGCGGTCAAGGTTCGGTGGTAGGGCGAGGCGGTAGGCTACCGGGCCGATGCGCTCCAGAATCTCAAATGGCCCTATGTACCGCGGGCTCAACTTGCCCCTCAACCCAAACCGCTTCACCCCCTTTGACGGCGACACCCGCAGTAATACGTGTTCTCCCACCTGGAATTCCAAGTCGCGTCGTCTCCGGTCTGCATAGCTCTTTTGCCGGCTCTGGGCGGTCGCCAAACGTCGCCTGATGAGGCGCACCCTTTCCTCAGTCTCGGCCACCAGGTCCGGCCCCAAGAACTTTCTCTCCCCCAGATCGTCCCAACAGATCGGGGATCTACAGCGCCTGCCGTACAATGCTTGGTACGGCGCCATCTGAATGCTCGCTTGGTAGCTGTTGTTGTATGCGAACTCTGCAAGGGGTAGGTAGTGCGACCATCCGTCTCCCAAATCCAGTACGCACGCGCGAAGCATGTCCTCGAGTATCTGAATCACCCGCTCGGATTGCCCGTCCGTCTGGGGGCGAAAGGCTGAGCTGAAGTGTAATTTGGTCCCCAAGGCTCGTTGTAGGCTCTTCCAAAAGTTTGAAACGAACCTCGTGTCCCTGTCCGAGGTGATCGTCGTTGGCACCCCGTGCAGCCTCACAATCTCGCTGAGGTAGACTTGAGCCAGCCGGTCGCGTGTCCAGGTCGTGTGGATGGGTAGGAAATGAGCTGACTTCGTTAACCGATCCACGATAACCCAGATGGCGTCGTGTCCCTGTTGCGAACGTGGGAAACCGGTGACAAAGTCCATTGTGATTTGCTCCCATTTCCATTCGGGCACGGGTAGGGGTTGCAACTTCCCCGCCGGCCGTTGATGCTCGGCTTTCACCTGTTGGCAAATCAAACAGTGGGCTACGAACAGCGTCACATCTCCCTTCAATCTTGGCCACCAGAAGGTCTGTCGGATATCCCGGTACATCTTGGTGCCCCCAGGGTGCGCCACGTAGGGGGCGCTATGTGCTTCAGTCAGGATTTCCTTCTTTAGATCTGGCAGATCAGGCACGCAGATCCGCCCTCGGAACCGAAGGGTGCCGTCTGTTCCCACCGCAAAGTCTCCACTCTACTCCGGTGAGATCCTATCTCGTTCCAGCTGCAGCTGTGGGTCCGCACCTTGGCCTTCTCGAATCCTCTCCAATAGGGTCGGCGCGACTGTTAAGGTCAACAGTCGCTCAACCGTCCCTGCTGGTACCACTTCCAACCTCAGTCGCGAAAATTCCGCGATCAAGTCATTCTGCTGCGTGATCGTGCCCGCCGAAGTTCCTTCTGCTTGTCCCTTCCTGCTTAGAGCATCGGCTACAACATTTGCTTTTCCCGGGTGGTACTGAATGGTTAAGTCGTAATCCTTCAGTAGCTCCAACCACCTCCTCTGCCGTAGGTTAAGCTCCTTCTGGGTGAAAAGGTACTTAAGGCTTTGGTGGTCCGAGAACACGTTGCAATGCACACCGTAGAGGTAGTGCCTCCATAGTTTCAGAACGAAGACCACTGTGGCAAGTTCCAAGTCATGGATCGGGTAGTTCTGTTCGTAATCCTTGAGCTGCCTTGAAGCATAGGCGATGACTCTTCCTTGCTGCATTAGTACTCCTCCCAGTCCTATTCGCGATGCATCGCAGTAGACTTCGTAGTCTTCCCCGGGGGTTGGTAAGGCAAGCACAGGCGCTCTTGTCAACCGCTTCTTAAGTTCTTCAAAGCTCTCTTGGCATTGGGCCGTCCAAAAGAACTTTACTCCTTTCCGGGTTAGGCGGTTCAGAGGGGTCGCAATCTTCGAGAAACCCTCTACGAAACGTCTGCAGTATCCCGCAAGGCCCAAGAAGCTGCGCACCTCTGTCACCGTGGTCGGCTGGGGCCAGTCGGTCACCGACTCCACCTTCTTGGGATCCACTGCGACTCCTGCTGCTGAAATGATATGCCCCAGAAACCCCACCTTGCGAAGCCAAAATTCGCATTTCTTGAGTTTTGCGAATAGCTCCTGCTCCCTAAGAGTTTGTAGAACTGTTCGTAGGTGCTCCTCGTGCTTCTCATCGGTGGTGGAGTAAATTAGGATGTCGTCGATGAAAACCACTACGAACTGATCCAGGAAGGGTCTGAAAACTCGGTTCATCATGTCCATGAACACCGCAGGGGCATTGGTAAGCCCGAATGGCATTACCGTAAACTCGTAATGGCCATACCGAGTCCGGAACGCCGTCTTCGGAATATCTTCGTCTCGGACTCGGAGCTGGTGGTAGCCCGACTGCAGGTCGATCTTTGAGAAGACAGTTGCACCCCGCAGCTGGTCAAAAAGGTCATCAATCCTTGGTAGGGGATACTTGTTTTTCACTGTGACTTTGTTGATTTCCCGATAGTCGATGCACAAACGCAAGCTCCCGTCTTTCTTTCGTACAAAGAGTACAGGCGCGCCCCAAGGGGACACACTTGGTCTGATAAACCCCCTGTCCAGGAGGTCCTCTAGCTGCGCCTTAAGTTCCTTCAGCTCCGCGAAGGCCATCCTGTAGGGGGCCTTCGTGATTGGTCGTGTGCCGGGTGAAAGCTCAATAGGAAAGACAACTTCTCTCTCGGGGGGTAACCCAGGTAGGTCGGCCGGAAAGACATCTGGGAAGTCCCTCACCACAGGGATGTCGGGGAGTGCCGTGGAGGATCCGGCGGCCAGGGCCACCGACACCAAGTAGGCCATACACCCGCCCTCAACCAACTTCCTGGCTCGGGATGCAGGAATCATGGAAGAAAAGGAAACGCTCTTGCAAGCCAAGTACACGTTCTCCGGAAAATCGGGGTACATTAGTCGCACCTCGCGCTTCTCGCAGTCTATGACCGCAAGGTACCACGTGAGCCAATCCATTCCGAGCACTACATCATACTCTTTCAATGGAATGACTACCAGATCCCAGGGGCACGGAAGCCTTCCCATCCATATAGGGCAGGAAGGCACCATGTTGCGTGCCTCCAGGGATCCCCCCGCGGTGTGAACGGTCATCAGACTGGGTAAGGGTCTCAACTCAAAATCATGGGTCAGTGCGAAGTCTCGAGACATAAACGAGAGGGTCGCTCCGGTGTCAAAAAGGGTTCTAGCGCGATAAACGGAAGCAAGAGTGATACCTGCGACGACGTGCTCAGACGGGTGTGTCTCCTACTGTCCCATCGCGTAGACGCGGCCTCCCGAAGGTGGTGGCTTTTCCCCTATAGATCGGGGTGCTGGCGGTCTGGGGGCTGACGTCATTGGAGCTTTCCCTCGCCCTGCGTGCTGAGGTGAGGGCACGGAGGCTGCAGAAGATGCGGTGCCTTGGTTCAGGGGACAGTTGAAACGGAAGTGTCCCTGCTTGCCACATCGGAAACAATGGTCCTGTCTCTTGGAGCAATCCATCACTCGGTGCGCCCCGCCGCAGATCACGCAAGAGCGATTTTCCGAGCGTTGTCCCTCTCCTGGCGCTCCCTTGGCTCCCTGTTGGGGCCTCCACCGCTTAGGAGGTCGATTCCCGCTGGAGGAACCCCCTCCCCCTGAGGTCATCTGGGTCCGCTTCCTGTCGTCTTGCTGGTGGGGGCCTTCCCTCCGGGCGCGCGTGACGGCAAAACCTCGTTCCACGATGGTGGCTCGGTCGACCACCTTCTGGAAGGTATGTAGGTCCGCCGCGTCCACCACTTGGAAAATGTCCGTCCTCAATCCATCCACAAACAGTTGTGCCTTATGGGATTCATCCCGAATAACGAACGGGACACAGTTCGCCAGTCTCACGAACTCCCTCTGGTACTCCATTACTGTTTTGGCTCCCTGCCTGATGTGGTTTAAGTCGTCCTCCAGTTGTTTCTTCACGCTATTGGTAAAGAACGCCCCGAATAGCTGCTGTTTAAAGGTAGTCCATGACGGAAGGGTAGCGCCCGACGCAGAGTCGGGGCGTACAGTCTTCCACCAAATGCGGGCATTCCCCTCGAGTAAGTGGGCGGCCAGGGGGACCCGCTCGTGGTCTTCCATCAATAGGTCCTCGAACAACTTCTCCATTGTATCTACCCATTTCTCCACGACCCAGGGGTCTGTCGTGTCCCCCTCAAACGTTGGCGGGTCGTATTTCTTGAAGTCGGCCAGGTTGGCGCGTACGCGGTCTCGCTCGCTTGGTAGATTCGCCCCCTCCTTCGCGACGTTGGCGGTCGCGGCGGGGGTGGGTACCACAACCGTCACACTTGGAGCAATTCCGACGATTGGTGTCGCTGCCGGCCCTGCCGTTGCCGTCGAAGGGGCCACCTCCGGCGCCGTCGGTTGAGTTAAGGGCACCTCAGGCGCCGAGGCCCGGGTGGGGGCAACCCCTCCTTGGGTCTCCATCATCGGCGGTCCCATTGCCGGTGCCGCTGGCCCCGGGAGAGGGCCCGGGGCAACCTCCGCCGTCGCGGCGGCCTGCTGTTGCTGCGTCAGTTGGCGCACGTGGTCGTTCAGGGCTGCCAACTGTTCCATCATCTCCTGTAGCTGCTGCCTTAGGAGCTGATTCTCCGCAGTCATCGCTTCCGCTGCGTCCGCCCCCGTGTCCTCGGCTGTGGATCTAGTCCTGGCCATGATCTGAACATTTGTACGAACCAGTTACTCCTAGTTTAAACAAAACGGCACGCCGCTAGTGTTGGCACTAAAGGGATAAAAGAAAGAGAACACTAATCTCCCCCCCCCCCCCCTTTTTGTCTCAACGAGCACTCGCGTTTTATTTATCCCGTGTTCACTTTATTACTCAGTAGCCAGAGTATTGCGCCCGTGGATGTTAGGCCCCGACTGTTGTGGTTAAAGTTTCCCGCTCTGATACCATCTTAATCTGTCACGCCCCGGGGGTTAGCATCGCGCGGAAGAGGAGCCACCGATGCCCCTGGTTCGACCATATATTTTTTTTTTAAAACAATATTCCCCGGCGCGTGCCCAGACCCGCCGCATACACAAATTCGCTCTACAAACGGGCAGAGTCTCCTTTGTATATGCACGGCGTCTCAACTATAAGGTGCCTCACAAGGCGTAGCACATACAATCTCTAACCACATCAGTTGGGGTCTTGTACACATACAACCATACAATTCACTTGATATTCTAGCATTCACTTAAAGCATAAAGGCCGGTGTTTTGAAAGGATAAATAATCACAGGGTTTTGAAAGCGGCATCCACACGACGCCATCGTTTATGAAAACATTTCGCAAAATACATAAATCCCATAAGGTTTGTAAAGCTTGGTGCCCACACGGCACCCATGTTTTAAAAGCAGTTTTCGCAAACGGTTTACTTTGCTTTTCATCGTTCAATACGGCCGAGTAAGAGAGAGCGTAGAATTCATTCAATTATTCAAAAGGAAAAAGGGCAACATCCACATCGACCCCACGGGGGTGTCGCAAACCACAGCTAGCTATCATGAATAATAAAAGAAAAGGGAAAGAAGAGTCACTGTATCTGAAATCACCCAAAAATCAGATCAGCACCCTCGCGTCCTCACCGGCGCCCTAGCACTCGCCCCTGGACGAACCTGTCACGGTGTGGGAAGTTAGTGACTAGAAATAGCATGATAAGCGTAGATAAGCAATGATAAGGCAAACCACAAACACCGGAGCAACCATCCCTCCCATGCATCATCCACCATAACTACACCCTGTATCAAAAATAACATCGGGCACCTTCCCCGATGCCCACCGCCGAGCACCTGCCTCGGCCGTCGAGCACCGACCTCGACAATACAGCTCACACCCCCCACCCATGGGGGCCCCCATTCCTAACGCCACCTTCGCGTGGGGTACACGGGTCAACGTACCACTTTTCCGGAAAAGCACACCCTTGCGGTGGCCAAACCGCGGGTGTGCGTGTAGCAAAACTTGAGCCTCAGATTAAGTATCATAGTATAACAGGGTTAGCGTAAAAACAGAAGGAGACTGATAATTCCACCTTGCCCCAACATGCTATTTCTAACAGTTAATCCCTATTCCCGAAATCCCCGGGAACGTACCCACCTTGTGTGCGTCGTCCTGCGTTCGTCCAGTCCGCGTCTGTGCACCAGTCGCCAATAGCGTCCCGCACTCCTGAAGGAACAAGGGCAAGTCAAGACTTAGAAGTCCGAAACTTACAACGACTCCCAACAGCGTGCGGCGGAGTTCTTCGCACAGCACCGGCCCGTGCGACGACCACTCTGCCTGGGCGCAGCCCCCGCGCGGCACCAGCCCGCGCGGGCGCGTTGCCCGCGGTGCGGGGCGACCCCGCGCGGCACCAGCCCGCGCGGGCGCCCCTCCTGCGGGCGGCCCCGCGCGGCCGGGCGCCGCGCGGGCGCGCTGCCCGCGGTGCGGGGCGACCCCGCGCGGCACCAGCCCGCGCGGGCGCCCCTCCTGCGGGCGGCCCCGCGCGGCACCAGCCCGCGGTGCGGGGCGACCCCGCGCGGCACCAGCCCGCGCGGGCGCCCCTCCAGCGGGCGGCCCCGCGCGGCCGATCGCCGCGCGGGCGCGCTGCCCGCGGTGCGGGGCGACCCCGCGCGGCACCAGCCCGCGCGGCGCCCCTCCTGCGGGCGGCCCCGCGCGGCCGATCGCCGCGCGGGCGCGCTGCCCGCGGTGCGGGGCGACCCCGCGCGGCACCAGCCCGCGCGGCGCCCCTCCTGCGGGCGGCCCCGCGCGGCCGAGCGCCGCGCGGGCGCGCTGCCCGCGGTGCGGGGCGGCCCCGCGCGGCACCAGCCCGCGCGGGCGCCCCCTCTTGCGGGCGGCCCCGCGCGGCCGAGCGCCGCGCGGGCGCGCTGCCCGCGGTGCGGGGCGGCCCCGCGCGGCACCAGCCCGCGCGGGCGCCCCCTCTTGTGGGCGGCCCCGCGCGGCCGAGCGTCGCGCGGCGCGCTGCCCGCGGTGTGGGCGACCCCGCGCGGCACCTGCCCGCACGGCGCCCCACCCGCGGCCGGCCCCGCGCGCAGCGGCGCGCGATGGCGCCGCCCCTTCTCCCTCCTCGTGACCAACAAAAGAAAAGGGGGAGATTCCCCCAAACGAAACGCATCCGACTCACCTCGATGTGCGGAAGAGGAGGAGAAAGAGGGATCGTCCGCTTGCCTCCTCCGTCTACCCTTGCCCGTGTGCTTGGTTACTCTTTGCCGGCGGCTACGAGGGAGGAAGAAGAAGAATAGAGGCGGCCACCAAAAGAAATAAGAGGAACCCTAATCCTCTTTCCCTCACGGCTATATTTATACTAAAAGGATTAGGGTTTACCTTAAAAGGTGCGCGGGTCCCAACACGGATCCCGAGGCGCCTAAGGGGGACCCCAACTTCGAGGATTAATTCTGGTCAGACCGGGAGTCGGAAAAATAAACCGATCGCGCCCACGCGCTCCGCTCCGCGAGCTCTACCGCCTAAAATTATCTGCGGGCCCCGACGGTCTGTCCGGAAAAACACCAAAAATGAGGCCCCTGGTCGGGCATTACGAGAAGAGAGTGACCAGAAGAGTTAAGGAAGGGCTGGGTCTTACAAAGACTCTGCAAAACAAAGGAGAGAAAAGAAAGGGAGGGGAAAAACCCCCAACGGGTGTGAGAACTACACCAAAAAAGGAGTTCTCAGTGGGTACCGCCACCAGGCCCGACGATCTGCCCACTAAGTCCACTAGAGGCATAAGATAACCAAAGCAGTAAAGACTGAAATAACAAAGCTGGAGACTCTCAACAGCTACCATGCCTCTATCTAAATGCTCAAAGGGGGGAACTCTGATAAAGATATGCAACACTCGCACACGAGGTGCTCAATCGACCCAATCGAGCTGACTGCCACATCGGGTCCAGTCAAACCTGCGCCCACCTACAACCACCTCCCGCTGACGGGCAGGAATTACGTAGGGTGTCCAAACGGACTAACTCGCTATCGAATAGTGGCTCATGCAGGCTATAGTCGAAATCCACGCTCTCTCTCAGAACGGATAGACTCAACATGCTCAACCTCACACACAACGGTCAAAGTACTCTCAACGACACGGGACCACCGTCAAACCAAACGGCTCCCAACAACACTAGCACTGGTCTAAACACAGCTACTAGACTCCACTCGGCCCCCAGGCACGAGGGCAACAATAAGGTAAATGCCGGTAGTAACCCAATCTAGTGTCACCGGTAAAACTGGTACTGCCTGCTCAGCGGAATCTGCACACATGGCTCGAAACCGCGGGATCAGCACACAAGGCTCGAAATCCCAATAAGATGGACCGGTAACACGACACGGTCTAAAGCCTACTCCGGAGCGGCACTCGAGGGGAGCGACCCACACGAGTAAAGTATCACTGTAACAAGTATCTCTGTATAGCAGGACTTTGATCATGGCTCTGATCAAAGTGGGAAAACCCAACCACTAAAGAAAGACCCGACCTCAATAGGATGCAACTAAACGATAAGTGGGAAACTCCATCCACTAGAGAAAACTGACACCCAATCTGATGCATGAGTAAATATCCGGTCAACCGCCCAATATCCGCGATCGCCGCAAAACCCCACAAACTAAACCAACCTATCCCAGACACAAAGTCCCGACCCCTGCTCGAACCCGAGCAACACTGACCACCTGACCAACAAAGAAGGAGAAAGGAAAAGCATGGTTTCTCCTAAGTCAAGTTCCAATATGTTGTGTAGCAGTAAAAGATGGCCTAACTACATGCCCATACAAGCATGCATTGTCCTCAAGAAAGATAGAAGAAAGTAAACCACATGCCAAAATCATCAATGCCTACATCTGTCCATAATCCTCGATCCATAATAACTCCTCAGAGTAAAATCCGCACATAGCATAATCCTGCCCCATCGCATAAACCAATCGCATAAACGGCTATGTGCTAACATGGCATGTTACATAATCACATAGGGTAATATTATCCTAGGTAAGCTTACACTAATCATCGACATAGATATCCAAATCATGCAAGTCCTCAGTATACATCATAAATACTATTCTTGCAATTAATCATACAGTTATCATTATCAAGCTTACCTACCTCTCAATCATATACCATGTACCCTAGACATGCATGCATCCTAACATACAGAATTAGAGAACCGTCCACCGGTTCTGGAAACAAAGCACCCACCTGAAGCGCTTTCCGCAGGCAAAGCCGAAGTCGGTGAAGAGTGTAGACGCTCACAATCCAAAATCTGCCTAAACTGCACCCTCGGTACAAGTCGCGCAAGCCTCGGCTCCAAACAGCTAAAAATACCCGGAAACCATTATCTCCAGTTCCAACAGGTTCAGAAACACTCGCGAACCTTCCTGGGTACAACAATAAGGTCCAAGGTTACACTTTTATTCCAAAATATCCAAGTACATACAAATCTGTTGGAACAGCCCCAAAGATGCAGATTTTTCACCTGCAGCAAGAACTCTAAAAAATCCAACAAAAATACAGTCGCGATCGTCGCGTCGAGCCCTTCGAAACAAGTACCTGCACGTCAAAATTCGAGTCCCGGAGGCCGAGTTACAAATTCCACAACGCGGTGAGCGCGAAACTCCACAACACACAAAACTGTATCACATTACACAGAAGAAAGGGAAAGGTATACCTTCAGGAAAATCTCAGAAAAATCCCATAAAAATACGGCGATGATCCTTGCGACGCGTAGATGCAAAAAGTGTATAGGCACGTCCCGATCCGATGCCTGGGTGCAGAGATATCGCCAAAACATCGAGCCGCTGTCCAAGTCTCAATCACAGCAATAGTGTCACAGTAAACTCGGGAAAACACCTCGAAAAGCACGAAACGAGGGGAAGAAGGAAATATCAAGATCGTAGCTCTGTCTGTCGCCGATCCAACGGCGCAAGAATCGCCAAAAACGGAGGTCGGAGTAAGCCGGGGGAGTCCTCGCACCAAAACGCGACGAAGGGGGGTCACAAATGAACGAGCGTCGCGCCGCGCCGTAAAAATGGAAACCTCGAAGTGCGTGCCACCGAAAAATCTGGGAATCCACAAGTGGAACCAGCTCTGGGAGAGGAGAAATTCTTGTGAAGGTCGCACTATGAGAAGATGAGCAGGAAAAGAGCTACTAGCCATTGTTCTCGGCCTATTTATAGGCTGGGAAAACAAATCCGGAAATGACGATTTTGTCCCAACTTTCGGGCGCCCGAATAATTAGGGCTGCTACAGTGTTGGGCCCGGCCCAACACTGTTCATGCCCGAATCACCCAGAGGCCGCCACGACACCACCCGAACAGCGGACAGCCATACCGGCCACCCGCTGCTCGACGCGTGGCGCACTGAGGTGTCGACACGTGGAGCGCACTCGGTCAACGCGCCGCTGCCGCGCCCACGTGCGCGCTGCCAGCGCCGCCTACGCCCCCTGCCAGGCATGCTCCCCGAGGCAGCCTCTGCCTGCACCGTGGACCGAGCGCACGACACCACACCAACCACATGCTGCCACGTGTTCACCCTCCGGTCCACTGTACACCCGCGCTTTTCCCGTGGACCGCGCCTGCTGCGCCGGCCAACCGGGAGCCGCCACGTGTCCCGCGCCCGGGTGCACGCTTCCGCGGTGGACCGAGCGGCTGCGCCTCAGCCCGCCGCCGCGCTCCGCCGCCTGCCGCCGCCGTCGCCGCCACTCCGGCCACCGGAACAGTGCTCCAACACCTCGAAATCCGTGCGCGGCGTCCGGGCTCCGTAAAATACAAGTAAGTAGTACATTTTCATCGTTTTCACGCGCTAAATCTAAATCCGCTGTCCGTTTTACCAAATTCCAACTCTAAAAATTGCCGAAGGCATCCGAAAAGGTGTTCCTTTGTCCAAACTTCACGCTGAGCCCAGTTTTAATATCCGTTTCGCGCGAAACCACTTCTAAACATCCGACGGGGTCCTCTGACTACTCTCGTGATCCATTACAAGCCTGAAGTCCACTTGTGTCCCAATTGTGCACAAACACCACCGACACACCTCGTAGGCCTCCAGAAGCTGCTGGTCAACCAGTAATCTCATCGTGGGGATCCGGGTCCTCACAGCACAAGTGCAGCACCACAAATAACCGCAAGGGGCCCCCACTAACGTCACCTCGTGGGATTCACGGGTCCTCAGACCACCTTTCCGGAAAAGTACACCGACACGGTGGCCAAACCGCTAGTGTGCGTGCATGCGCCATGAGCATAGTAACCATAATAAAATGAGTGTCATAAACACCTGCGACACTCGTTGTTCCAAAAAGTATAAACACCGATACACATGCATAACATGGGGTTAGTCATCAACTCATAACATTATTCGGATCCAAATCCATGTGTCGCGACGAAAGTCGCCCAAGTGATGTATCATAATATGTCATAAAGGAAACCAATAAAGTGTAAGGTCAGATATTACCAGTTCACCAGAGTTCCCGACTACAAGTCGGGGGATCAATCTCTACCTATAAGTCATCCTGAGTACGAGGCTCCTCTACAAGCTCCTGTAAATCCCCCCCCCCCCCCCCCCCTCCCCCCACCTACCCAGAGAGTCCACCAATAGCACCAGATTTTACCTTACTGAACCCACCTTGCGACTTCCGAAAAGCCGTCACGATCACTCACAATATCCCTTAATATGATGCAACATAACAATAATGAATTATGCAACGAAGGGGTTCTAAGAGTGCACCCACCTGAAACGGAGATAAACGAACGCTCCCGCGACCCTCCTAAGCATTCAACACCACACGTGGGCCTAATAAAATATCCAAAAACACAAATCAACACATTACCCCAAACTGGCAAATTCAGTGGTCCCGACTACTGTACCAGAAATCCCTTCTATCCCAAAACCGAAACTGCCTCCAGTGTCCCGATTGTCGCACCGATCAAAAATCCGATCAAAATAATTCCCCAAACAATTTTATCATTGTTCGGATATGGACAAACAGCCCACCGGACCTCATACAGCGACAACCGGTCACCCGGAAGGTAAAATACTCTAGCTATACCCCTAACATCAAAAGATAGGAAAAACCGTGCAAAAACCCAAAATTACTGAAAAAGGGGATTCTACAGGTGTACCGAAAATAACATATAAAATCCCGGTGGCGAAACAAAAGATCGGACTTAAAAATGGTACCCCGTTATCCCAAAACAACAAGCCAATGACAAACTCCGCGTCCAAAAATCTCTCCGGTCGCAAAACCGTACCTCCGACGCGATCCAACCGTCGACGGGGAAACGGACGGAAAACCGGCTCCTACCGTTGCCTTGACGAAGCCTGCGTCGAAAAATGACCAAGCGGAGGGTTATCTGACGGCGAACGAAATCGCTACGTCAGGCGGACTGCAACGTCAAGCAGACTGCACCGTCAAGCGGACTGCACCGTCAGCGGACTGCACCGTCAAGCGGACTGCACCGCCAGTGGACTGCACCGTCTAGCCAAAAACCGTCGACGAATACGCCAAGTAAAATCGTCAAACCAAAAACCGGCAAGCCAAAAACCGTCGACGAATATGCCAAGTAAAACCGTCAAACCAAAAACCGTCAAGCCAAAAACCGTCGAGCCAAGCTATTGACGGCACTGGCTTGACCCGCGCAGACTGCCGTGCGGACACTGGCTGCACGGCGGTGCAGGTTGCGCGGTGGCGCGGGTTGCGGGGAGGCGCAGGCTGCAAGGGCACGCGGGTGGAGGCCTGACAGCAGCGCGCGGCGCGGCCCCGGGCAGCATCATAGTGCAAGCCTGGCAGCGGCGAGGCGCGATGCTGGCAGCGGCGCAAGCAGCAGCGCGCGTGGGTGCAAGCAGCACGCACGCGGGCGACGGCTAGGGCATCTAGCGGCGACGGCTAGGGCATCCAGCGGCGGCGGCGGCCTGGGCATCCAGCGGCGGCGGCGGCCTGGGCATCTAGTGGGCGGTTACAGTAGGGTACACGCGGGCGGCACACGCGGCAGCGGTGGCTGTGCAAGCGGGCGTGCGCGCCTGTGTGGCCCGCGGCACGCGTGGCTGCGGCCTGGCAGCGCGCGCGACGGTGCAGCCTGGCAGTGCCCGTGTGGCTGTGGCTTAGCAGCGCGCGTGGCGGTGTGTTCTGGCAGCGCGCGCGGCGGTGTCGGCGAGGGCTGACTCCGCACGCGGCGGCGGCGCGGCCTGAGCATACGCGAGACGATGGCGCGACTGCGAGGCGTCAAGCGACAAGGCATGGCGGCGGCGGCCATGCTACAAGGGCAATGGCGGCGCGGGCTTGCATACCGTCAAACGACTCCGCCTAGCCAAAACTGCCAACCAAAACCGCCAAGCGAACGAAGACCGCGACCAACCCAGCGAACGAAAACCATCGAACGAAACAAATGATCAAACCGACGAACGAAAGCCAACGATCAAACCAACGAACAAAACCAACGAACGAAATCCTACGATCAAAACCAACGAACGAAAACCATCGAACGAAACCAATGATCAAACCGACGAACGAAAGCCAACGATCAAACCAACGAACAAAACCCATCGAACGAAACCAACGATCCAAAACAACAAAAGCAAACTAACGATCGCTAACCTTGCTCCGACGGAGAAGATGACGCAATCCCGATTTCCGCAGACGGTAGTGCTTCTGGATCCCCTCCCCGGTATCGGCGACGCTTTCGGTCCTGGTCTTCGGCACGCACAACGAGGAAAAATGAAGAAGAAGCGATCTCGTGGAACTAGGGTTATCTTGAAATTCAGATTTCTTTATTTAATTTAATTTATTTTTATTTTTCACTTTCTACGTATGAAAACCCAATATCCGATTTTAAAATCAAAAGGGATTCCTCGATAAGCATGCCGATCCTCCGAAACGTCCAGTAACCGCTAGCACGGATCCCGATGAACCAATAACAGTTAACAGGTCTGGAGAAATTCCGAACTTACCTTTTTGGACCCGCTAACATTGAAATCCTCATTCTGGAAGATTCGTAAGTTGATTTTTGATCCGATCGCATCGTCGTTCTCCGTTTAACGAGCTCTACCGCAATACGGCAACCGCAACCCAAAAACCAAGCAAACCAAAACCAAGAAAAACCCACCAAAAACAAGCTTAATTCCAAAATACATCATTTAGGAAATAATAAAAAGTCAGCGTCATTACAATCCCATAACCCACACTCAGTGGGTACGTCATCGAACTTCCGACCTACCCACCGAGTCTACCGAAAGGCAAAAGTAGGAAATGGCAAATAAGTAAGAAAGTAACAACTGGAGTGAAGACTATCACTACTATGCCTCAATGCCATAATGTATAATGTCAAGTGTATGTATGTATGCATCACTGAATGAAAACTACCGAGATATAACCCAATCAAACCGACCGGCACCAAACCCGGTCCTGCCTGTGCTCGTATCACAATAGATCACCATCACAGCCGTGTATCAATGACGTAGAATCATACTCAAGTATCAATCTAACCGACCGGCTATCACGGTCCCACCTACTCCGGAGTGGCACTCGAGGGGCACGACCCTGCTCGAGCGCCTACTCCGGAGTGGCACTCGAGGGGCACGACCCTGCTCGAGTAAGTAAGTAACCAGATCGAGTATATAGCAGGCAAAAGATTTCACTATGCTCAAGGTGGAAGACTCTATCCACTAATACAATCCCAACCCCAAACTAATGCATAAACACTATTCGGCAAAACCGCCCACAATCTGCGCGGCAACTCCCAAGTCAAATAATCTGGTGCTATCCCACCCGACTCGATATCATAGGTATACTATCCCCAACCCTGCTCAAAACCCCGAGCAACAATAGTCATAAAGGAAGAAAAATGGGTTTTCTCCTAAGTTTGATTCCAAAATAAATAGTATAGCAATAGAAAAGAGTGTGCCCTATCTAGATGTCCATACAAGTATGGAATAGTTCTCACACAAGATAAGTATAGCTCTCAACATAAATCTCAAGTTTAAGCATGTTTGATCAATTAGAGATAACAAACACCACAACCACACTATGCTGAAATTGGTCGAACCGACATGTAGGCCGCAATTTCGATGTGCTCAGAAACCCACCTGAAAGTCCAACTATTCAAGGTCCGATCAATCTGAATTTTGGCGACCACAATCCTCAGGTTCCTATCTTTCCAACAAACCTGAAAACTCTCAAAAACTCATGTCGGCTTGAACATAATTGCAAAAACAGCAACTGCTGCGCATAAATTTTAGCACTTCATACAAGGGATAAAAGATGTAAAATTTTCTATATATATACCTCAATATAACAATCCAAATTTGGTTTCTAAGTTCTCTCTTAACTTAGAAACATCAAAGGATCCACAAAAAGCTAACTTTAAGTCCCACAATTCAGCTTATACCCTGTTCATACAATTGTTGTCCCAAAATCTGCATGCATTTAACAAGCTGAAATTCAACTTGATGTAGATTCCAAATTAAGCATAACCACGAGTTGAAACCAATAAAGAAATTGCTCACCATACTCATATGATTGTACTCAATCTCTTAGATCATCTATAAAACCACAATTAATCCACAAAATTATCCCCACAACTGAAATAACACAAAAGGGTTTACTAACATTACATGCAGAATTTCAGCATCATGAGTCTGAGAAAAGACTTAATAAAGTATATCAAATATCTTCAAAAATCCAAGATTAAGCTGTTCAAATGTTCCTCTTGAAGTCTAGATGAATATCAAGCTTTGAAATTGTCACGCCCGGGGGTCAAAACTGCGACCCGGGCTCACCAACAGATCCGCCGCCTATACAAAACCCCGCATAGGCAAAGCGTCCAACCTGCAAGAAAATGGACTACAGCTAAATAGATATCAGAGCTATAAAATAAAAGTGCTGTAAAACTAAAACCAACCATCTGTACAACTGGAAATAATAATACAATATCCATCTCCCATAAATGATAATCATACAATATCCTCAAATACAATAAACCAGAACTCAACAGGGAGGTAACCTGAAATAATACATCAGTGTACAGGCTCTCAGTACAAGTCAGATCCTCACAATACAATGACCTCTCAAAAGCGGAAAAAAAATAAATAATCTACTGACTGTACTCAGGATCTCCAATGTAGGGGTACCGCTACTCTCCACGGACGGGTAGGGATCTAGCTCGCGACTCCCTCGCCTCGCACAGCAACCGCAGAATCAGCAACACCCGCTAAGACTCTGCAAAACAAAAGAGAGAAAAGAAAGAGGGGGGGAACCCCCAATGGGTGTGAGAACTACACCAAAAAAGGAGTTCTCAGTGGGTACCACCACCAGGCCCGACGATCTGCCCACTAAGTCTACTAGAGGCATAAGGTAACAATGAAGTAAAAACTAAACAAGAAAGCTGGAGCTACTCAACAGCTACCGTGCCTCTATCTAAATGCTCAAAAGGGGAAAACAAATGAAAGGTATGCAACCACTCGCACATGAAGTGCACAATCGACCCAATCGAGCTGACTGCCACATCTGGTCCAGTCAAGCCTGCACCCACCTACAACCACCTCCCACTACCGGGCGGAAATTATGTAGGGTGTCCATACGGACTAACTCGCTATCGAATAGTGGCACATGCAGACTATAGTTGAAATCCACGCTCTCTCTTAGAACGGATAGACTCAAGATCCTCAACATCTAGCACAACGGTCGAAATACTCACAATGACCTCGGGACCACCGTTAACCCCGAACAGTTCCCAACAACACTAGCACCGGTCTAAACACAACTACTAGACACCACTCAGTCCCTGACACGAGTGCAATAATAAAAGTACCTGCCTGAATAAACCCAATCTAATGAACCGGTATAAAACCCGGTACTTCCTGCTCTGTCATCAATCTCACGAACTCAGTATCTCCAACTGTCGAACTGACCGGCACCCATCACGGTCTAAAGCCTACTCCGGAGTGGCACTCGAGGGGAGTGACCCACACGAGTAAAGTATCACTGTAACCAGTATCATCAATATCATAATATAGCACGACTGGATCACGACTCTGATCAAAGTAGGAAAACCCAGCCACTAAAGGGAAACCCGATCCCCAAACTGATACAACAGTAAACAATAAGTGGGAAACTCCATCCACTAAAGGAAATATGATACCCAATCTGATGCATAAGTAAATATCCGGTCAATCGCCCAAAATCCACGGTCGCCGCAACACCCCACAAGTCCACAACTAATCCAACCTGTCCCAGACACAAAGTCCCGACTACACTATCCCAACCCCTGCTCGAACTCGAAAAACAAGAATCTAGAATCTAGGAAGAAAGGAGAAAGAACAAACATGGTTTCTCCTAAGTCAGATTCCAACATGATAGTGTAGCAATAAATAATGGCCTATCTAGATGTCTATACAAGCATGCATTTGTCCTCAAGAAAATGAAAGGGAGTAAATCACATAATAGCTCCACAAGGGTATAACCAACATGCCAAGATCACTAATGAACTACACCTGTCCATAATCCATGATCCATAATAACTCCTCGGAGTAATACCCGCACATAGATACATAATCCTGCCCCATCGAGTAATCATATCATAAAAGACTATGTGCAACATGGCATGCTAAAATATCACTACTATAGTATGTCAATCTACATGATCTGGGCCATTCCTCAAGCTTCCATCTCGATGCCAGATATTGTACAATTAAACATGCATGCTAACAATCAGATAGGGTAATTTCCTTTAGGTAAGCTTTTAATATTCACTATCATGGATATCCAAATCTTGCAAGTCCTCAATAATATTTAACATGAATATTAATCTTGCAATTCCCTTATACAATCATCTTTACTAGCTTACCTCTCAATAACATACAATGTACCCTAAACATGCATGCATTCTAACATAAAGAATTAGAGAACCGTCCACCGATTCTGGAGATGAACCAACCCACCTGAAATGCTTTCCGCAGGCAAAGCCGAAATCGGTGAAGTGCGTAGTCACACGCTATCCAAAATTCACCGAAACTGCACCCTCGGTACTCAGTCGCACAAGCCTCTGCTCCAACCAACATCGCAACCACAACACAACAATCAATACTCTGCATAAATAAAATAGCACTTGCTGTTTTTACAGTCCAGAAAAGAGAAGGGAATTTTCACCTGCGTGTAGCCTTCCGAAAAATCCAGAAAAATTACGGTTGCGATCCTCGCGACGAGTAGATCCAAATCGAGTATTTATACACCCCGTTCCGACACCTGTAGGGCAAGATATAAATATAACAACGCAGTATGCCGAAATATCCAGAAACAAAATCCTGTAGGAAACCAGTCCGAAAAAAGCATAATTATCACCTTCGAAGAGTCTTCCAAAAATTCTGATAAAAATATGGGTGCGTTCCTCTCAAAGCATAGATATCAATCAAGTCCTTAAACGCCTCATTCCGATGCTCGTAGACCGAGAAAATCCAACAATACTCCACCGCTGTCCCGTACCTCGCAGCAGTACAAAGGGTCACAGAAAAGCCTCAGGAACCGTGCCAAAAACCCAAAATGAGGCGAAGTGATCAACACAGAAATCGAAGAGGTACCTCTCATGGACGCGCTGCCACAAAAATTAGCTCAAAAGTTTATCAGGGTAGTCCAGGGGGTCTCTCGGACTGAAAAGTGATGGTAGAAGCCCAAAAACAAAGGAGCGTCGAAGTGCGCCGCGTCGCAGAAAATGCCGATGCCGCGGACTCCAAAAATATCCTAGATCCATCGGAGAGTAGAGGACAAAGGGGTGAGCGCTCTGCTCAAAAGGGAGCTCCAGAAAAATCTCCAAAACCCGCACAATAGGGCACCTAATGCCTATTTACAGGCTGAAATCCGGAAGAAAATA
Source organism: Tillandsia leiboldiana (assembly GCA_029204045.2). Classification (NCBI taxonomy): domain Eukaryota; kingdom Viridiplantae; phylum Streptophyta; class Magnoliopsida; order Poales; family Bromeliaceae; genus Tillandsia; species Tillandsia leiboldiana. The sequence continues at coordinate 18,980,998 of CM055070.1, forward strand.
CACTTTGGGGGACATTTTTCGGGCGCCCGAAACTTTCGGGCGCCCGAAACTTTCGGGCGCCAACAGTAGCGCCCGATCCGGCCGTCCATCCCGCCCCCGGAAGCGCCTGATTGCGCCACGTCACTCCCGAACAGGCGACAACCGAATCCGCCACTCGCCAAGCGCCGCGTGGCCCGCGCGGGGGCTGACGCGTGGCGCGCCCACGCGCGGGAATGCGTGGCGCGCCCACGCGCGGGAACCGCGCGTCAACGCGTCGGTAGCCGCGCCAACGTGCGCGTCGCCTGCGCCCCCCTACCACGCACGCTTCCCGAGGCCTGCCGCCCTGCTCTGTGGACCGCGCCTGCTGTGCCAGCCACTGCCCTGCTGCCACGCGTCCAATGCGAACCAGTAGAAAAACGCCACATGGCACACTCCTCCCGCTGCACCGCGCTCGCCCACACCTGCCCGCGCCCTCGTGCTGCCCGCGCCCTCGTGCTGCCCGCGCCTGCTCCCGTGGGCCGGGCCCATTGCGCCGCGACCCCCGCTCTGCCACGTGGCGTACGCCGCCAATTAGAAGCCGCCACGTGGCACACCGTCGGTCCACCGGTCCACCGTGCACCCACAAACTCAAGAAAACTTCCGGGTATCCGTTTTTGGGCGTCCGGACTCAGAAAAATACAACCAAGTTGTGACGCCCCACTTCCCAGGGGGTCACCCATCCTAGAACTACTCTAGCTCTAGCACGCTTAACTCTCATGTTCCTCTTGGATCTTGCTACCATCCAAAATGCTATAGCCGGGTTAGAGATTTAGTCCTATTATATCATTTATATAGAGGACTAATCCAAATTCCGGGGTGTCACACAAGTAGTCGATTTCCATCGTTTTCGCACGCTGAGTCCAAATCCGATGTCCGTTTTGCCCAATTCCACTTCTAAAATTCGGTGGGGCATCCAAATACACTCATGATCCATTTTTCACACTGAGTCCATCACTTATGTCCAATTTGCGCATAAACACCTCCAATACTCAACATAAGCCTCCAATACTCAACATAAGCCTCCAGAAGTTGCTGATCCAACAGTAATCCTATCGCGGGGATTCTGGTCCTCACATTCTCCCCCACTAAAAGAAAGTTTCATCCTCGAAACTAACACAACTCAAAGAAGAGTCACAAATACCACGGGTAGGTATCCATCAACAACGTCTCCAGCTCCCAAAACACCACTCACTCCCCGTGATCACTCCTCAACAACAACAACAACAACAACAACCAGCACGGCATGGCCTGGTTGCGCAATCCTCTCATCTCACGAGCCAGAATTCGCAACGGGCGTCCCTCGTACTCCAAACACTCGCGGATCTCAATTAGGGTGAGTAAATCACGGGTGAGGGATCCAAAAACATCACACTCCTGAGCTGAGACGCGGAAAAATCTCAGGGACTCCAACCAAAGCTGGGGGGAAAGGGAAGAATAACCAGTGCAACACGAACCAACACCACACTCAAGTGTCAACCCAACCAGGGCGACCTAAAACACATAGATCCATGATCATCCAATAAGACGGGGAGCCCTAATAGGTAGGGTCCTCACTCGGTCACTCCCGTATCCTGACCATCCGAGTGGACTGCTCAGCCGTGGTCTACCATCAAAAGGGACCCCCAGGGACACAACCTCAAGCCCTGTTCACCTCAACGGTCCTTCACAGCGCCAGCTGTGGAATCATCAAACTCAACCCCAAAAAGCTCCCCTGCTCTAGGTATCTGCCACCACAGTGGCCCTGTCGGGGTGATACAGGATGTCCGACAATAACCCAACTGTAACTCCACAGCCACCATGGGAGGTATCACTATAACTCGCAAATCCATCTTCCACCGCTAACAAAGCTAAAATCGGCGATGGTATCAGTCTCATCATCCGTTCGCCAAGCCCTCCTAACACTGCTCAGTCCAAGAATTTCCTCACATTGACAATAAAAGTTGACCTCGGCCAATTCTCGAATAGCACCAATTTTGGCCGGGTTCCGCCGCCGCTCCAACGGCTAGAATAAAGTGACCCAAGAAGGTATGCTCTCTAAGCTAAAACTTGTACCTCAATAATACGGCATACAGCTTCTTCCACATAGACATGGTTGCACCATCCACCAGTGCTCTCCATATTCCAAGTCACTCAAGGAGTAAACCATAATATCCCTGGAGAATACCGCTACCAATCCATCCAAGTATAGCTAGAACACCCAACTCCTCAGAACCTAAAGGCGGCAGGGCATTAGTCAATCCAATTGGCCTCACTGTGAGCTCATAATGCCCCTACCAGGTCCTGAACGCCGTCTTGGCAAAATACGCAGCTGTATAATTCCAAATAGGTATAGGCATCACAGACGAACAACGGCCGGAGTATGACTCCATCAAAAGTTCCTAAATAAAACCCGAACCTACCTGCACTCAAACCACAGTAAAACCTCACTGTCGTGTATCACTAACGTGGCATCACCACCGTGCATCAACGGCGTGGCACTGGGTCAAATAGACCCCTCGATCCATCAGATCCTGCGACTGCGCCATCAGCTCTCTCAGCTCTATTGGCGATATCTAATGAGGTGCTGTCGAGGTTGGCACGATTCCCAAAACCACGTCAATCTCAATCTCTATCTCCCTAACCGGCGGCATCAACATCAACTCAGGGGAACTCACACCCGGGATCTCACGGGCAACAGGGATATCCTTGAGTCACGGTGCCGTCGTAGGCACCTCTCACACTGTCGCTGCAACCTGTGCGCTCTAACTGTCTCCACCAGCAAGCTTCCTCTTGTCTGCCTCGCAGAAGATCAAAGTCCTCTCTCTCCGCAATCAAACATCCTGTGGCACTGTGCCAACCAATCTCAAGCATAGGGTCAAAACACCGAACGGCCACAATTACCAATAAATCTGCCGGTAACTCATGGCCTCAGCTGCACTGGACATGGTCCACAAGCCTCCTCCACATGCACAACACCAACAGGAACCAGTACCTCTAGTGCACATGGTAACGACTCTGCCTCTAGTCCATGCAGGAACGCAAAATGCTCTAACTTCGACTGCTGTGATGAACTCATACCTGCGACAACTCGATCCACTGCCGTGGCGCCCTCCAACCGGGCGGCACAGACTCATCCGCTCAATGCAGGTGGTCGTCGCTCAGTCTACCAGAACATATCTTGATTAACCACATAGGGAGAACGACCTCTGCCTCTGCCCACGCTGGGGTGACGAATGCGGCCCTCAGCAGATAACATATCCATGCTACCGCTGTTGCTGATACCAATGCTGAAGCTGCCATCGGGGTCCACCCAATCTCTAGCATCTCGAAAATCCACTACCCTGGAGAAGAAATCTGGAATGCCTCTGCCGGTCGATCTGTCCTTCATCACCCGGCGCCAAGCGCCTCTATCCAGAACTCGCCTCTGGCGGCAGATTCCCTATCCAAAGGAACTGCAGCGCCACGCTCCATACACAACGCTTACTCCATCAAGGCATCCAAAAATTGGTAACGAAGGGACCGAATAAACTGAAAAGTATCCTGGCGCAACTCATTCCCAGATACACAAATCTTATGCGCCTCGTCCCTCTAACATGGAGCGCGCAGTTCAGCAATTGCGTAAACTCTCAAATAGAGGGAGGCTCCCAAACAGTCTCTCCATAACCCCTAACCACGATTCCACCTCCAAAGGCTCCAAGCTCAATCCTACGAATCGGGGTGGTTCATCTGCCAAAACTGGCTCAATAGACCGATCATGACCCACAGCTCATCTGCTGTCAGCTATCCACCCTGCCTCGGTGCCTCGGCACTAAACATTGGCATGGAGGGGGCTACTCGCTCCATCGGCACCACAGAAATCACTGCCACTAAGGATACTACAACCGGGTGGCCTTAGGAGGAAAGCACTGTCGGGCTGCCCGCTGCTCCAACAACTGTGTCACCTAAACCAGCTGCTCACTCTGCCGCTGATATGCCTCTGACAATCCTGTCATCTGGGTCCGGAGCCCTCTGACCTCAAACTAGGTATCCGACCCAAATCTAACCGCTCAGGCTCAACAGCTGCTACAGGATGCACACGGGTCAAAACCCAGCGTCGGGGAGACACCGCTCACCACAACAAAACCGCAAATCAGCACACAACAAACACTCGACTCAATCCAGCGAAAGTCTAGAGCATGTCACCCATTCCACAGCATTATGTTGTCTGCAGCCAACATAATCACTTAGGAGAATAAACATGCCAATCACTCATCCCGTCCCTTGGGAGAGGTATATAACTCAATCAGGACTCTCGCTACAACTCACGACTCTCACGAAGTCATCCAAGGGTCAAACCATAAGCCTAGGGTTTCTAAGTCCACCATGACCTACATCCTAGACTCTGATACCACCCTAATCTGTCACGCCCCAGGGTCGAAACTGCGACCCGGGCTCGCCAACAGATCCATCGCCTATAAAAAACCCCGCATAGGCCAAGCGTCCTACCTGCAAGAAAAGGGACTACAGCTAAACAGATATCAGAGCTATAAAATAAAAGTGCTGTAAAACTAAAACCAACCATCTGTACAACTGGAAATAATAATACAATATCCATCTCCCATAAATGATAATCATACAATATCCTCAAATACAATAAACCAGAACTCAACAGGGAAGTAACCTGAAATAATACGTCAGTGTACAGGCTCTCAGTACAAGTCAGATCCTCACAATACAATGACCTCTCAAAAGCGGGAAAAAAATAAATAATCTACTGACTGTACTCAGGATCTCCAATGTAGGGGTACCGCTACTCTCCACAGACGGGTAGGGATTTAGCTCACGACTCCCTCGCCTCGCACAGCAACCGCAGAATCAGCAACACCCGCTAAGACTCTGCAAAACAAAGGAGAGAAAAGAAAGAGGGGGGGAAACCCCCAATGGGTGTGAGAACTACACCAAAAAAGGAGTTCTCAGTGGCTACCACCACCAGGCCCGACGATCTGCCCACTAAGTCTACTAGAGGCATAAGGTAACAATGAAGTAAAAACTAAACAAGAAAGCTCGAGCTACTCAACAGCTACCGTGCATCTATCTAAATGCTCAAAAGGGAAAAACCAATGAAAGGTATGCAACCACTTGCACATGAAGTGCACAATCGACCCACTCGAGCTGACTGCCACATCTTGTCCAGTCAAGCCTGCGCCCACCTACAACCACCTCCCACTGCCGGGCAGGAATTATGTAGGGTGTCCATACGGACTAACTCGCTATCGAATAGTGGCACATGCAGGCTATAGTTGAAATCCACGCTCTCTCTCAGAACAGATAGACTCAAAATCCTCAACATCTCGCACAACGGTCGAAATACTCACAATGACCTCGGGACCACCGTTAACCCCAAACGGTTCCCAACAACACTAGCACCGGTCTAAATACAGCTACTAGACTCCACTAAGTCCCCTGACATGAGTGCAACAATAAAAGTACCTGCCTGAATAAACCTAATCTAATGAACCGGTATAAAACCCGGTACTGCCTGCTCTGTCATCAATCTCACGAACTCAGTATCTCCAACTGTCCAACTGACCGGCACCCGTCACGGTCTAAAGCCTACTCCGGAGTGGCACTCGAAGGGAGCGACCCACACAAGTAAAGTATCACTATAACCAGTATCATCAATATCATAATATAGCACGACTGGATCACGACTCTGATCAAAGTGGGAAAACCCATCCACTAAAGGGAAACCCAATCCCCAAACTGATACAACAGTAAACAATAAGTGGGAAACTTCATCCACTAAAAGAAATCTGATACCCAATCTGATGCATAAGTAAATATCCGGTCAACCGCCCAATATCCGCAGTCGCCGCAACACCCCACAAATCCACAACTAATCCAACCTGTCCCAGACACAAAGCCCCAACTACACTATCCCAACCCCTGCTCGAACTCGAGAAACAAGAATCTAGAATCTAGGAAGAAAGGAGAAAGAACAAACATGGCTTCACCTAAGTCATCTTCCAACATGATAGTGTGGCAATAAATGATGGCCTATCTAGATGTCCATACAAGCATGCATTTGTCCTCAAGAAAATGAAAGGGAGTAAATCACATAGTAGCTCCACAAGGGTATAACCAACATGCCAAGATCACTAATGAACTACACCTGTCCATAATCCATGATCCATAATAACTCCTCGGAGTAATACCCGCACATAGATACATAATCCTGCCCTATCGAGTAATCATATCATAAAAGACTATGTGCAACATGGCATGCTAAAATATCACTACTATAGTATTTCAATCTACATGATCTGGGCCATTCCTCAAGCTTCCATCTCGATGCCATATATTGTACAATTAAACATGCATGCTAACAATCACATAGGGTAAATTCCTTTAGGTAAGCTTTTACTATTCATTATCATTGATATCCAAATCTTGCAAGTCCTCAATAATATTTAACATGAATATTAATCTTGTAATTACCTTATACGATCATCCTTACTAGCTTACCTCTCAATAACATACAATGTACCCTAAACATGCATGCATTCTAACATAAAGAATTAGAGAACCGTCCACCTGAAACGCTTTCCGCAGGCAAAGCCGAAGTCGGTGAAGTGCGTAGTCACACGCTATCCAAAATCCGCTGAAACTGAACCCTCAGTACTCAGTCGCACAAGCCTCTGCTCCAACCAACATCGCAACCACAACACAACAATCAATACTCTGCATAAATAAAACAGCACTTGTTATTTTTATAGTCCAGCAAAGAGAAGGGAATTTTCACCTACGTGTAGCCTTCCAAAAAATCCAGAAAAATCACGGTTGCGATCCTCGCGACGAGTAGATCCAAATCAAGTATTTATACACCCCGTTCCGACATATGTAGGCCAAGATATAAATATAACAACGCGGTTTGCCGAAATATCCACAAACAAAATCCTGTAGGAAACCAGTCCGAAAGAAGCATAATTATCACCTTCGAAGAGTCCTCCAAAAATGCCGATAAAAATACGGGTGCGTTCCTCTCGAAGCGTAGATATCAATCGAGTTCTTAAACACCTCATTCCGATGCTCGTAGACCGAAAAAATCCAACAATACTCCACCGCTGTGTCGTACCTCACAGCAGTACAAAGGGTCAGAAAAAGCCTCGGGAAACGTGCCAAAAACTCAAAATGAGGCAAAGTAATCATCTTGGAAATCGAAGACGTACCTCTCGTGGACGCGCTGCCATAAAAATCAGCTCAAAAGTCCATCGGGGTAGTCCAGGGGGTCTCTCGGACTGAAAAGCAACGATAGAAGCCCAAAAACGAAGGAGCGTCGAAGTGCGCCGCGTCGTAGAAAACGCCGATGTCGCGGCCTCCAAAAATATCCTAGATCCGTCGGAGAGTAGAGGACAAAGGGAGCTCCAGAAAAATCTCCAAAACCCGCACAAGAGGGCACCTAATGCCTATTTATAGGCTGAAATCCGGAAGAAAATACACTATGGGGGACATTTTCCGGGCGCCCGAAACTTTCGGGCGCCAACAATAGCGCCCTATCCGGCCATCCATCCCGCGCCCGGAAGCGCCTGATTGCGCCACGTCACTTCCGAACAGGCGACAGCCGAATCCGCCACCCGCCAAGCGTCGCGTGGCCAGCGCGGGCGCTGACGCGTGGCGCGGCCACGCGCGGGAACCGCGCGTCAACGCGTCGGTCGCCGTGCCCACGTGCGCGCCGCCTGCGCCCCCCTACCACGCACGCTTCCCGAGGCCTGCCGCCCTGCTTCGTGGACCGCGCCTGCTGCGCCAGCCACTGCCCTGCTGCCACGCGTCCAATGCGAACCAGTAGAAAAACGCCACGTGGCACACTCCTCCCGCTGCACCGCGCTCGCCCGCGCCTGACCGCACCCTCGCGCTGCCCGCGCCTACTCCCGTGGGCTGGGCCCATTGCGCCGCGACCCCCGCTCCGCCACGTGGCGTACGGCGCCAATCAGAAGCTGCCACATGGCACACCGTCGGTCTACCGGTCCTCCGTGCACCCACAAACACAAGAAAATTTTCGGGTATCCGTTTTCGGGCGTCCGGACTCAGAAAAATACAACCAAGTAGTCGGTTTCCATCGTTTTCGCGCGCTAAGTCCAAATCCGATGTCCGTTTTGCCCAATTCCTCTTCTAGAATTCAGTGGGGCATCCAAATACACTCGTGATCCATTTTTCACACTGAGTCCATCACTTGTGTCCAATTTGTGCATAAACACCTCCAATACTCAATATAAGCCTCCAGAAGCTGCTGATCCAACAGTAATCCTATCGCGGGGATTCGGGTCCTCACAGAAATCCTCCATTTCATAAGAAAAAGATAAAGAAATTCCATAAATACTCAAATCTGTCCAGAATCTGAAAACTGTACACAGAAGCTCAAAGATGGGCATAATTACCTATTTAAATGCAGGAATTGGCCACGATCAGTCGCAAACGTCTAGAGCTATCAAAGGTGCAACTCCCCTCCAAAAACCAGCTCGCAATTCCAAGTATTCTGTCTAGGGGAAGAAAAACACTAAGTGTTGTTTAGAAATCCAGACTATGCATGAGGGTCTCAAAGATGGCTTAAAATATCTGGCTTGTATTCCAAATTGGAGTTGCTCACAAATATAAAAGTTGTAGATCTCCAAGTGCTGAAGATTTTCCTGCAAAAATCAACTTAAAACTCTACTTCTACAATCCAGGGAAAGCCGAGGAAGAAACATTGATGGATTTGCCAGAAACTGCAAGCATGCTCCAAGCTCAACAATGGTGATGAAGTAAGGAAGAAGAAAAAGATGGTGCTTCCAATTGCCTTCAAACCAGGGTGGAAGTGAAGAGGGACGGAAAAGAACCCTCTGAAGTCTAAATGACCCTATTTATAGTCCAAAGGATTGGATAAGATGCACCCTCGAAACAACAAACAAATATCATGAACCATAGCCAGAGGGGCTGGTTTCGGGCGCTCAAAAACACTGGGTGCGCCTGAAACCCAGCGCCCGAATCACCCCCGCCACACGTTGCGTAGAGAGCGCGCCGGATCACTCCCCGGGCCCTCCCGCTGCGCGACATGTGTCGCCACGCGACGACGCACGTCGGCGGGCCCGTGCGCCACGCGGCGTTGCCACCGCTCGCCACCTGTCCCCAGTTGACCTCGGTCAACGCCGGCATGACCAAGCTTATTCGGGCGCCCGAATTCCCTTTTGGGTGCCCGTATGCACTGCCAAAAACACATATTTAGTGTTTTTATATCAAAATTTCACATGAAATTCATTTTTCACGTCTGTTTTGCGCACAAACGTCTCCGACACACTATGAAGGTGTCGACACGCCACTGATCACCTTACCAACCAGTCAACTGGGATTCGGGTCTTCACATTGTTTAGGCTTGGGAAGAAGTCAAGCTCACACATGCAGGAGCTGCTAGTTGATTTTGAGCAAGAAAAGGTTGGGTACTTCATGATCAACTATGATGATTCTCTCTGTTTAGGAACGTTTGTGCATGTTAGATAAATCAATACGAGACAAAAAAGTTAAGCGTGCTAGAACTAGAGTAGTTCTAGGATGGGTGATCTCGGGAAGCGGGGCGTCACAATTGGTAGCAGAGCTAATCACCAACCGGAAGTGTTAGATGAATACGTCTTGCCTGAGCTAGGGTTCTATAGCGGGTATGTTAAGGAATTTGTTTTGGCGTATTTTGTGAAAGTGTTAAGTCTTGAAGATTGAAGATTAAAGATTAAGAAGTTTGGATTATATACCTCAATCTCAAGAAAGAAGAATTCAAAAGGATCAGGTACGTTTAACTAATTAATTTTGATGATCTGAATACATCTTATAGTGTAGAAACACTTGGATGAATTTTTAATTGTATAAGAATCAAAAACTGGACATGGGACATGTTCAGGATCCGGATCAGGCACTGCAGTCCGGACCCCGAACGTTGTTTGTTCATGCGCAAATCCAGTCCGGATCGAAGCCAATTTTGATCCGGACCCCGAACATGGGTTTTGCTGAAATGTATGAACAGTCCGGATCTGGTACTTCAGTCCGGACCCCGAACGTATGTTTTTCTGAAAATTGTCTGTTTAGCCACGACAGTCCGGACCGCAGATTCCAGTCCGGACCGTCGTCTTGAAAAATTCCAGATTAGGTCAGTTTTTGATTCTTATCCTCTTCCAACGGTTTCTAACCTATAAATAAACCCTATGATTCTTTTTTAGGGTAATCCAAAATACGGTCAAAAAGAGAAAATTCCACATATAGAGAAGAAAGGAAATAACTAGATTAAATCTATGTTTCTTCATCTATATTGATTAATTTGATTCTAGGTTTTCATACTCAGATTTTGAGTAGAATCAAATTAATGAATACTTAAATGGTATTTCCGATCTATCTTTGATCTAAGTATTCGGCGGATCATCACCACCCAAAAACAACGATTTTCCCAAAATCGGCGCGTGGACTCGCGTGGCCTTGTGGATTCAAGGTGCTACCGCTCTCGTGGATTCGGAGCGAGGTACGTTCGTGGATTCGAGACGTGCTACTGGGTGAAGACCGTGGATTCGGTTGGACGTCGTGGATTCGACGTTGGACGCCGTGGATTCGGCGTTGGACGCTAATCGTGGATTCGAGTAGCGTTGCGGAGCGAGCGGAGAAGATCTACTAGGAGCGTATGGAAAATGGTCGAGTCGTCTGTGAGTACGGTATATCACCTTTGTACGTGTTATAATTCTAGTGGATTTCGCCGTGTTATCGGTCCCGTGGTTTTTTACTCCGGTTTTGGAGTTTTCCACGTAAAAATCTTGCGTGTTATATTTTCATTTCCGCATTGGGTTTTATTGCGCAACGATTTTTGAGTGTTTATTGTTTACACCTATTCACCCCCCCCCCCCCCCCCCCTCTAGGTGGTTTTTCCCCTATTTAGATCCATATTTTAACATAACCCAACAATTGGTATCAGAGCGGGAATAGGGTTGTAAACAATGGCTGAAGGTGGAAACATCAACAGACCCCCGTTCTTCGATGGAACAAACTATGCCTACTGGAAAGTACGGATGAAAGCATTTCTTATTTCCATCGACGAACGGGTGTGGCAATCAATTGAGTTAGGATGGTTTAATCCAACTGAAATTATTGTTGATGTTCACACCATCAAACCTAGGTCGAAATGGATCAAGAAAGAGATAGACTTATCTTCTTACAATGGCAAAGGAATTAACGCTTTATTTAATGCCTTGTCACAAACAGAATTTTCTCGCATCTCGGCATGTGAGACTGCGAAAGAAATCTGGGATGTTCTTCAAGTTACACATGAGGGAACTAACCTTGTGAAGATTCAAAAGCTGCAAATGCTTACAAGCAGATTTGACTCTATTTTCATGGCAAAAAATGAATCTTTCACAGATTACTATACACGATTGCAAGACATCGTGAACACATGTGCTAACTTGGGAGAGAAAATTCCAGAATTTAAAATTGTAAGAAAGATTTTAAGAACTCTTCCTGAAAGATTTCGTTCCAAGGTTACGGCCATTGAAACTATTAAACACCCGGACGAAATCCGTGTAGAAGAATTAGTTGGTTCATTACAAACATATGAAATGACATTTCCTACTAACTATTCTTCTGGAAAAGCATCTACTTCTAAGTCTTCAGGTTTTGCGTTAAAAATAACAAAAGAAGAAGACGTGGATTCATCCTCCTCAGACGATGACGAGAACCTATCTATGGAGGACTTTGAGAAGCAGCTTGCTCTCTTGACAAGAAGATTTCGCCGAAACTTTCGAAGGGGTAATTCAAGTAAAACTCCATCCTTCGGAAAGTGGAAGAAAGGCAAAGGTTTTTCAAGCCAAAAGTCAAGAAAGCAAGAAAGTTTTTCAAAGGATAAGAAAAGCTCAGAGGGACAAGTCCAATGCTTCAAGTGTCGAGGGTACGGCCATATCTCAACGGAGTGTCCAAATAAGAATCCGTCAAAGAAGAAAGCGATGCAAGCCGTCACTTGGGATGACACCTCAACGTCAAATGAGTCATCTTCAAGTGATGAAGAGAATAACGCAACGGCGTTCCACGCGTCCACATCTTCACCCTTCATGTGCTTAATGGCAAGTACATCCGATTCATTGTCCAACTCCTCCCAGGTTGAAAAAACTGCAACGGACGACGAATCGAGTAACTCTGAAGGTGAAGATTTTGCTCTAGCCTACCATAAACTTTTGAGGGATTCAAAGAAACTGGCTAAGCAAAACAAGGGGTTGAGAGGGAGATTGCAGGATCTCGAAGAAGAAGTAAAAAGGGCAACTTCTCTCTCGACCGGTCTTGAAGTGGAAAGGGATAACCTGATAAAAGCAAATGCTTCACTTCAAGAGAAAAATGAGCATTTCGATAAGGAACATGTAAAAATGATTGATAAAGCTGGTTACCTCTTGAAGCTCTACACTGAGGCACGACAGGAAAAAATGGAAATGACAAAGACCATTTTCCAACTCAATGATGATTTAAAACGTTTTTCTTCTGGAAGGAGTAAGTTGGCTAAGATGATTGGTCTTGGTCAAACAAACCAATTCGGCCTCGGATACACTCAAACTGGAGACAGTCCTAGTTCGAGTGGAACAGTTTTTGTGCCCCAGTCGGTATCTCCTCCTCCGACGACGGAATTTACAGCATACAACGACAACAACCCTACCTCACCCTCTTCGGGATCGTCAAGAACAAAGGTATGTTTTCGTTGTGGTTTTGCAGGGCACATTAGAAGAAATTGCAAGATGGGAGCAAAACGATCAACTCAAGCGCATCTTGCAACAACTACCAAAAAGGTGATTCCCCGGAAATCAAAGGAAAATTTTTCAAAGGAAAAGAGCCTTGGTAGTTCACCTCGCAAGACGATGTCAAGCAATGAATCAAACAAGACGATTTCACCAAGGAGAATAACTTCACGAACATTGCTGACGCAGTCCAAAAAGGTTTGGGTGCGCAAAGGTGAAATCTTCCCTTGTCTTGTTGTTCATACTTCTTTACATGCTTATGACAACTCGTCTTGGTATCTGGATAGTGGGTGTTCCCGTCACATGACCGGTGACAAAAACTGCTTTCAAAATTTAGAGAAAATCTCCGGAGGACATGTTGTTTTCGAAGACGGTCGTTCTTCCAAAATTATTGGAAAGGGAACAATCGCTATTCCAGAAGGCCCGGTTTTGAACAATGTCTTATTTGTTGAAGGCCTAAAGACTAACCTCATTAGTATAAGTCAACTTTGTGACAATGGTTTCTCAGTTAATTTTTCCTCTATAGAATGTATTGTAACTGATAAGAACCATGTTTTCTTTTTGAAAGGGGTTAGGTTAGAAAATAATTGCTATGTTGTTTCAAATAAAATTTCTGAAAAATGTAACCTAGTTTTTTTGGATAATGAAACTCTTCGGCATGAAAGACTAGGTCACATTAATTTTAAAGAACTAGCAAGGATTTCAAATAAAGACGTGGTTAAGGGGGTTCCTAAACTTTTATTTAAAGAAAACATTGTGTGTGGTGGTTGTCAAAAGGGAAAACAATCAAGGGCTGCACACAAGAACTTGAACCACGTTGGTACCAATCGGCCCTTAAAATTATTGCATATGGACTTAATGGGGCCGACTCGTCAACCATCTTTGGGAGGTAAATGGTATATTTTTCTTTTGGTTGATGATTTCTCTAGGTATTCATGGGTAACATTTTTAAAAGAGAAAGCGGATACTTTTGACTCTTTTCATGAGGTTTGTCTGTCACGCCCCGAGTCCGCCAATTTGTACGGTTCGGGCACGCCAACAGACCCGCCAATCGGGTAAGACATTTTTCTACCCGAAAGGAACGGTAACATCCATAATAACACAACAAGTGTATGCGGAAGCTCAATATCAGAGTACTAAAAATCACTACAAATTTAAAACTTTCATTCAATAACAATAGTTAATGCGGAAATGAAAGCATACAAGAGTGAACCATGCATTACTTTATTACACTTTACATCTTTGAACTTGCAAATAAAATTATTACAATTCTTTTACATAAATTCCTCACCATACAAGGTTCACTCAAGAAATATAAAAATGGGATACCTCTGCTAGACCCTCTAGGTCTCTATGCTGCTGGGCCCTTGCCCCTGTCGTATGCTTCGCCGTCTGCATCTGAACCGTCGCGATCGCTGCATCCATACCTGAACCTGTGGGGGGAGTCACCCAAGGGGTGTGAGAACTACGACATAGTTCCCAGTGGGTTCAACCACCGAGAAAGAGTGTCCTACACCACTTGGTCCAATGGAAGCAATAATAATAGTGCTAGGAACTAAAATCCTCGATATCAAAATGCAGCTATGCAAAATAATATATCACTATCTCTATATACTCATCAACCCAGCACTACTCTGTCTAGTCATATCAGGCTACTAAGCACCAACTCGGCCACTATGCCGCTATATATAAGGTCAAACTAACCCGGCCATCTTGGCCACTCAAATTTCTCTTATTCTTTAAATTCTGGTGCTTTAGTTCAAGTTAACCCTAAGAAATTTCTTATCCAACGGGCCCCAGCCCGGTAGTCCTGCTACCATAAGATAAGATTTCTAAGGTTGCCGATAACACCCGCAAGTGTTACCCCATCCTACGGAAGAAACGTCCCGAACGGGTCTCTACCCGGGAGAGGGGCACTGCCAACTGCTCCAATATGGACCGCGTTTCTCACCGTAGGTACGCCCGTTTTATCTTTAATTTTCTTTCTTTTCTTTTCTTTTTCTTTCTCTTTTACTTTAGTTCTTAGCCTCTTTGCCTTTGAACACTTGCTTTTCTTTCTTATTCGAGCTTATAGCTCCCTTTTTGCCACTGACAAATCTCTTTCTCTTTCCTTTGAGCATTTAGCTCTTGCTTTCACTTTAAGCCTTTCGAAAGTACCTCGTCCGACGGGTCACTGCCCAGGGAGTCCTGCTCCACTTGACGAGTCTCAAATTCGAAGGCGCCATTTACATTCTCTTTATGCTTTTTAGCCACTTTTAGCTTGCTTTTAACTTTAAGCCTTTCGAAAGTACCTCATCCGACGGGTCACTGCCCAGGGAGTCCTGCTCCACTGACGAGTCTCAAATTCGAAGGCGCCATTTACATTCTCTTTATACTTTTTAGCCACTTTTAGCTTGCTTTTAACTTTAAGCCTTTCGAAAGTACCTCGTCCGACGGGTCACTGCCCAGGGAGTCCTGCTCCACTGACGAGTCTCAAATTCGAAGGTGCCATTTATATTCCTTTTTATGCTTTTTCTTAAGCTCTAATTCTTTTATCCTAAGTTCCTTACTCTAGGATAATTCGGTTGTCTCTAACACCAATTCAGGTTGGAACATCTTGTTCTCAATTCACAGCCCTTATGCTTCAATTACCCTTAAGGTTTGCTCCATGTCACAAGGACAATAGTCGCTTTCCATTTTATCAGACTTAGGGTTTATTAACCCTATTTCCATTATCTTTTCCTTTCATGTCTCCACACTTGATCCTTTCCACTTTCCTTTGTTTAACTCTATTTGAAGTTAAACTAATCTATCCATTTACCCAGACGCCCTATGACTCTCGGGGGTCATGTTCACTAAATTCTTAACCGTGGGATCTAATCCCCTTTTTCCTGATTCTACCCTGAACTTAGGGTTACACTGACTCTAATTTCCTGTTTTCCCTTTCATTTCTCCACACTTTATCCATTTTTTCCCATTTTCCTGATTCCTTACTGAATCTTAGAGTCAACTTAACCCTATTTTCCTGTCTGTGAGTTTGAACTCTTCTAGCTCACCTTAGGTTCCCTTTACCTAAGTTCTATGTCACACTCATTCTAGAGTTCCCTGACTCTATGTTGATCACTAGCTCTCATTAGGTTTCCTTTACCTAATGTTACGGAATTTGAGTTGGCGTAATTTCGTGAAAGTTTCAAGTCCTGAAGATTGAAGGTGAAGAAAGTTGGATCATTTAACTCAATCTCAAGAAAGAAGAATTCAAAAGGATCAGGTATGTTTAACTAAAGAATTTGTGTGATCCGAATACTTCTTGTAGTGTAGAAACACTTGGAAGAATCTTTCATTGCATAAAAATCAAAAACTGGACTTGGGACATGTTCAGGATCCGGATCAGGCTGTTCGATCCGGATCCCGAAGGTGGTTCGTTCATACATCGTCGCAATCCGGATCGTAGTCTCTTGATCCGGATCCCGAACGTTGAGTTTACCATCTACCTTGAACGATCCGGATCTTGCTTCGCAATCCGGATCCCGAACGTTGATGTTTGGTGAACTGTATGAACGATCCGGATCGTAGTCACATGATCCGGATCCCGAACCTTCGTTTTTCTGGAATTGGCTGTTTCGTTATGACGATCCGGATCTCAGTTATCACGATCCGGATCGCCGTCCGTAAAATTCCAGAAATGGCAGGTTTTTGATTCTTATCTCCTTCCTAGGGTTTCTAACCTATAAATAGACCCTATGTCTTTCTTCTAGGGTCAATCCACATAGCCGTCATTTTCATATATCATCTTATACGGCTATAGATCCACATATAGAGAAGAAAGGAAATCATTAGAGAATACTCTATGTTTCTTCATCTATATTGATTAGTTTGATTCTAGGTTTTCATACTCACATCTTGAGTTGAATCAAACTAATGAATACTTAGATGGTATTTCCGATCTATCTTTGATCTAAGTATTCGGCGGATCATCACCACCCAAAAACAACGATTACCCCAAAATCGGCGCGTGGATTCGCGTGTCCTTGTGGATTCAAGGTTCAATCGCTCTCGTGGATTCGGAGCGAGGCACGTTCGTGGATTCGAAGGGTGCTATTGGGTGAAGACCGTGGATTCGGTCGGACGTCGTGGATTCGACGTTGGACGACGTGGATTCGGCGTTGGGCGCAGATCGTGGATTCGAGAAGCGTCTGGAGCGAGCGGAGAAGATCCTCTAGGAGCGTATGGAAAAGGTTGAGTCGTAAGTGTGTACGGTAAATCACCTTGTACGTGTTTTAATTCTAGTGGATTTCTGCCGTGTTATCGGTCCAGTGGTTTTTTACTCCGGTGATGGAGTTTTCCACGTAAAAATCTTGCGAGTTATTTTCATTTCCGCATTGGGTTTTTTATCGCAACGATTTTTGAGTGTTTATACGTTTACACCTATTCACCCCCCTCTAGGTGTTTCTTCCCCTATTTAGATCCGTATTATATACGACCCAACAAGTGGTATCAGAGCGGGAATAGGGTTGTGAACAATGGTTGAAGGTGGAAATATCAATCGACCCCCTTTCTTTGATGGAACAAATTATGCGTACTGGAAAGTACGGATGAAAGCCTTTTTATCTTCCATCGACGAAAGGGTGTGGCATTCAATTGAATCAGGATGGACTAATCCAACTGAACTTATCTCTGATGTTCACACCTTAAAACCTAGGTCGAAATGGACCAAGGAAGAGTTTGAGTTATCTTCTTACAATGGCAAGGGAATTAATGCTATTTTTAATGCCTTATCTCAAACTGAATTCTCTCGCGTCTCGGCATGTGAGACTGCGAAAGAAATCTGGGATGTTCTCCAGGTTACACATGAGGGAACTAACCTCGTGAAGATTCAGAAACTGCAGATGCTTACGAGCAAGTTTGACTCTATCTTGATGGCAGAAAATGAATCTTTCACGGACTACTATACACGATTGCAAGACATCGTAAACTCATGTGCTAATCTGGGAGAGAAGATTCCAGAATTTAAGATTGTAAGAAAAATCTTAAGAACTCTTCCTGAACGATTTCGCCCAAAGGTTACTGCCATTGAAACTATTAAACACCCGGACGAAATACGTGTAGAAGAATTAGTTGGTTCATTACAAACTTATGAAATGACTTTTAATACTAACAATTCTTCTGGAAAAGCATCCACTTCTAAGTCTTCAGGTTATGCGTTGAAAACAACTAAGGAAGAAGACGCGGATACATCCTCCTCGGACGATGACGAGAACCTTTCTATGGAGGAATTTGAGAAGCAGCTCGCTCTCTTGTACAAGGAAGTTTCGCCGCAACTTTCGAAGGGGTAATTCAAGCAAATCTCCATCCTTCGGAAAGTCGAGCAAAGGCAAGGGTACTTCAGGTTATAAGTCAAGAAAGCAAGGGAACTTCTCGAAGGATAAGAAAAGTTCAGAAGGACAACTACAATGCTTCAAATGTCGAGGCTACGGCCACATTGCAACGGAATGTCCTAACAAGTATCCGGCAAAGAAGAAGGCGATGCAAGTCGTCACTTGGGATGACAACTCAACGTCAAATGAGTCGTCTTCAAGTGATGAAGAAAATAGCTCCACCGCATTCCACGCGTCCGTATCTTCACCCTTCATGTGCTTTATGGCAAGTACATCTGAGTCGTTGTCCAACTCCACTGTTGAAAAGAACGCAACGGACAACGAATCGGATGATTCGGAAGGTGAAGATTTTGCTCTAGCCTACCACAGACTTTTGAGGGACTCAAAGAAAGTGGCTAAGCAAAACAAGAGTTTGAGAGGGAGAGTGCATGATCTCGAAGAAAGAAGCAAAAGAGCGACTTCTCTCTCAAACGCTCTTGAAGTGGAAAGGGAAAACCTGATAAAGAAAATGCTTCTCTTCAAGAGTCCAATGAGCAACTTGAGAAGGAACATACAAATCTGGTGGATAACGCGAATCACTTCTCAAAGCTCTACAACGAGGCTCGACAGGATAACCTGGAAATGACAAAGACCATTTTCCAACTCAAGAATGACTTACAGCGATTCTCTTCAGGAAGGAGTAAGTTGGATAGACTTCTTGGTCTTGGTCAATCAAATAGGTTCGGCCTCGGATACACTCAAACTGGAAACAGTCCAAGTTCGAGTGAGACAGTTTTTGTGCCTCAGTCGGTATCTCCTCCTCCGACACCGGAATTCAAGACAAACAACGACAACAAACCTACTTCATCCTCTTTGGGATCGTCAAGATCTAAGGTATGTTTTCCGTTGTGGTGTTTCAGGGCACATAAGAAGATATTGCAAGACGGGAGTCGAACGCATCATCTCAAAGACCTCTTTGCAACAACTACCCAAAACGGCTCCTCCCCGTAAATCAAGCAAAACTTTTCAAATGAAAAGAGATTTGGTAGTTCATCGCGCAAGACGATTACATCAAGGAACAACAATCGCTATAACAAGACGCCTTCACCTAGGCATATAACTTCTCGACCATTGCCGACGCACTCCAAAAGGGTTTTGGGTGCGCAAAGGTGAAATTTTCCCTTGTCTTGTTTCAATGTTTCCTTGCATGCATATGATAGTTCGTCTTGGTATCTGGATAGCGGGTGTTCCCGTCACATGACCGGTGACAAAAATAGTTTTCAAAATCTTGAGAAAATCTCCGGAGGACACGTTGTTTTCGGAGACGGTCGATCTTCCAAAATTGTTGGAAAAGGGACGGTAGCTATTCCAGATGGCCCGATTTTGAAAAACGTCTTATTTGTTGATGGCCTTAAGACTAACCTCATAAGCATAAGTCAACTTTGCGACAATGGTTTTTCAGTTAACTTTTCATCTGTTGAATGCGTTGTAACTGATAAGGACCATGCTTTCTTTCTAAAAGGGGTTAGATCTGAAAACAATTGTTATGTTGTTCCTAATAAATTTTCTGAAAATTGTAACTTAGCCGCTTTGAATAATGAAACTCTTTGGCATGAAAGGCTAGGTCACTTAAATTTTAAGGAACTTACTAGAATTTCAAACAAGGACGTGGTCAAGGGGATTCCAAAGCTTTTATTTAAACAAAACGTTGTGTGTGGTGGTTGCCAAAAGGGAAAACAGTCTAGGACTGCACACAAGAACTTGAACCACGTTGGTACAAAACGGCCCTTGGAACTTTTGCACATGGACTTAATGGGGCCGACCCGTCAACCATCTTGGGAGGTAAATGGTACATCTTTTTATTGGTTGATGATTTCTCTCGGTTTTCTTGGGTAGCATTTTTGAGAGAGAAAGCTGATACGTTTGACTCTTTTCATGAGATTTGCCATCGTATTATGATTGAAAAGAATGAAAAGATCATTCGTGTTAGAAGTGATAGGGGTGGAGAATTCATAAATTCAAAATTCATTGACTTTTGTACTTCAAATGGCATTAAACATGAATTCTCGGCACCCTATACACCTCAGCAGAATGGTGTTGTTGAGCGCAAAAACAGGGTTGTTCAAGAGATGGCGCGTGTGATGCTTCATAGCCGGAAATTACCGCTACATTTTTGGGCTGAAGCTGTGAACACCGCTGTCTATGTCATTAACAGAGTGTATTTGCGCCCAGGAACCTTGAATACACCATATGAGCTGTGGTTTAGTAGAAAACCGGATATCAAGTACTTTCGTATCTTCGGGAGTCGATGTTACATCTTACGTGACCGTGAAAATCTTGGAAAGTTCGACTCTCGAAGTGATGAAGGGATCTTTTTGGGTTATTCTACGAATAGCAGAGCATATCGAGTATTTAACATTGAATCTAAGACGATCGTAGAATCTATAAATGTTAAAGTAGATGAAGCTTCTCATTTTGAATCTGAAAAATCTACCCTCGATATCTCTCTAGATGATGATTCTCCTGCTAGTGCATCTTCTCATAATAATACTTCCAATATTAATGATGCATCTAATGGTTCTTCTAGTTTATCTGATGTGCAGGAATCATCTCGTGTACCTCCGAGTACTCCGTTTCAACAAACGCTACGAATCTCCAAGGATCATCCGGAATCGAACATCATTGGAGATCCACAAGAAGGAGTTAGAACTCGAAGGCAGTTGGTTTGCGGATTTGCTTGCTACGTATCTTTAATCGAACCAAAGACAATAGATGAAGCTCTTCAGGATGACTACTGGATTAAAGCAATGCAGGAAGAGCTCCATCAATTTGAGCGAAACAAAGTCTGGGAATTAACGAAGCCTCCAAAGCAACATAATGTGATAGGTACCAAATGGATCTTCAAGAACAAGAAAGATGAAGATGGTACTATCATCAGGAACAAGGCACGACTAGTTGCTCAAGGCTACTCTCAAGTAGAAGGTATAGACTTTGACGAAACTTTCGCCCCTGTAGCTAGACTCGAGTCCATTCGTATATTGTTTGCTATTGCTTGTCATTTTAAAATCAAATTATTTCAAATGGACGTCAAGAGCGCATTTCTAAATGGGTTTTTAAATGAGGAAGTTTATGTAGCTCAACCGAAAGGTTTTGTAGATCATAAACAACCTAACCATGTTTTTCGTTTGAAAAAGGCTCTTTACGGTCTGAAACAAGCACCGCGAGCATGGTACGAAAGGTTAACAAAGCACCTTTTGGAGAAGGGCTATACTCGAGGGGGAGCTGACAGGACTCTCTTTGTGAAGCATTATCAAAATAATTTCATTGTAGCACAAATCTATGTCGATGACATTGTATTTGGTGCAACAAAAGATAATGATGCTTCTAAATTCGCGGAGACCATGGAAAGCGAATTTGAGATGTCCATGATGGGCGAACTGTCTTATTTTCTTGGATTGCAAATTAAACAAAATGATGAAGGTATTCACTTGAGTCAATCCAAGTATGCAATGGAGTTGGTCAAAAAGTTTGATCTAGAAAATTGTAAAGATTTTCCAACTCCAATGGGAACTAGCCACAAGGGACTTGGAAGTGAATCACATAGTGAGAATGTAGACGAGAAACTGTATAGAAGTATGATTGGAAGTCTACTTTACCTCACGGCTAGTCGCCCGGATATATCCTTTAGTGTTGGGATTTGCGCGAGATATCAATCAGCACCAAAGGAGGTTCACCTGAAAGCGGTGAAAGGATCATCCGGTACATCAAAGGATCAATTAATTTCGGAATTTGGTATCCTATGGGAACAAGTCTGGACATTGTTGGATACTCAGATGCCGATTGGGCAGGATCAGTGGATGATCGGAAAAGCACGAGTGGTGCATGCTTCTATCTTGGCCATTGCCTTGTTGCATGGCACAGTAAAAAGCAGAATTGCATAGCACTCTCGACTGCCGAAGCGGAATACATTTCAGCTGGAAGTTGCTCAACTCAACTCATTTGGATGAAAAGCGTATTGAGTGACTTCCGCATTTCAGCATCTTCGGTAACAATTCTTTGTGACAACACAAGTGCAATTAACATTTCTAAAAACCCTGTGTTGCACTCTAGAACAAAACATATTGAACTTAGATATCATTTTCTTAGAGAGCTAGTTGAATCAAATACTCTTCAACTTTCATATATTTCAACTGAAGATCAATTAGCTGACATTTAAACAAACCTTTGGATCAAAAACGTTTTATTCATTTACGAAAAGCAATTGGGATGCTTTCCTTGAAATAAACTTCTTTTTGAAATCTTTGCTTAGGATAGGTTTTGTATTTGTTTTGTTTTGTTCATTATCTATGTTTGTACATAGGACATTAATTGAGCATAGATCATAATTGACTTTAATTGCATCTTTCACACATTTAGAAATTTATTATGCTTTTGCCATCATAATATTTCACTGTTGCAATGATCGTATGTTAATTAAATCATCTTCTAAAGTGATCAAAGTCAATTTCTCTCTCAATGATCTCTTGGTATAGTCATTATCTTATTTGACTGTTTAGTCGAGTATGAAATCGAGATCAATTTTTGGTTGAATACTTTATATTAAAAATTGATAGCCAATTGAGGGGGAGTCAAAGATAATGTAAAATGCTCAAAAGATGTGGAAAGAGTTACATCCCAATGAGGAGTGTGAAAACTACCACCACATGGAGGAAAGAGCTACCACCTCGGTCGTCCGAGTATTGTGTGCAGCTACCACATGTATACCAAGCATGGTTGTTCAAATTTTTGATTAAGTAAAATGCATGTTGAAATACTTGACTCTGTCAAATTTCAAGGTTGGTATAAGGTGGGATTTTAAAGAAAGATGCTCAAAGAGCCACTCTCTTCAACAGATTGTCTAGAAATATTATCTACTATATTTGGGATTTCAAACATCTATTGATCTTTGTATTTCATTTTCTTTACTGAATTGATGATTTGATAAAGGCATTACTCATAAGATCAAGTTAGATGTGATTGAAGGTGTTCAACTTTAAGGGATTTAATTTTTGTAAATTTTCGTTTCATTTTTGGATATTATTGATAGATTTGGCATAATCTAATTCTTGTTGTATGAAACGATGATTTTTGTTAAAGTTGATACACATTTGTGCTTACAATCTTTTTCTGGTTTTCTTGAATTTCTCTGAAATTTTCTAAAGAAAAAGTTGGGGCCGATCCGGATCGGGCAAGGTGATCCGGATCCCGAACGCAGGTTTCTTCTGCGGGCTGACGATCCGGATTGTGGACCTGCCGATCCGGATCCCGAACGCAGTTTTCTCACTGCGGGTAGCCGATCCGGATCGCAGTTATGAACTGATCCGGATCGCGGCTAGGTTTTATAAAGAACAAAAGGGTTTTTGATTTCTTTACTCCAATCTTTTGTTCCAAAGTTTCCAGAGCTCTCTCTCTAGATTTCATCCTCCTTGGAAGCTTTCAAACTCAAGTTCTTCAGTTCCAAGTAAGTTTTATTGATCAAAATCTCGGTTTTTCACCGTTTTTCTCTTTTCCTCCTCAAACGTACGAAATTCTTGGATCAACTTTGTTTGTGGATGTTTTTGATCAAATTTCTTTGAAATAAGAACTTGGGTTGATTAGTTTTGATTATATGCTAGGTTTTCTCCTGATTAACGGATTTTTAGGCTTCGATTTCTAAAATTTCGGTTTTAGGGCATATAATAAGGATTTTCGAAAATCATGCAATTGATCTATTTTAAAAGTCCTTTTGCAAAACTAATTGATTCTTAGTCTCTCTACATGATTATGATTGTTGGGGTACAATTTTTTCAATTTTTGAAAACTACGAATTTTTTTGTGTTCTTGAGTTGGTTTTCACAGGAC
>CM055070.1:19005065-19055654 GCA_029204045.2 Tillandsia leiboldiana
GGCCCCGCAACCGCGCGGCGCCGCGCGGGGCCGCACCCGCGCGGCACCGCGCGCGGCCGCGCGGGCGGCACCCCGCGTGGACCCGCAACCGCGCGGGCGCCGTGCGGGGCCGCACCCGCCGCGCCCGCAACCGCGCGGCGCGCCGTGCGGGGCCGCACCCTGCGGCACCGTGCGGCCGCCGCACTGGCAAACGCCCCGCGAGGCCACCCGCCCCGCGGGGCGTCGCCCGCGGAGACACGCCGCGCGGTTCCGAACCGCGCGGGGCTCCGGCGGACGACGACGGCGGCGCGGGATTCCGTTTCGTCAACCCGACGGTGTTGGACTTTTCCGTCGAAAAGAGTAAATTGGGTCTTGTGTTTTCGGATGTTAGTACACGCTTTTGACTATAGTTATCCGGGCGGACTTTCTTTAGGTCCAGACGAGCAGCGGGGGTGCGCGAAGGATTCAGGAGTTTCGATCTCTCTTCAAATAGGTGGGTACGGTTGCTGTAAATACAACCAGTGCAGTAAGTGCATCTATCGTCATTAAAGTGCTCTTAATTTATCTAACAAAGTAATTGACAGTTTAACCTTTCGCATAATTGTGTTTTTATCTAACAATTGAAGTGGCTACGGTCGCGGTGCTCATGGCACCCGATCTCGGCAAATCCGTTTTCGGATGCTACACGTACACAGGCGGATTGGCCTCCGCATGGGTGTACTTTTCCGAATAGTGGTCTCTTATGACCCGTGTTCCTCACAAGGGTTGGAGCCGTGAGGACCCCTTCGCGCCCGCTGGAAAGCACACCCAGCACCGTGGAAGGGGTTAAATGCATCAAAGAGGTGTTTGCGCACGAGGCAACTTTAGTCTCTCCGACAAATAAACGGGGGTTGGTGCCCAATTTAATTGATAAATCTGGGGTTGGGGCCCAGCTTAATATGTGCAGGGTTTTAGCGAAATGGTTCCGGTGTTTTCGGTTTGCTTCTTACTCCTTATTGATATTAGATATCTACTTTGTTTGTCACTGACATTACCCACTCCGTGACAGGTGTTACGAGGTGCGTTAGCCGGGAGGGCGTGAGACTGCGTCGCGAGGGCCGTAGTCAAAACACTTGGTTTTTATTATCTCATTTCTCTTATGCTTTAATTAGTTAATTTGCTTGTGGGTCGTATTATTCGTGGACATGTATTACTTAGCGCTGTGGATGAGGTGTACTTTTATATTTCGGTTCTTTTGGTGATGTTTTCTTATGCGGCAACGTTTTCATGATAAACCAAATGACTTCAAAAAGGTTTTCTCAAAACGAAGCGCCGTGTGGGCGCGGGTTTTGCAACCGCTGGCTTTATCCTTTCTAAACACTGATGCCGCTTTAATATTCCGCTTGATGATGTATGTCTATTGCATGGTTGATGGTTGGTTTTGATGTATTGTTGTTAAATGAGACGCCGTGCATATACAAAGGAGACTCTGCCCGTGGGCAGGGAGAATTTGTGTATGTGGCGGTCTGGCACGCACCGGGGATGAGGTTTAAACTACCTTGTTAAGAAAAAAAAAAAAAAGACACACGCAATTTTTCGCTTTGATAGACTCAAAACCCCCGGGGGCGTGACAAGAACGCTAATCGCAGAGTTCTCGCAATTGAGGCTGGAGATAGTGCTAGTGGGTGCGATTGCACAACTCCTTCCTTGGTAGTTAAGCCTACGCTGATCGAGAGGATCTTGGAAGGCCAAACAATGGACACGCAATCACAACTGGTGCGGGACAGAATATCCTCGAGCAAAGTGGGGATTTTATGATTGGCTCAGATAATGTAATAAGGTTCCGGGACGAATTTGTGTGCCCGATGTGCCAGAAATAAAGAAAGAAATTCTGACGGAAGCACATAATGCCCCCTACACTGTGCATCCCGGAGGTACGAAGATGTACAAAGACCTGAGGCAGACCTTTTGGCGGCCCAAATTGAAGGGTGATGTGACGCAATTTATGGCGCATTGTTTGGTGTGCCAACAAGTGAAAGCGGAACATCAGCGACCGCAGGGAACTACAACCATTGCCCATACCAGAATGGAAATGGGAATGGATTACCATGGACTTCGTAACCGTTTTCTGCGATCGCAACATGGACACGACGCGATATGGGTCATAGTGGACCGTCTGACGAAATTGGCCCATTTTCTGCCTATCCACACGACGTGGACCCGAGACCGGCTAGCTCAAACCTACATCGACGAGGTGGTAAGGTTGCACGGAGTACCAACGTCGATAACTTCTGATAGGGACACACGCTTTGTGTCAAATTTTTGGCGGAGCCTGCAGCAGGCACTGGGGACCAAACTGCATTCAGCACGCCTTCCACCCGCAGACGGACGGGCAATCGGAACGGGTGATCCAGATTCTCGAAGATATGCTCCGAGCTTGCGTGCTGGACCTGGGTGAGGGATGGTCGCGTTATCTACCCCTCGTGGAATTCGCCTACAATAACACTACCAATCAAGCATTCAGATGGCGCCGTACGAAGCCTTGTACGGACGCCGTGTCGATCGCCTATTTGCTGGGACGACTTGGGGGAGCGGAAGCATTTGGGGCCAGACCTAGTAGAGGAAACGGAGGCAAAGGTGCGCCGTATCAGGCAGCGGCTGTTGACCGCCCAGAGCCGGCAGAAGAGCTATGCAGACCAGACACGACGTGAATTGGAATTTATGGTGGGGGAACACGTGTTACTTCGTGTATCACCGTCTAAGGGAACTAGACGTTTCGGCTTACGAGGGAAACTGAGCCCACGGTATGTGGGACCCGTTCGAGATCTTGGAGCGCGTGGGCCCGTGGCATACCGGTTGGCCTTACCGCCAAACCTTGAACGGTACACAACGTGTTTCACGTCTCGATGCTCCGAAAATACCTTTCCGACCCGTCTCACGTCCTCGATGTCTCTGCCGTCGAGTTGCGTGAGGACTTGAGCTTCGAGGAAACGCCGATATGGATATTGGCACGGGAGGAGAAAAGCTGCGCAACCGGATGATCCCCTACGTGAAGGTGCAATGGAGTAACCATGAGGAGCGCGAGGCGACCTGGGAACTAGAGACAAAAATAAGAGTGTTTTTCTGAGTTGTTTAGCGAGGGTTGAGGATAAGTTTCGAGACAAACTTCTTTTAAGGGTGTGTGGTGTAATATCACAACTTTTCGTGTAACGTTTTACCTTCCTGCTAATAAGTATAAGTTAGAGGAAACCGAATTAATGGTTTACTTAAGTTGATAATCTTGAGATGCGGGTATTTTTCGGTGATAGAGCTCGAAAAACGGTGAACGGCGGTGCGACCGATCCAATTCCGACTTACGGATCCCCCAGAAAGGGGTTTTTAGGATCACGGTAACCGTAGTGTGCATCGGAATCCGTGCAAGAGATCGTGCACCGCTTTTCGATGAGATAAGAAATTATCTTTTACGAATATAATTAATTAATTAACTATTAAATACCCGATGTGGATTTCTACGATACGCACTAAGAGATAGAGATCATTTTTCCCAAAAAGAAACCCTAGCCGGAGAGAAAAGAAAGGAAGAAGGGAAAACCCTAACGGGAAGAGAAAAGAAAGAAAGGAGAAAGCGGAGGGACCCGATCATCCCCGATCAACGGTGCCCAAGCCGGGAGCGTGAACGGATCGCCTTCTCCGACGAAATCGGTAAGCGACTCTCTCTTCCGAAGTCGTTGTGGGGTTTTTCTTCCGTTTTTGGTTTGGACGACGACGCCGCCGCCGCCGCCGCTACCCGCCGCCATCCTGGACTGCCGCAACGCTGCGCGGGGCGGGCACCCGCGCCCGCGCCGCAGGCAGCACTGGCGCGGGGGCAAGCCCGCGCGGTAGGCTGCCCGCAGCGCCGCGCAGGGCCAAGCGCCCGCCGCCTGCGCTGCAGGCAGCACCGCGCGAGGGCAAGCACGCGCGGTCAGGCTGCCCGCAGCGCCGCACGGGGCAGGCGCCCGCGCCTGCGCTGCAGGCAGCGCCGCACAGGGTAAGCCCGCGGGGTCGAGCTGCCCGCAGCGCCGCGCGGGGTAGGAGCCCGCGCGCCCGCGCTGCAGGTAGCGCCGCGCGGAGCGAGCCCGCGCGGTCGGGCTGCCCGCAGCGCCGCGCGGGGCAGGAGCCCGCGCCTGCGCTGCAGGCAGCGCCGCGCGGGGCAGCCCGCGCGGTCGGCTACCCGCAGCGCCGCGCGGGGGCCAGTGCCCGCGCGGCCCGCGCCTTGGGCAGGCGCCGCGCGGGGGGCTAGCGCCCCGCGCGTCGTGCCACTAGAGGCGCCGCGCGGGTTTGGTGCCCGCGCGGGGCCGGTGCCCGCGCGCGCCGCACGGCATGCAACAACATGGTGGTGGCCGCATCGTCCGTCGCACGCCGTTGCCACCACCGTGCCGAGTCTTTGTCGTATTCTTGGGTTTTTGGACTCCGTTCCTTTACAGAATACATTTCAGTTCTGACTGTGGTTCTTTTGGGGACTTTCTTAGGTCTGGGTGCCGATTGTGAGCGTGATTAGGTCTCAGGTGTTCCGGTCAGCACATTTCGAGGTGGGTACCTTTTCGGTATTTTCGGTGTATAGTCGTTCCCGTGTTTTTGTGAGATTAAGTAGATGTTTGCTAAACTGTCTAACCCCATTGCATGAGAATCCCGTTTTATTTCTAACTGAGGCGGCTGAGGTCGCGATGCTGTTTTATATGCTCATATTTGCTTACACGGACACCGGCGGTCTGGCCACCGCACAGGTGTATTTTTCCGGAAAGATGGTAGGATTACCGGCCCGTGTACCCCACGACTGAGATGATGGGGACCACTCACGGTGAGGCGACTGCTCCTTGGGAAGTAGAGGGGTTGGAGGCACCAAGAAATGAGCGCGGTATCTGTGGTTGGTGCCCAACATGTTTTAAATCTGGGGTAGGTGCCCAGCGTGTTTGTGACAGGGGATTTAGCGATTCATGAGGGGGAAGTGATGCTCTGGTGTATCGGTTTGTCATTTCAGTTTTATAGCATTACTTGTTTATTATCTACTTTATCAGTCACTGACTACCCACACTGTGACAGGTCCGAGCAGGGGTGGAACCGGGACGACAGTGAGGCGGCGTTTAGAGAACCCTAGCCATTGAGGCAATTAAACTTTTCAGTTTTATAGTTATCTCTCATTGTTTTTGGTTAGTATATCTGTGATTGCTTGTGAGTGCATTATTGTGGATGTTGGATTGAGATCTTAGGATGACTTCTTAAACCGGGGTTTGTTGAGATTTATGAATGCGGCTATTTTTCAAATATAAAAATAGTTTCAAAAGCATTTTCAAACCAAGTGTCGTGTGGGCACTGATTT
Organism: Tillandsia leiboldiana; assembly: GCA_029204045.2. Lineage (NCBI taxonomy): Eukaryota > Viridiplantae > Streptophyta > Magnoliopsida > Poales > Bromeliaceae > Tillandsia > Tillandsia leiboldiana. The sequence goes on from CM055070.1 coordinate 19,010,380, forward strand.
CTAAACCCGTGGATTTATCCTTTCAAGCAATGTTGCCGCTTAAAAGAGATTGCGAAAATGTTTTGTAAAAACCAGGTGTCGTGTGGACATCGTCTTTCAAACCTATGGATTTATCCTTTTATTGCAATGTGGTGATTATGATTGTATGGTTAAGTGTGATCTCTCCTTCTATTGCTCAATGATTGCATGGTTAAAGTACTAGTCGTGTTCGGAACGCCGTACATATACAAAGGAGGCTCCGCCCGTTTGGGGAGTGAATTTATATATATATATATATATATATATATATATATATATATCTATATATATATATATATATATATATATATATATATATATATATATATATATATATATATATATATATATATATATTCGCTCTTTCGGAACCTCCGGGGCGTGACAACCGTCGACCCGAAAAATTCCAGATAAGGTAGTTTTTGATTTTTATCCTCTTGCAAAGGTTTCTAACCTATAAATAAACCCTTTGATTCATCTTTTAGGGTTAAGTTTTGAGAATCCAAATAAACGAAAAAACCAGAAAAACTTAGAAAAATCCACATATAGAGAAGAAAGGAAAAACTAAATCTATTCTATGTTTCTTCATCTATATTGATTAATTTGATTCTAGGGTTTCAAAGCTCATATCTCTTGTAGAATCAAATTAATGAATACTTAGATGGTATTTCCGATCTATCTTTGATCTAAGTATTCGACGGATTTTCACCACCAACAAACAACGATTTTGCCAAAAATCGGCGCGTGGATTCGCGTGGCCTTGTGGACTCAAGGTGCTACCGTTTCGTGGATTCGAAACGAGGTGCGTTCGTGGATTCGAGACGTACTACTTAGTGGAGACCGTGGATTCGGTTGACGTCGTGGATTCGACGTTGGACGCTGTGGATTCGGCGTTGGATCCAAATCGTGGATTCGAGGCGCGTTGTGGAGCGAGCAGAGAAGATCAACTAGGAGCGTATGGAAAGGTTGAGTTGTAGGTTTACGGTAAATCACCTTGTACGTGTTTTAATTCTAGTGGATTTCGCCGTGTTATCGGTCCCGTGGTTTTTTACTCCTGTGATGGAGTTTTCCACGTAAAATCTTTGCGTGTTATTTACTTTTCCGCATTGGGTTTTTTTTTACGCAAAGATTTGGTGTATTTATTGTTTACACCTATTCACCCCCCCTCTAGGTGGTTTTTTCCCTATTCAGATCCATATTTAACATAACCCACACAGTAGTCGTCCTGAAGAGCTTCCTCAATATTCCTTAGTTCTACCATGGAGACGTAGCATGCGACTCCACATTCCAATTGTCTCTGAGTTCTTACTCTTCTTGAGGATCTCCAATGATTTTGATTCCGGATGGTCCTTGGAGATACGTAGCGTTTGAGGTAACGAGTACTCGGGAGAATTTGTGATGATTCCTGCACATTTTATGAACTAGAAAAACCTGAGATGCATCAAAATTTTCAAAAGAGTTATCATGCAAAGATGCAATATCATTAGCAGGAGATTCATCATCAAGAGACATATCAAGAGTAGATTTATGGAAGACAAATGAGAAGCTTCATCTACTTTAAACATTTTGATTCTATCATCGTCTTCGATTCAAGATTGTATACTCGATATGCACTACTATTTGTGAATAACCCATAAAAATCCTTCATCACTTCGAGAGTCGAATTTTCAAAATTTCTGATCGCTAAAATGTAACAGCGACTAACCGAGATACGAAATACTTGATATTAGGTTTTCCTACTAAACCATAGCTCCATATGGGTATTCAAAGTACCCGGCGCAAATAATGTCATTGGACACATAACCGCGGTGTTAATTGTTACGGAATTTGAGTTGGCGTAGTTTCGTGAAAGTCTCAAGTCTTGAAGATTGAAGGTGAAGAAAGTTGGATCATTTAACTCAATCTCAAGAAAGAAGAATTCAAAGCATTAACTTAGGATACAGGCATGGGATGTTTGAACTCAAAAGATGATTTGTGCTTGATCCGAACGTACTCTCTTGTCAGAAGTCGTAGAAACAGGGACTTGAGAATCGAATCATTTATTCCGTTTATTGCATATGTCTTGTAAAATCACCTAATAACTGGATCCAATTGGGAACATGTTCAGCCCTTATGATTACCCAAGGTTTGATGTCACAGGTAATGCTTTAGTTTTATCCTTAGGATCCTTTCGATGTACCAAGGTGGGTTCGTATCAATTTTACATCGTCGGGGCAATCCGAACGAGGTTTCACTACTCATAATTGTCTCTTTATCATGATTTCCTGGGATCTGAATCTTCGAGTCAACTTAAAATTTCCTGTCGTTGAGTTTAGGTGCCCTTTATTTCTCACACTTTTCTGGTGAACTCGATCCGGTTAAATGTTACGGAATTTGAGTTGGCGTAGTTTCGTGAAAGTTCAAGTCCTGAAGATTGAAGGTGAAGAAAGTTGGATCATTTAACTCAATCTCAAGAAAGAAGAATTCAAAAGGATCAGGTATGTTTAACTAAAGAATTTGTGTGATCCGAATACTTCTTGTAGTGTAGAAACACTTGGAAGAATCTTTCATTGCATAAAAATCAAAAACTGGACTTGGGACATGTTCAGGATCCGGATCAGGTTGTTCGATCCGGATCCCGAAGGTGGTTCGTTCATACATCGTCGCAATCCGGATCGTAGTCTCTTGATCCGGATCCCGAACGTTGAGTTTACCATCTACCTTGAACGATCCGGATCTTGCTTCGCAATCCGGATCCCGAACGTTGATGTTTGGTGAACTGTATGAACGATCCGGATCGTAGTCACATGATCCGGATCCCGAACCTTCGTTTTTCTGGAATTGGCTGTTTCGTTATGACGATCCGGATCTCAGTTATCACGATCCGGATCGCCGTCCGTAAAATCCAGAAATGGCAGGTTTTTGATTCTTATCTCCTTCCTAGGGTTTCTAACCTATAAATAGACCCTATGTCTTTCTTTCTAGGGTCAATCCACATAGCCGTCATTTTCATATATCATCTTATACGGCTATAGATCCACATATAGAGAAGAAAGGAAATCATTAGAGAATACTCTATGTTTCTTCATCTATATTGATTAGTTTGATTCTAGGTTTTCATACTCACATCTTGAGTTGAATCAAACTAATGAATACTTAGATGGTATTTCCGATCTATCTTTGATCTAAGTATTCGGCGGATCATCACCACCCAAAAACAACGATTTACCCCAAAATCGGCGCGTGGATTCGCGTGTCCTTGTGGATTCAAGGTTCAATCGCTCTCGTGGATTCGGAGCGAGGCACGTTCGTGGATTCGAAGGGTGCTATTGGGTGAAGGACCGTGGATTCGGTCGGACGTCGTGGATTCGACGTTGGACGACGTGGATTCGCGGTTGGGCGCAGATCGTGGATTCGAGAAGCGTCTGGAGCGAGCGGAGAAGATCCTCTAGGAGCGTATGGAAAAGGTTGAGTCGTAAGTGTGTACGGTAAATCACCTTGTACGTGTTTTAATTCTAGTGGATTTCTGCCGTGTTATCGGTCCAGTGGTTTTTTACTCCGGTGATGGAGTTTTCCACGTAAAAATCTTGCGAGTTTATTTTCATTTCCGCATTGGGTTTTTTATCGCAACGATTTTTGAGTGTTTATACGTTTACACCTATTCACCCCCCTCTAGGTGTTTCTTCCCCTATTTAGATCCGTATTATATACGACCCAACAAGTGGTATCAGAGCGGGAATAGGGTTGTGAACAATGGTTGAAGGTGGAAATATCAATCGACCCCCCTTTCTTTGATGGAACAAATTATGCGTACTGGAAAGTACGGATGAAAGCCTTTTATCTTCCATCGACGAAAGGGTGTGGCATTCAATTGAATCAGGATGGACTAATCCAACTGAACTTATCTCTGATGTTCACACCTTAAAACCTAGGTCGAAATGGACCAAGGAAGAGTTTGAGTTATCTTCTTACAATGGCAAGGGAATTAATGCTATTTTTAATGCCTTATCTCAAACTGAATTCTCTCGCGTCTCGGCATGTGAGACTGCGAAAGAAATCTGGGATGTTCTCCAGGTTACACATGAGGGAACTAACCTCGTGAAGATTCAGAAACTGCAGATGCTTACGAGCAAGTTTGACTCTATCTTGATGGCAGAAAATGAATCTTTCACGGACTACTATACACGATTGCAAGACATCGTAAACTCATGTGCTAATCTGGGAGAGAAGATTCCAGAATTTAAGATTGTAAGAAAAATCTTAAGAACTCTTCCTGAACGATTTCGCCCAAAGGTTACTGCCATTGAAACTATTAAACACCCGGACGAAATACGTGTAGAAGAATTAGTTGGTTCATTACAAACTTATGAAATGACTTTTAATACTAACAATTCTTCTGGAAAAGCATCCACTTCTAAGTCTTCAGGTTATGCGTTGAAAACAACTAAGGAAGAAGACGCGGATACATCCTCCTCGGACGATGACGAGAACCTTTCTATGGAGGAATTTGAGAAGCAGCTCGCTCTCTTGACAAGGAAGTTTCGCCGCAACTTTCGAAGGGGTAATTCAAGCAAATCTCCATCCTTCGGAAAGTCGAGCAAAGGCAAGGGTACTTCAGGTTATAAGTCAAGAAGCAAGGGAACTTCTCGAAGGATAAGAAAAGTTCAGAAGGACAACTACAATGCTTCAAATGTCGAGGCTACGGCCACATTGCAACGGAATGTCCTAACAAGTATCCGGCAAAGAAGAAGGCGATGCAAGTCGTCACTTGGGATGACAACTCAACGTCAAATGAGTCGTCTTCAAGTGATGAAGAAAATAGCTCCACCGCATTCCACGCGTCCGTATCTTCACCCTTCATGTGCTTTATGGCAAGTACATCTGAGTCGTTGTCCAACTCCACTGTTGAAAAGAACGCAACGGACAACGAATCGGATGATTCGGAAGGTGAAGATTTTGCTCTAGCCTACCACAGACTTTTGAGGGACTCAAAGAAAGTGGCTAAGCAAAACAAGAGTTTGAGAGGGAGAGTGCATGATCTCGAAGAAGAAGCAAAAAGAGCGACTTCTCTCTCAAACGCTCTTGAAGTGGAAAGGGAAAACCTGATAAAAGAAAATGCTTCTCTTCAAGAGTCCAATGAGCAACTTGAGAAGGAACATACAAATCTGGTGGATAACGCGAATCACTTCTCAAAGCTCTACAACGAGGCTCGACAGGATAACCTGGAAATGACAAAGACCATTTTCCAACTCAAGAATGACTTACAGCGATTCTCTTCAGGAAGGAGTAAGTTGGATAGACTTCTTGGTCTTGGTCAATCAAATAGGTTCGGCCTCGGATACACTCAAACTGGAAACAGTCCAAGTTCGAGTGAGACAGTTTTTGTGCCTCAGTCGGTATCTCCTCCTCCGACACCGGAATTCAAGACAAACAACGACAACAAACCTACTTCATCCTCTTTGGGATCGTCAAGATCTAAGGTATGTTTTCGTTGTGGTGTTTCAGGGCACATAAGAAGATATTGCAAGACGGGAGTCGAACGCTCATCTCAAGACCTCTTGCAACAACTACCAAAACGGCTCCTCCCCGTAAATCAAAGCAAAACTTTTCAAATGAAAAGAGATTTGGTAGTTCATCGCGCAAGACGATTACATCAAGGAACAACAATCGCTATAACAAGACGCCTTCACCTAGGCATATAACTTCTCGACCATTGCCGACGCACTCCAAAAGGGTTTGGGTGCGCAAAGGTGAAATTTTCCCTTGTCTTGTTTCCAATGTTTCCTTGCATGCATATGATAGTTCGTCTTGGTATCTGGATAGCGGGTGTTCCCGTCACATGACCGGTGACAAAAATAGTTTTCAAAGTCTTGAGAAAATCTCCGGAGGACACGTTGTTTTCGGAGACGGTCGATCTTCCAAAATTGTTGGAAAAGGGACGGTAGCTATTCCAGATGGCCCGATTTTGAAAAACGTCTTATTTGTTGATGGCCTTAAGACTAACCTCATAAGCATAAGTCAACTTTGCGACAATGGTTTTTCAGTTAACTTTTCATCGGTTGAATGCGTTGTAACTGATAAGGACCATGCTTTCTTTCTAAAAGGGGTTAGATCTGAAAACAATTGTTATGTTGTTCCTAATAAATTTTCTGAAAATTGTAACTTAGCCGCTTTGAATAATGAAACTCTTTGGCATGAAAGGCTAGGTCACTTAAATTTTAAGGAACTTACTAGAATTTCAAACAAGGACGTGGTCAAGGGGATTCCAAAGCTTTTATTTAAACAAAACGTTGTGTGTGGTGGTTGCCAAAAGGGAAAACAGTCTAGGACTGCACACAAGAACTTGAACCACGTTGGTACAAAACGGCCCTTGGAACTTTTGCACATGGACTTAATGGGGCCGACCCGTCAACCATCTTTGGGAGGTAAATGGTACATCTTTTTATTGGTTGATGATTTCTCTCGGTTTTCATGGGTAGCATTTTTGAAAGAGAAAGCTGATACGTTTGACTCTTTTCATGAGATTTGCCATCGTATTATGATTGAAAAGAATGAAAAGATCATTCGTGTTAGAAGTGATAGAGGTGGAGAATTCATAAATTCAAAATTTATTGATTTTTGCACTTCAAATGGAATCAAACATGAATTCTCGGCACCCTATACACCTCAGCAGAATGGTGTTGTTGAGCGCAAAAACAGGGTTGTTCAAGAGATGGCGCGTGTGATGCTTCATAGCCGGAAATTACCGCTACATTTTTGGGCTGAAGCTGTGAACACCGCTGTCTATGTCATTAACAGAGTGTATTTGCGCCCAGGAACCTTGAATACACCATATGAGCTGTGGTTTAGTAGAAAACCGGATATCAAGTACTTTCGTATCTTCGGGAGTCGATGTTACATCTTACGTGACCGTGAAAATCTTGGAAAGTTCGACTCTCGAAGTGATGAAGGGATCTTTTTGGGTTATTCTACGAATAGCAGAGCATATCGAGTATTTAACATTGAATCTAAGACGATCGTAGAATCTATAAATGTTAAAGTAGATGAAGCTTCTCATTTTGAATCAGAAAAATCTACCCTCGATATCTCTCTAGATGATGATTCTCCTGCTAGTGCATCTTCTCATAATAATACTTCCAATATTAATGATGCATCTAATGGTTCTTCTAGTTTATCTGATGTGCAGGAATCATCTCGTGTACCTCCGAGTACTCCGTTTCAACAAACGCTACGAATCTCCAAGGATCATCCGGAATCGAACATCATTGGAGATCCACAAGAAGGAGTTAGAACTCGAAGGCAGTTGGTTTGCGGATTTGCTTGCTACGTATCTTTAATCGAACCAAAGACAATAGATGAAGCTCTTCAGGATGACTACTGGATTAAAGCAATGCAGGAAGAGCTCCATCAATTTGAGCGAAACAAAGTCTGGGAATTAACGAAGCCTCCAAAGCAACATAATGTGATAGGTACCAAATGGATCTTCAAGAACAAGAAAGATGAAGATGGTACTATCATCAGGAACAAGGCACGACTAGTTGCTCAAGGCTACTCTCAAGTAGAAGGTATAGACTTTGACGAAACTTTCGCCCCTGTAGCTAGACTCGAGTCCATTCGTATATTGTTTGCTATTGCTTGTCATTTTAAAATCAAATTATTTCAAATGGACGTCAAGAGCGCATTTCTAAATGGGTTTTTAAATGAGGAAGTTTATGTAGCTCAACCGAAAGGTTTTGTAGATCATAAACAACCTAACCATGTTTTTCGTTTGAAAAAGGCTCTTTACGGTCTGAAACAAGCACCGCGAGCATGGTACGAAAGGTTAACAAAGCACCTTTTGGAGAAGGGCTATACTCGAGGGGGAGCTGACAGGACTCTCTTTGTGAAGCATTATCAAAATAATTTCATTGTAGCACAAATCTATGTCGATGACATTGTATTTGGTGCAACAAAAGATAATGATGCTTCTAAATTCGCGGAGACCATGGAAAGCGAATTTGAGATGTCCATGATGGGCGAACTGTCTTATTTTCTTGGATTGCAAATTAAACAAAATGATGAAGGTATTCACTTGAGTCAATCCAAGTATGCACTGGAGTTGGTCAAAAAGTTTGATCTAGAAAATTGTAAAGATTTTCCAACTCCAATGGGAACTAGCCACAAGGGACTTGGAAGTGAATCACATAGTGAGAATGTAGACGAGAAACTGTATAGAAGTATGATTGGAAGTCTACTTTACCTCACGGCTAGTCGCCCGGATATATCCTTTAGTGTTGGGATTTGCGCGAGATATCAATCAGCACCAAAGGAGGTTCACCTGAAAGCGGTGAAACGGATCATCCGGTACATCAAAGGATCAATTAATTTCGGAATTTGGTATCCTATGGGAACAAGTCTGGACATTGTTGGATACTCAGATGCCGATTGGGCAGGATCAGTGGATGATCGGAAAAGCACGAGTGGTGCATGCTTCTATCTTGGCCATTGCCTTGTTGCATGGCACAGTAAAAGCAGAATTGCATAGCACTCTCGACTGCCGAAGCGGAATACATTTCAGCTGGAAGTTGCTCAACTCAACTCATTTGGATGAAAAGCGTATTGAGTGACTTCCGCATTTCAGCATCTTCGGTAACAATTCTTTGTGACAACACAAGTGCAATTAACATTTCTAAAAACCCTGTGTTGCACTCTAGAACAAAACATATTGAACTTAGATATCATTTTCTTAGAGAGCTAGTTGAATCAAATACTCTTCAACTTTCATATATTTCAACTGAAGATCAATTAGCTGACTTTTTAACAAAACCTTTGGATCAAAAACGTTTTATTCATTTGCGAAAAGCAATTGGTATGCTTTCTTTGAAATAAACTTCTTTTTGAAACCTTTGCTTAAAATAGGTTTTGTATTTGTTTTGTTCTATTCAATATCTATGTTTATACATAGGATAGTAATTGAGCATAGATCTTAATTGACTTTAATTGCATCTGTTCACACATTTAGAAATTTATTATGCTTTTGCCATCATAATATTTCATTGTTGCAATGATCGTTTATGTTAATTAAATCATCTTCTAAAGTGATCAAAGTCAATTTCTCTCTCAATGATCTCTTGGTATAGTCATTATCTTATTTGACTGTTTAGTCGAGTATGAAATCGAGATCAATTTTTGGTTGAATACTTTATATCTTAAATAATTGATAGCCAATTGAGGGGGAGTCAAAGATAATGTAAAATGCTCAAAAGATGTGGAAAGAGTTACATCCCAATGAGGAGTGTGAAAACTACCACCACATGGAGGAAAGAGCTACCACCTCGGTCGTCCGAGTATTGTGTGCAGCTACCACATGTATACCAAGCATGGTTGTTCAAATTTTTGATTAAGTAAAATGCATGTTGAAATACTTGACTCTGTCAAATTTCAAGGTTGGTATAAGGTGGATTTTAAAGAAAGATGCTCAAAGAGCCACTCTCTTCAACAGATTGTCTAGAAATATTATCTACCATATTTGGGATTTCAAACATCAATTGATCTTTGTATTTCATTTTCTTTACCGAATTGATTATTTGATAAAGGCATTACTCATAAGATCAAGTTAGATGTAATTGAAGGTGTTCAACTTTAAGGGATTTAATTCTTGTAAATTTTCGTTTCATTTTTGGATATTACTGATAGATTTGGCATAATCTAATTCTTGTTGTGTGAAACGATGCTTTTTGTTTAAAGTTGATACACCTTTGTGCTTACAATCTTTTTCTGGTTTTTCTTGAATTTCTCTGAAATTTTTCTAAAGAAAAAGTTGGGGCCGATCCGGATCGGGCAAGGTGATCCGGATCCCGAACGCAGGTTTTTTCCTGCGGGCTGACGATCCGGATTGGACCTGCCGATCCGGATCCCGAACGCAGTTTTTTCACTGCGGGTAGCCGATCCGGATCGCAAGCTCGGGAGGATCCGGATCGCGGCTAGGTTTTTATAAAGAACAAAAGGGTTTTGATTTCTTTTACTCCAATCTTTTGTTCAAAAGTTTTAAGAGCGCTTCTCTCTAGATTTCATCCTCCTTGGAAGCTTTCTAACTCAAGTTCTTCAGTTCCAAGTAAGTTTTATTGATCAAAATCTCGGTTTTTCACCGTTTTTCTCTTTTCCTCCTCAAACGTACGAAATTCTTGGATCGATTTTGTTTGTGGATGTTTTTTGATCAAATTTCTTTTGAAATAAGAACTCTGGGTTGTTTAGTTTTGATTATATGCTAGGTTTTCTCCTGATTAACGGATTTTTAGACTTCGATTTCTAAAATTTCGGTTTTAGGGCATATAATAAGGATTTTCGAAAATCATGCAATTGATCTATCTTTAAAAGTCCTTTTGCAAAACTAACTTGATTCTTAGTCTCTCTACATGATTATGATTGTTTGGGTACAATTTTTTCAATTTTTGAAAACTAAGAATTTTTGTGTTCTTGAGTTGGTTTTCACAGGACACCTTCTTAACTCAAGCACTTTGATCATTGTCACTCTCTTGGTTACTCCTGTTACTAGTCACAATGGTGCACAAGAGTACATCTGAAAAAGAGGAACCAGATATTTCAACAGGAGATAAGACAACCGAAGGCAGGGAGGACAGCTCAGAGTACGATACTGAAGAATGGGATGAATTCTTCAAAGATGTTCAACAGAAGATTGATGAGCAAAACAGGAAATTTGTCAAAGGCAAAAGGAACATGAAATCTGCATCAACAACTAAGCAATATACAAGACGAAAGAATGTCTTAAGAAGTGAAAGTTATCATAGTGGGCCTCTTACTAGAGCTCGCTCACTCTCTGGGGTTCTACAAACTGAATCTCCATGGGTTAAGGGATTGGATGCACCATCTGCTTCTAGACAGCATCCATCACACTCGAAAAGACAGGGTACAGACGCTGTTGTATTGGAATCGCTTCGCCAGGAACAACAAAGACTCTCGGCTGCACAAGAGAGGACATCGAAAGAACTTCAGCGGATTTCCTCTGATCACAAGAAGATCAAGAAGAAGTGTTCGACTATTTCGACAATGCTTAAAGGGATTTTGAGCAAGCTGAGTTGTACCAGCTCAGACTCCTCCGACTGAACTGCACCTTCCTTTCCTTTTGTGCAGGATTACGATTTTAGGATTTAGTTTTATACTTACGTTAGCTTAGTTCTCAGGTTTTACATTTTATTGGAACTTTTTACTCTCCTCACATTTCGTAGTCTTTAACTACATTTTGGCTTTGTTTTGTGACAAAAAGGGGGAGAGAGTTAGAGAGAACTTTGAACAATGTTGACTGCATGAAACATCAAGGTAAGTGAACAATGTTTGATATGAAAACTGGATGAACATCAAGGTAAGTATTACTCCAACTTCCATTCTCAACTTGAGCTTTTTCAGCTGTATGAATGCATGCCTCGACTAACTATTTGCTAACTATTTGGGCATGTAATATAACTAACAAGTTGATGTTCACTAACAAGTTTGTGACACTTGGTTTTTGATTGCATAGAAGATATGTTGGTTCTTAACTCTGATCAATTACATATCTATATTTATTTAAGTTTGTCACAAACATGTTCATGACATTTGGTTTTTACGTGCAAAGAAGATATGTTGGTGTTTTTTAACTATGATCAGTTTACATATCTGAATATAAATGTCATGGTAAGTATAAATGAGTTTAAACTTCATCTCTGTTTGTGGTTTTTGAATGATACAAAATTCTTGAGGTATCTAACGATTTCTTTTGTCAAGAATGATTTCTTTTTGCAGAGAGTACAGATGTCTAAGTCTAGAGTCTGTTTTAGGAGTTTAACTCATGTATTGTATTTTGGATCTCCATTGTAAATTTTTGTTGTATGGTGATAGCAACAAAAATATCTTTTTGAATTTTCTTTAGTGGATCTGTGTTTTGTCACGAAACCGCCAAAGGGGGAGATTGTTACGGAATTTGAGTTGGCGTAATTTCGTGAAAGTTTCAAGTCCTGAAGATTGAAGGTGAAGAAAGTTGGATCATTTAACTCAATCTCAAGAAAGAAGAATTCAAAAGGATCAGGTATGTTTAACTAAAGAATTTGTGTGATCCGAATACTTCTTGTAGTGTAGAAACACTTGGAAGAATCTTTCATTGCATAAAAATCAAAAACTGGACTTGGGACATGTTCAGGATCCGGATCAGGCTGTTCGATCCGGATCCCGAAGGTGGTTCGTTCATACATCGTCGCAATCCGGATCGTAGTCTCTTGATCCGGATCCCGAACGTTGAGTTTACCATCTACCTTGAACGATCCGGATCTTGCTTCGCAATCCGGATCCCGAACGTTGATGTTTGGTGAACTGTATGAACGATCCGGATCGTAGTCACATGATCCGGATCCCGAACCTTCGTTTTTCTGGAATTGGCTGTTTCGTTATGACGATCCGGATCTCAGTTATCACGATCCGGATCGCCGTCCGTAAAATTCCAGAAATGGCAGGTTTTTGATTCTTATCTCCTTCCTAGGGTTTCTAACCTATAAATAGACCCTATGTCTTTCTTTCTAGGGTCAATCCACATAGCCGTCATTTTCATATATCATCTTATACGGCTATAGATCCACATATAGAGAAGAAAGGAAATCATTAGAGAATACTCTATGTTTCTTCATCTATATTGATTAGTTTGATTCTAGGTTTTCATACTCACATCTTGAGTTGAATCAAACTAATGAATACTTAGATGGTATTTCCGATCTATCTTTGATCTAAGTATTCGGCGGATCATCACCACCCAAAAACAACGATTACCCCAAAATCGGCGCGTGGATTCGCGTGTCCTTGTGGATTCAAGGTTCAATCGCTCTCGTGGATTCGGAGCGAGGCACGTTCGTGGATTCGAAGGGTGCTATTGGGTGAAGACCGTGGATTCGGTCGGACGTCGTGGATTCGACGTTGGACGCCGTGGATTCGGCGTTGGGCGCAGATCGTGGATTCGAGAAGCGTCTGGAGCGAGCGGAGAAGATCCTCTAGGAGCGTATGGAAAAGGTTGAGTCGTAAGTGTGTACGGTAAATCACCTTGTACGTGTTTTAATTCTAGTGGATTTCTGCCGTGTTATCGGTCCCGTGGTTTTTTACTCCGGTGATGGAGTTTTCCACGTAAAAATCTTGCGAGTTATTTTCATTTCCGCATTGGGTTTTTTATCGCAACGATTTTTGAGTGTTTATACGTTTACACCTATTCACCCCCCTCTAGGTGTTTCTTCCCCTATTTAGATCCGTATTATATACGACCCAACACCTAAGTCCCATGTCATATCCGTCCTAGAGTTCCTTGACTCTATGTTGATCACTCTACCCAATGTCCTTAGGTTATCTTCTAAGACAATGCCACTCACCCATCCTAGGATAACTCCTAAGTTGATGTCACTCGTCAAACCCCTATACTAGGTTTTCTCCTAGCCTTACTACCAACAACTGTTGTTCCCTTATGTCACGTGATTCCTAGGGTTATACCCTAACATGCTCACAATCATGAATAGCTAATCTTTTTCATGCATGCAATTATTTTCATCTCATTCATAAAATAATAATTATCTCTACGCATGCATATTCATCATATATCTTTGGCAACCAACAGTTGCACTTTTCCTCTGTGTCTCTTTGCACATGCACATCTATTCCTCTATCTCTGGCAACCACCAGTTGCTCTTTTTCATCTGAATCCATCTACACAGGCAATCATAATCATAATTACCTAACGCCTCTAACAGGCTACTATCATGCTTCGAATCGAAAAGCAAAGGAGCAAGGAGAGAGATCACCCAATTTCGGCAGAATTCCCCACCTTGTGGTATCCCCAATTGCTTGTAGACACTTGCAATTGGTCTCCGCGCGATTCCACTTATTTTCTTGAGCTTGCACGCGAAACGGTGCACATCCTTCGAGTCCGCACGCAAAACGATGCACGTCCACCAAACCTGCACGCAAAATAGTGCATGTCACTAAAAACTCGCATGCAAAACGATGCGCGTTAAATCAACCTGCACGCAAAACGGTGCACGTACCTCAAATACTCACACAAAACGGCGCGCACTCTACTGTAGGGTTGCACGCAAAACGGTGCACGTTTTTCTAATCCTGCACAAAAAATGATGCATAACGTTAGAGAGTGCGCGCAAAACGATGCGCGACAACACAACCGGCACGCAAAACGGTGCACGTACCTCAAATCTGCACGCAAAACGGCGCACGCTCTACTGAGGGTTGCACGCAAAACGGTGCACGCTTTTCTAACCCTGAATGAAAAATGATGCATAACGTTAGAGAGTGCACGCAAAACGATGCGCGATAACACAACCGACACGCAAAACGGTGCATGTACCTCAAATGTGCACGCAAAACGGTGCACGTTTAACTGTAGGGTTGCACGCAAAACGGTGCACGTTTTTCTAGCCCTGCACGAAAAACGATGTATATTATTAGAGACTGCACGCAAAACGGTGCGCGATAACACAAATTGCACCCGAAAGGTGCACGTACCTCGGGTTGGCACGCAAAACGGTGCACGTTCCTTTTTCAACGTTGTACACAAAACGGTGCATATTTTTCGAGTTTGCGCTCAAAACAGCGCATGTTCATCGAGTCTGCACGCAAAACGGTGCATTTTTTCACAACTTGCACGCAAAACGAGATGCGCCAAATGTAGGACCCCCGAACCCCATGCAGCATTTTTCCGATGGATCCCCTGTTAGAACACCTGTTGTTGGTGTATCTGGCCCATGGTGCATCAATGGGATGCCACAGATGGACCCTGTAAGGTTTTATTAGCTGTGTTGGCTTTCGGCTGGGTTTGCCGAAATTTTGAAAAAGAATTAGGCCAAACAGATGGTGGAAATGGATTCAGCACGGAAAAACGCTTGAAAATGGCTTTTTGTTTGCCAAATTCTGAGTCCGGATGCCCAAAAACGGACTCCCGGAAAATTTACTGGATTTCTGGTGCATGGGGGAGCCGTGGACCGGCGGGGGTGCCACGTGGCAGGCCCGGATTGGCCGGCGCACGCGGCCGGGTCCACGGAGCGCAAGGGCAAGGACCGGGGTGCACCGGGAGGCGCGTGGACCGGCAGGTGTCCACGTGGCAGCGCCTGATTGGGCGGCTCTGGTGCGCTCGGTCTGCGGGAGTGCGCGGGGAGGCGTGGACCGGGGGCGCGCCACGTGGCAGCACCCGGTTGGCGGGCGCATGCGCGCGCGGGGCAGGTGCCGCGGGCAGGTGGCCGTACGCGGGGCAGGCGCGGGCGACGTGGGCGTGCCACGTGGCGCCCGCTGATTCGCGGGCGCCACCTACCGCGTTGACGCGGGCAGGGACACGTGGCGCTCCCCGCGGCGGCTTGCACGGCTGCGGCGTGTTCGGTGGACACGTGGCGGGCGCCGGTGCGGGTCGGACCAAGCAGGCGTCCGGGTGGATCCCGTGTGCGGGCTGGGCCGGGCTGGGCCGCACTGTGCGCGCCCGAAACCGGCCGGGCCGGGCCGCACTGTGCGCGCCCGAATCCGGGCTGGGCCGCACTGTAGCCGCCCGAATCTTGGGACAATTTCGGTATTATCCGAATTGTTCCTTTGGGCCTATAAATAGGCAGCCCGAGCCCTCTTTGCTGCCCTTTTTCTCCCTGTCTGTGCAAGATCTCCCCGAGCTTCCTCTTGGTGAATTTTTCCTCTCTTAATCCTTGATCTTCCTGCGGAGTTTAAGAATTTTTGGAGGCTCGAATCCTGAGGTTTCAGATTTTTCTTGGCGCGGCGCGACGCTCTCTCTTCGGTGTTTCTTCCGTAGCTCTTCGGTCTACGAGCTCCCCCGACCTACTCCGACCATCGTTTTGAGCAATTTCTTCGCTGCTGGATTCTTAACAGGTGAGTCTACGATTTTGGGTTTCTCGTACATTTTCAGATTTCACGTTTTTCGAGGTGTTTTCTCGTGCTCATTGGGACCCTTTTTGCTGTGAGATTTTGGTGAGGGCAGCACCTTCTTTTGAGGAGATCTTCGCGCACGAGTCTCGGATCAAGACGTGCTTATAGACTTTTTTCATCTACTCGACGCGAGGATCATCGTGGATTTTTCTGGGAATTTTTGGAGACCTTCCCGAAGATATACACTTTTCCTTTTATCTGTACAAGAGTATACAGTTGAATAGTTTTGGGATTGTGCGCACCGATACTGTGGAATTTGTAACTTGGCCTACGGTGCTCGGAATTGGACGTGCAGGTACCCGTTTCGAAGCTATCGACGCGAGGATCGCTGAGGTATTTTTATCAGAATTTTTGGAGTTCGTTTTACAGGTGAAAATTTCACAGTAAGTGGACTGTTCCCAGCAGATTTGTAAAACCTGGATTTTAATGGATTTAAAGTGTAACTGTAGCCTTATGTTGTACCCAGGAGGGATTGTGGACTGTGCTGGACCTGTTGGACCTTGAGTGGTTATTTTCCTGGTTTTCTCAGCTATACGACTCCGGACACTTAGCGTCTTCAGGTGGGTGGCTTGCTTTCAAGATCTATGGACTGTGCTCTAATTCTATTGATATAGAATCATGCTTGATAGTGATTGGACTTGGGTAGCATGTTAGAGTGTAGGAATTGTTGATCCTTGTTTTATCTGTCGATCTTGTGATCTCTTGCTTCCTACTATCATGTTAAATATTTGTTATATTGGAACCTGACCTAGCACCCCCGTCATATGTTGCATGTGTAACCAGACCAGTAGAAAACCCTCACTTGGGCTAGGGTTATTTATGTTTAGACATCCACACTTTATGTCGCATTCCTGGACTTAGTGTTATCCTCGCCCGGGTAGTGGGCCGAGCGGTCGGGACTTCTCTATAGTGTGGGATGCATTGCACTCGTGCTTGGGAGCAGAGTGGAGTCTGATAGATGTAGTGGTTCGCTTGTCTGTATCGGGAACCGTTTGGGGTAAACGGTGGACCCGAGAGATCTTGTTTTCCCCTGTTTGGGTCGTCGCCACTGTGTTAGTGGCAGTAGTTTACTAGTGTTAGCTGGACCTAGAACCCAGAACCCTTTTCGACATATACATGATTTTAGTCTACCAATGTTTTCTTCCAAACATCGAAGGGCCGCTGGAGTCTGTTCTTGTTTGATTGGACAAAGGCATCAGCCCTTCGGGGTTTGGGTAAAACACTTGTTTTCTAACTGTTTTTCTAAAAAGAACTAAAATCATTAAATATGGATTTCTTCCAGATCAAATTAGTTTTCAATAACAAATGTCACCTTTTTCCCGTAAATCTCCCCACTCGAAAGGATTCGAGTGGTCTGGGTTCTAGGGGTCGTTCCTCTGTCGGGACGAAAGCCACGGGGGCCGAGCCTGGAACCTGTTCTTGTTTGATAGGGTTGTAGGTGTAGGTCTCCCGGGACTTTCGGGCCCTGTTGGTGTCTTCTGCGAGTTGTACTGTGATTATTGCTTTCCCGAACTATAAGGGATTGGGAACTTCGATAGTCGGAGCCTAGAGTCTGTTCTTGTTTGATAGGGTTCTTAGCACCGGTCTATCGGGTTTCCGAACCTTTATGGTGTCGGTCCTTCTGGAGAGTTTAGTGTTCTGTTGTGGGAGCCGTCTGGTGGACGGTGGCCCCAGCTGTGTGACTTCCAGCTTGTGGTTGAGAGTTGGTGTTGTTGGTCGATCTTGTTGATCGTGGTTTGGACTATAGCCTGCATGAGCCATATTTGAGCTCGACAGAGATACGCGGATACTTTCCTCGGTGGGGTCGCTCCCCTCGAGAGCCACTCCGGAGTTGGGCCTGTTACTTGCTATCGCGACTTGTCGACGCCGTCCCTCTGACTGGCCCAGTTAGCGGCAGTCACGGACACCCTACGGTAGACCCGTCCTGTTGAGGATATGCGGCAGTAGGTGGGCGCAGGTTTGACTGGACCCTTTGAGGCAGTCAGTTTAGATTTGGTGAGTTTACTGTGTGTGTTAGTAGATGCATCATGTTTCATCTCTTCCTTTTCTTGAGCATCTAGTTAGAGGCATAGTAGCTGTAGAGTTACTTTTCCAGCCCTTTCATTTCAGTTTTATATTGTTACTTTATGCCTCTAGTAGACTTAGTGGGCAGTCCGTCGGGCTTGTTGGCGGCACCCACTGAGAACTACTTGGGACGTAGTTCTCACACCCGTCGTGGTGTATTTTCCCACAGGGACTTCTACTCCGGTTCCTGCTGCTCCTGTTGCTGCTTCTTCTGATCGAGGTAAGGGAGTCGCGAGATAGTTCCCCACCAGTCGTCGTCCAGAGAGTAGATGTACCCTTATTACTTTGAGAGTTCCTGTTGAGAGAACTTTGTAGTGAGGTATAGAGTTGTATTTATTTTCTACTGCTCGAGAGACTTTTGTACTTTTGGTGAGGACTTGTGTTGTATATAGTTTTTATTTCTAGCAGTTTTACTTTCAGCTCTGATATCTGCATAGTATAGATGCTCTTTTGCAGGTTAGTCGCTTCGTCTATACGGGCTTCCCGTATGGGCGGCGGATCTGTTGCCGAGCCCGGGTCGCAGTTTCGACGCCGGGGCGTGACAGATTAGGTGGTATCAGAGCCTAGGTTGTAGGTCATTGTGGACTTAGAAACCCTAGGCTAGTGGTTGGACATTAGGATGACTACGTGAGAGTCGTGACTGTTAGCGAGAGTCCTGATTGAGTTTGATACCTCTCCCAAGGGGTGGGATGAGTGACTGGCATGTTTATTCTCCTAAGCGATTATGTTGGCTGCAGACAACATAATGCTAGGGAATGGATGACATGTCCTAGACTTTCGCTGGATTGGGTCGTGTATTGTTTGGTACTGTCCTGATGTTTCCATGTGTGTTGTAGGTGGGCACGATGCCTCCCCGACGCAGGGTACAGACGCGTTCTCAGCCTTTTCCCTCCGATGAGCCTGGGCAGGAGGAGCCAGCACAGGGTCAGCAGAGTGAGGTGCAGGAGCTTCGGGCTCAGTTGGCCCAGTTGTCTGAGGCGGTGCAGCGCCAGGAGGAGGCTTCTCGACGCTAGGAGGAGGCTTCTCGACGCCAGGAGGAGGCCTTTGGTCGGATGACGCTTCTTTTTGAGCAGAGGACGCAGCCTGTGGTAGCACCCCCTGTGTGTTCGCCTGTGCCTTCTTCGCCAGCTGTGGCGCCCCCTGTGGTCCCGTCAGCGCCGGCTATTCCTGTTGAGCCGGTTTCTAGCATACCACCGCCTGGATCGATGGGACCTTTGACTTTGGCTGAGCAGAGTGCGGTGGTGGATCTGTTGATGAGGTTCCGCCGGTTTGATCCACCCCGTTTTTCTGGTATGAGTGCTGAGCCGTGGGAGGCAGAGTCTTGGATCACGGCCATGGAGCGTCATTTTGAGAGTTTGTTCGTTGAGGATCGATTTCGAGTCTTTTTGGCTACACACTACTTGGAGGGCAACGCCGAGGCTTGGTGGCGGCGTGTGCGGCCTGCTGGTCCGCCTGGGACGCAGATTCTTCCCTGGGCGGAGTTCCGCAGACTTCTGTTAGGGGCCTTCTTTCCTGAGAGTGTTCGTCAGAGATTGGAGGAGCAGCTGAGAAATCTCCGCCAGGGAGATCGGCCCGTGAATGCATACATAGCCGAATTCAATCAGCTGTTGGCTAGTATGCCTCACGTGGCCAGGGACGAGTCTCACCGGATCTACATGTTCGAGCGGGGGCTGCGCCGGGATATTTATCAGCTTGTTCGCTCCTGCAGATTACAGACTTTGGAGGCATCGATGGAGCAGGCGTTATATGTTGAGTCTGGAGAGGCAGTGATGTCAGAGGTGGCTCTAGCCCCCGTAGTGACTCCTGGGGCGAAGCGCCCAGCACCGGGTGATGAGGGTCAGACGAGCGGGCAGGGACCTCCGAGACCTCCACGATCTCATCCTGAGGGTCGTGGGTTTTGTAGGCGCCGGAGATCTGGTGAGCTCCAGCAGCAGCAGCATCAGCGGTATCGGCAGCAGCGGCAGGAGCGGTGTGTCATCTGTGGCGGGCCTCATCCACCGTCGCAGTGTGACCAGAGACAGGGGCGGTGTTTCCTCTGTGGAGAGTTGGGACATTTCCGCGTAGCTTGCCCCCAGGCCATTTTGTCAGTGCGGCCGATTGCGACAGCACCCCCCTTGCCCATCCATGCAGCGGGAACCCCTCCGGCACACCAGCGGACAGAGTGGGCCACGACGTCGGGACAGACGGGACGACGACCTGCAGCACCCAGCGGACGGGTTTATGCAGCCATGTTGGAGGACACCCCGGCAGCGGATCTTGCCGTGGCAGGTATGATTTTATTTCAGTTAGCCGAGTTGAGCATTTTGTTACCGCTGCATTCTTCTGCTTTATTAGTTGAGTATCTGCATCGGCGTCCTTGCATGGGTATGGGTTAGGAATTTCTGCTACATGTTTTAGCGATTGGATTCTTCCCAGTATCCTACGAGTAGAGGAGGGTCGCAGTGTGTGATCAGTGCCGTTGAGACTTGGGACTTCGCCTGCCGATGTAGCGATTCTATGACAGCTCCAGTACTTGGATTGAGCACACGAGTTGGACTGGAGGAGGTCATTTTTCTCGGGACGCTGGCATATCCTCCCAACAGCATGGGCTTCAGCGACTGTGGTCAGACGCCACCTCGGGAGCAGACGTGATGTTAGGACTAGTGGTTATGTCCTTAGGAGTCTCGGTTTGTGATAGCTTTCTTTTGTGGCCACAGTAGGAACGACACCAACACTTCTCCCCCTTTTCTCACCTTGTACTGAAATTTACGAACAGGACGAAAACTTCGAAAGATTGCTCCAGAAAAGGAGACAGTGCCCGAACCTGTTCTTGTTTGATTGGGGTGAAGGCACTGATTTTTCGAAATTTTCGGACTTTTCGCTAATTTCAGCTATTTTCTAAATCGAGGGTTGGAGTTGATGACTTTCCTGCTGGTGGAGCCGTATCTTTCTTGTTAGTTTAGTGTTGCGTTCTTGGTTGTTTTGATTGTTTTGGTTTTATTGTTGTGGCGTGTTTTTGTTTCGGGGACGAAACTTCCTTTTAGTGGGGGAGGATGTAGGACCCCCGAACCCCATGCAGCATTTTTCCGATGGATCCCCTGTTAGAACACCTGTTGTTGGTGTATCTGGCCCATGGTGCATCAATGGGATGCCACAGATGGACCCTGTAAGGTTTTATTAGCTGTGTTGGCTTTCGGCTGGGTTTGCCGAAATTTTGAAAAAGAATTAGGCCAAACAGATGGCGGAAATGGATTCAGCACGGAAAAACGCTTGAAAATGGCTTTTTGTTTGCCAAATTCTGAGTCGGGATGCCCAAAAACGGACTCCCGGAAAATTTACTGGATTTCTGGTGCATGGGGGAGCCGTGGACCGGCGGGCGTGCCACGTGGCAGGCCCGGATTGGCCGGCGCACGCGGCCGGGTCCACGGAGCGCAAGGGCAAGGACCGGGGTGCACCGGGAGGCGCGTGGACCGGCAGGTGTCCACGTGGCAGCGCCTGATTGGGCGGCTCTGGTGCGCTCGGTCTGCGGGAGTGCGCGGGGAGGCGTGGACCGGGGGCGCGCCACGTGGCAGCACCCGGTTGGCGGGCGCATGCGCGCGCGGTCCACGCAGCGCGCGGGGCAGGTGCCGCGGGCAGGTGGCCGTACGCGGGGCAGGCGCGGGCGACGTGGGCGTGCCACGTGGCGCCCGCTGATTCGCGGGCGCCACCTACCGCGTTGACGCGGGCAGGGACACGTGGCGGTCCCCGCGGCGGCTTGCACGGCTGCGGCGTGTTCGGTGGACACGTGGCGGGCGCCGGTGCGGGTCGGACCAAGCAGGCGTCCGGCTGGATCCCGTGTGCGGGCTGGGCCGGGCTGGGCCGCACTGTGCGCGCCCGAAACCGGCCGGGCCGGGCCGCACTGTGCGCGCCCGAATCCGGGCTGGGCCGCACTATAGCCGCCCGAATCTTGGGACAATTTCGGTATTATCCGAATTGTTCCTTTGGGCCTATAAATAGGCAGCCCGAGCCCTCTTTGCTGCCCTTTTTCTCCCTGTCTGTGCAAGATCTCCCCGAGCTTCCTCTTGGTGAATTTTTCCTCTCTTAATCCTTGATCTTCCTGCGGAGTTTAAGAATTTTTGGAGGCTCGAATCCCGAGGTTTCATATTTTTCTTGGCGCGGCGCGACGCTCTCTCTTCGGTGTTTCTTCCGTCGCTCTTCGGTCTACGAGCTCCCCCGACCTACTCCGACCATCGTTTCGAGCAATTTCTTCGCTGCTGGATTCGTAACAGGTGAGGCTACGATTTTGGGTTTCTCGCACATTTTCAGATTTCACGTTTTTCGAGGTGTTTTCTCGTGCTCATTGGGACCCTTTTTGCTGTGAGATTTTGGTGAGGGCAGCACCTTCTTTTGAGGAGATCTTCGTGCACGAGTCTCGGATCAAGACGTGCTTATAGACTTTTTTCATCTACTCGACGCGAGGATCATCGTGGATTTTTCTGGGAATTTTTGGAGATCTTCCCGAAGGTATACACTTTTCCTTTTATCTGTACAAGAGTTTACAGTTGAATGGTTTTGGGATTGTGCGCACCGATACTGTGGAATTTGTAACTTGGCCTACGGTGCTCGGAATTGGGCGTGTAGGTACCCGTTTCGAAGCTATCGACGCGAGGATCACTGTGGTATTTTTATCAGATTTTTTGGAGTTCGTTTTACAGGTGAAAATTTCACAGTAATTGGACTGTTCCCAGCAGATTTGTAAAACCTGGATTTTAATGGATTTAAAGTGTAACTGTAGCCTTATGTTGTACCCAGGAGGGATTGTGGACTGTGCTGGACCTGTTGGACCTTGAGTGGTTATTTTCCTGGTTTTCTCAGCTGTACGACTCCGGACAGTTAGCGTCTTCAGGTGGGTGGCTTGCTTTCAAGATCTATGGACTGTGCTCTAATTCTATTGATATAGAATCATGCTTGATAGTGATTGGACTTGGGTAGCATGTTAGAGTGTAGGAATTGTTGATCCTTGTTTTATCTGTCGATCTTGTGATCTCTTGCTTCCTACTATCATGTTAAATATTTGTTATATTGGAACCTGACCTAGCACCCCCGTCATATGTTGCATGTGTAACCAGACCAGTAGAAAACCCTCACTTGGGCTAGGGTTATTTATGTTTAGACATCCACACTTTATGTCGCATTCCTGGACTTAGTGTTATCCTCGCCCGGGTAGTGGGCCGAGCGGTCGGGACTTCTCTATAGTGTGGGATGCATTGCACTCGTGCTTGGGAGCAGAGTGGAGTCTGGTAGATGTAGTGGTTCGCTTGTCTGTATCGGGAACCGTTTGGGGTAAACGGTGGACCCGAGAGATCTTGTTTTCCCCTGTTTGGGTCGTCGCCACTGTGTTAGTGGCAGTAGTTTACTAGTGTTAGCCGGACCTAGAACCCAGAACCCTTTTCGACATATACATGATTTTATCTACCAATGTTTTCTTCCAAACATCGAAGGGCCGCTGGAGTCTGTTCTTGTTTGATTGGACAAAGGCATCAGCCCTTCGGGGTTTGGATAAAACACTTGTTTTCTAACTGTTTTTCTAAAAAGAACTAAAATCATTAAATATGGATTTCTTCCAGATCAAATTAGTTTTCAATAACAAATGTCACCTTTTTCCCGTAAATCTCCCCACTCGAAAGGATTCGAGTGGTCTGGGTTCTAGGGGTCGTTCCTCTGTCGGGACGAAAGCCACGGGGGCCGAGCCTGGAACCTGTTCTTGTTTGATAGGGTTGTAGGTGTAGGTCTCCCGGGACTTTCGGGCCCTGTTGGTGTCTTCTGCGAGTTGTACTGTGATTATTGCTTTCCCGAACTATAAGGGATCGGGAACTTCGATAGTCGGAGCCTAGAGTCTGTTCTTGTTTGATAGGGTTCTTAGCACCGGTCTATCGGGTTTCCGAACCTTTATGGTGTCGGTCCTTCTGGAGAGTTTAGTGTTCTGTTGTGGGAGCCGTCTGGTGGACGGTGGCCCCAGCTGTGTGACTTCCAGCTTGTGGTTGAGAGTTGGTGTTGTTGGTCGATCTTGTTGATCGTGGTTTGGACTATAGCCTGCATGAGCCATATTTGAGCTCGACAGAGATACGCGGATACTTTCCTCGGTGGGGTCGCTCCCCTCGAGAGCCACTCCGGAGTTGGGCCTGTTACTTGCTATCGCGACTTGTCGACGCCGTCCCTCTGACTGGCCCAGTTAGCGGCAGTCACGGACACCCTACGGTAGACCCGTCCTGTTGAGGATATGCGGCAGTAGGTGGGCGCAGGTTTGATTGGACCCTTTGAGGCAGTCAGTTTAGATTTGGTGAGTTTACTGTGTGTGTTAGTAGATGCATCATGTTTCATCTCTTCCTTTTCTTGAGCATCTAGTTAGAGGCATAGTAGCTGTAGAGTTACTTTTCCAGCCCTTTCATTTCAGTTTTATATTGTTACTTTATGCCTCTAGTAGACTTAGTGGGCAGTCCGTCGGGCTTGTTGGCGGCACCCACTGAGAACTACTTGGGACGTAGTTCTCACACCCGTCGTGGTGTATTTTCCCACAGGGACTTCTACTCCGGTTCCTGCTGCTCCTGTTGTTGCTTCTTCTGATCGAGGTAAGGGAGTCGCGAGATAGTTCCCCACCAGTCGTCGTCCAGAGAGTAGATGTACCCTTATTACTTTGAGAGTTCCTGTTGAGAGAACTTTGTAGTGTGGTATAGAGTTGTATTTATTTTCTACTGCTCGAGAGACTTTTGTACTTTTGGTGAGGACTTGTGTTGTATATAGTTTTTATTTCTAGCAGTTTTACTTTCAGCTCTGATATCTGCATAGTATAGATGCTCTTTTGCAGGTTAGTCGCTTCGTCTATACGGGCTTCCCGTATGGGCGGCGGATCTGTTGGCGAGCCCGGGTCGCAGTTTCGACGCCGGGGCGTGACACCAAAAATACCCACGATAGTCCGTGCAGCAACGGCACAGTAGAACTCGGTCCCTAACATGCAAAACGGCACGGGGTCAAATCCAATGTCTAAAAAGGAACCTAAAAATTGTGCCAGAAATACCGTAAAAACGACGAACGGGCCTACCTCGACACCGCCGCGCCGTCCAACGCGCGTATACACGCGATCATCCGGCTGTTTGGAGCATCTTGCGCGCTCCACGAGGTCGTCGACGCACCGCCGCATCCCACGAAATCCTCTCTCCCTCACTCCCTTGCGCTCGGTTGGAGAAGAAGGAGAAAAAGCAGAGGAGGAATGGTGCGGGGGCGGGGGGGGGGGGGGAGGGGGGAAGGAAGAAGAAAAAGAGAAGAAAGATGAGGGGAGGGTGGTCCATGGACCGGATTCACGGAACCCACCAATGGGGACCCGCCGGGTGGCGGTCCACCACGCAGGGGCGCGCGCACCAGGTCCAGGCGCGCGCCCCCGCACCACGTGGCGCACGTCCCGCGCGCCATGCGGGCGTGGCACCCGCGCGCCACACAGCGCGCGGGACACCGTGCGCGCCACACAGGCGCGCACCCCCGCGCGCCCCCAAGGGCGCGCGTCCCCGCGCCCGTGCGGCCCAATGGGGGCCCGCCATGTGGCGGCCCCCGCTGACCCGTGCCCCACTAGCGCGCCAGCGGCGCGCCTCGATCCGCGCACCGCCGCCGTCTCAGAATTCGTTTTCGTTTCTTTTTTGTCCGTTTCTCATCTGTTTCCGTCCAAATTTGATAGGCGGCCTCGTTTCAGCTTAATTTACCACAAAAAATTTTAAATTTTCAATTTGGGCCATTTTTGGGTCCCCAAAAGCCTCGCTGTATCCAGAATCATTGGCGGACTCCGTTCTCGCAATCCGGGTATCCGATCAACACGAAATTTTTACTGTGACCTTAAAACATAATTACGGAGCTCCCGTAATTTTCTCGGAATTTTTCGACACAGTTGGCGGAGCCCGTTCTCACTATCCGGCATCTGATCAACGCGAAACTTTTTCTGTGGCCTTAAAACATATTTACGGTGTCCGTGACTGCCGCTAACTGGGCCAGTCAGAGGGACGGCGTCGACAAGTCGCGATAGCAAGTAACAGGCCCAACTCCGGAGTGGCTCTCGAGGGGAGCGACCCCACCGAGGAAAGTATCCGCGTATCTCTGTCGAGCTCAAATATGGCTCATGCAGGCTATAGTCCAAACCACGATCAACAAGATCGACCAACAACACCAACTCTCAACCACAAGCTGGAAGTCACACAGCTGGGGCCACCGTCCACCAGACGGCTCCCACAACAGAACACTAAACTCTCCAGAAGGACCGACACCATAAAGGTTCGGAAACCCGATAGACCGGTGCTAAGAACCCTATCAAACAAGAACTGACTCTAGGCTCCGACTATCGAAGTTCCCGATCCCTTATAGTTCGGGAAAGCAATAATCACAGTACAACTCGCAGAAGACACCAACAGGGCCCGAAAGTCCCGGGAGACCTACACCTACAACCCTATCAAACAAGAACAGATTCCAGGCTCGGCCCCCGTGGCTTTCGTCCCGACAGAGGAACGACCCCTAGAACCCAGACCACTCGAATCCTTTCGAGTGGGGAGATTTACGGGAAAAAGGTGACATTTGTTATTGAAAACTAATTTGATCTGGAAGAAATCCATATTTAATGATTTTAGTTCTTTTTAGAAAAACAGTTAGAAAACAAGTGTTTTACCCAAACCCCGAAGGGCTGATGCCTTTGTCCAATCAAACAAGAACAGACTCCAGCGGCCCTTCGATGTTTGGAAGAAAACATTGGTAGACTAAAATCATGTATATGTCGAAAAGGGTTCTGGGTTCTAGGTCCGGCTAACACTAGTAAACTACTGCCACTAACACAGTGGCGACGACCCAAACAGGGGAAAACAAGATCTCTCGGGTCCACCGTTTACCCCAAACGGTTCCCGATACAGACAAGCGAACCACTACATCTACCAGACTCCACTCTGCTCCCAAGCACGAGTGCAATGCATCCCACACTATAGAGAAGTCCCGACCGCTCGGCACACTACCCGGGCGAGGATAACACTAAGTCCAGGAATGCGACATAAAGTGTGGATGTCTAAACATAAATAACCCTAGCCCAAGTGAGGGTTTTCTACTGGTCTGGTTACACATGCAACATATGACGGGGGTACTAGGTCAGGTTCCAATATAACAAATATTTAACATGATAGTAGGAAGCAAGAGATCACAAGATCGACAGATAAAACAAGGATCAACAATTCCTACACTCTAACATGCTACCCAAGTCCAATCACTATCAAGCATGATTCTATATCAATAGAATTAGAGCACAGTCCATAGATCTTGAAAGCAAGCCACCCACCTGAAGACGCTAACTGTCCGGAGTCGTACAGCTGAGAAAACCAGGAAAATAACCACTCAAGGTCCAACAGGTCCAGCACAGTCCACAATCCCTCCTGGGTACAACATAAGACTACAGTTACACTTTAAATCCATTAAAATCCAGGTTTTACAAATCTGCTGGGAACAGTCCACTTACTGTGAAATTTTCACCTGTAAAACGAACTCCAAAAATTCTGATAAAAATACCACAGTGATCCTCGCGTCGATAGCTTCGAAACGGGTACCTGCACGTCCAATTCCGAGCACCGTAGGCCAAGTTACAAATTCCACAGTATCGGTGCGCACAATCCCAAAACCATTCAACTGTAAACTCTTGTACAGATAAAAGGAAAAGTGTATACCTTCGGGAAGGTCTCCAAAAATTCCCAGAAAAATCCACGATGATCCTCGCGTTGAGTAGATGAAAAAAGTCTATAAGCACGTCTTGATCCGAGACTCGTGCACGAAGATCTCCTCAAAAGAAGGTGCTGCCCTCACCAAAATCTCACAGCAAAAAGGGTCCCAATGAGCACGAGAAAACACCTCGAAAAACGTGAAATCTGAAAATGTGCGAGAAACCCAAAATCGTAGCCTCACCTGTTACGAATCCAGTAGCGAAGAAATTGCTCGAAACGATGGTCGGAGTAGGTCGGGGGAGCTCGTAGACCGAAGAGCGACGGAAGAAACACCGAAGAGAGAGCGTCGCGCCGCGCTAAGAAAAATATGAAACCTCGGGATTAGAGCCTCCAAAAATTCTTAAACTCCGCAGAAAGATCAAGGATTAAGAGAGGAAAAATTCACCAAGAGGAAGCTCGGGGAGATCTTGCACAGACAGGGAGAAAAAGGGCAGCAAAGAGGGCTCGGGCTGCCTATTTATAGGCCCAAAGGAACAATTCGGATAATACCGAAATTGTCCCAAGATTCGGGCGGCTACAGTGCGGCCCAGCCCGGATTCGGGCGCGCACAGTGCGGCCCGGCCCGGCCGGTTTCGGGCGCGCACAGTGCGGCCCAGCCCGGCCCAGCCCGCACACGGGATCCAGCCGGACGCCTGCTTGGTCCGACCCGCACCGGCGCCCGCCACGTGTCCACCGAACACGCCGCAGCCGTGCAAGCCGCCGCGGGGAGCGCCACGTGTCCCTGCCCGCGTCAACGCGGTAGGTGGCGCCCGCGAATCAGCGGGCGCCACGTGGCACGCCCACGTCGCCCGCGCCTGCCCCGCGTACGGCCACCTGCCCGCGGCACCTGCCCAGCGCGCTGCGTGGACCGCGCGCGCATGCGCCCGCCAACCGGGTGCTGCCACGTGGCGCGCCCCCGGTCCACGCCTCCCCGCGCACTCCCGCAGACCGAGCGCACCAGAGCCGCCCAATCAGGCGCTGCCACGTGGACACCTGCCGGTCCACGCGCCTCCCGGTGCACCCCGGTCCTTGCCCTTGCGCTCCGTGGACCCGGCCGCGTGCGCCGGCCAATCCGGGCCTGCCACGTGGCACCCCCGCCGGTCCACGGCTCCCCCATGCACCAGAAATCCAGTAAATTTTCCGGGAGTCCGTTTTTGGGCATCCGGACTCAGAATTTGGCAAACAAAAAGCCATTTTCAAGCGTTTTTCCGTGCTGAATCCATTTCCGCCATCTGTTTGGCCTAATTCTTTTTCAAAATTTCGGCAAACCCAGCCGAAAGCCAACACAGCTAATAAAACCTTACAGGGTCCATCTGTGGCATCCCATTGATGCACCATGGGCCAGATACACCAACAACAGGTGTTCTAACAGGGGATCCATCGGAAAAATGCTGCATGGGGTTTGGGGGTCCTACATCCTCCCCCACTAAAAGGAAGTTTCGTCCCCGAAACAAAAACACGCCACAACAATAAAACCAAAACAATCAAAACAACCAAGAACGCAACACTAAACTAACAAGAAAGATACGGCTCCACCAGCAGGAAAGTCATCAACTCCAACCCTCGATTTAGAAAATAGCTGAAATTAGCGAAAAGTCCGAAAATTTCGAAAAATCAGTGCCTTCACCCCAATCAAACAAGAACAGGTTCGGGCACTGTCTCCTTTTCTGGAGCAATCTTTCGAAGTTTTCGTCCTGTTCGTAAATTTCAGTACAAGGTGAGAAAAGGGGGAGAAGTGTTGGTGTCGTTCCTACTGTGGCCACAAAGAAAGCTATCACAAACCGAGACTCCTAAGGACATAACCACTAGTCCTAACATCACGTCTGCTCCCGAGGTGGCGTCTGACCACAGTCGCTGAAGCCCATGCTGTTGGGAGGATATGCCAGCGTCCCGAGAAAAATGACCTCCTCCAGTCCAACTCGTGTGCTCAATCCAAGTCCTGGAGCTGTCATAGAATCGCTACATCGGCAGGCGAAGTCCCAAGTCTCAACGGCACTGATCACACACTGCGACCCTCCCTACTCGTAGGATACTGGGAAGAATCCAATCGCTAAAACATGTAGCAGAAACTCCTAACCCATACCCATGCACGGACGCGATGCAGATACTCAACTAATAACGCAGAAGAATGCAGCGGTAACAAAATGCTCAACTCGGCTAACTGAAAAAATATACCTGCCACGGCAAGATCCGCTGCCGGGGTGTCCTCCAACATGGCTTGCATAAACCCGTCCGCTGGGTGCTGCAGGTCGTCGTCCCGTCCTGTCCGACGTCGTGGCCCACTCTGTCCGCTGGTGTGCCGGAGGGGTTCCCGCTGCATGGATGGGCAAGGGGGGTGCTGTCGCCTCGCCCGCCACTGACCAAAGGCCTGGGGGCAAGCTGCGCGGAAATGGTCCAACTCTCCACAGAGGAAACACCGCCCTGTCTCTGGTTCACACTGCGCCGGTGGATGAGGCCCCGCCACAGATGACACACCGCTCCTGCCGTGCTGCGATTACCGCTGATGCTGTGCTGCTGGAGCTCACCAGATCTCCGCGCCTACGAAACCCACGACCCTCAGGATGAGATCGTGGAGGTCTCGGAGGTCCCTGCCCGCTCGTCTGACCCTCATCACCCGAGTGCTGGGCGCTTCGCCCCAGGAGTCACTACGGGGGCTAGAGCCACCTCTGACATCACTTGCCTCTCCAGACTCAACATATAACGCCTGCTCCATCGATGCCTCCAAAGTCTGTAATCTGCAGGAGCGAACAAGCTGATAAATATCCCGGCGCAGCCCCCGCTCGAACATGTAGATCCGGTGAGACTCGTCCCTGGCCACGTGAGGCATACTAGCCAACAGCTGATTGAATTCGGCTATGTATGCATTCACGGGCCGATCTCCCTGGCGGAGATTTCTCAGCTGCTCTCCAATCTCTGACGAACACTCTCAGGAAAGAAGGCCCCTAACAGAAGTCTGCGGAACTCCGCCCAGGGGAAGAATCTGCGTCCCAGGCGGACCAGCAGGCCGCACACGCCGCCACCAAGCCTCGGCGTTGCCCTCCAGTAGTGTGTAGCCAAAAAGACTTCGAAATCGATCCTCAACGAACAACTCTCAAAATGACGCTCCATGGCCGTGATCCAAGACTCTGCCCTCCCACGGCTCAGCACTCATACCAGAAAAACGGGGTTTATCAAACCGGCGGAACCTCATCAACAGATCCACCACCGCACTCTGCTCAGCCAAAGTCAAAGGTCCCATCGATCCAGGCGGTGGTACTGCGAAACCCTCAACAGGACGGGCCGGCGTGACGGGACCACACTGGCGCCAAGCTGGCGAAGAAGGCACGGCGAACACACAGGGGGTGCTACCAAAGAACGTCCCTGCTCAAAAGAGGCTCTCGGACCAAAGCGCCCCAGCGTACGAAAATATCCGCGTACTCGAGAGCTCAAACTGGCTCACTGCAGGCTACTGTCCAAACCTGATCCCAAGATCTGCACCAACTGCCCAGGCTCTCCCAACCACAAGCTGAAAAACACAGTCTGTACCCTGCCACGGTGGACGGCTCCCACAACACACACTGGAACATCAGGACAGTACCAAACCATAAGGGTCGGAAACCCGATAGACCGGTGCTAAGAACCCTATCAAACAAGAACAGACTCTAGGCTCCGCCTATCGAAGTTCCCGATCCCCTTATAGTTCGGGAAAGCAAAACCTCGTACGACACGCAGAAACACCAACTGGCCCCGAAAGTCCCGGGAGACCTACACCTACAACCCTATCAAACAAGAACGGTTCCAAGGCTCGGCCCCCGGGCTTTCGTCCCGACAAAGGAACGGCCCCTAGAACCCAGACCACTCGAATCCTTTCGAGTGGGGAGATTTACGGGAAAAGGTGACATTTGTTATTGAAAACTAATTTGATCTGGAAGAAATCCATATTTAATGATTTTAGTTCTTTTTAGAAAAACAGTTAGAAAACAAGTGTTTTACCCAAACCCCGAAGGGCTGATGCTTTGTCCAATCAAACAAGAACAGACTCCAGCGGCCCTTCGATGTTTGGAAGAAAACATTGGTAGACTAAAATCATGTATATGTCGAAAAGGGTTCTGGGTTCTAGGTCCGGCTAACACTAGTAAACTACTGCCACTAACACAGTGGCGACGACCCAAACAGGGGAAAACAAGATCTCTCGGGTCCACCGTTTACCCCAAACGGTTCCCGATACAGACAAGCGAACCACTACATCTACCAGACTCCACTCTGCTCCCAAGCACGAGTGCAATGCATCCCACACTATAGAGAAGTCCCGACCGCTCGGCCCACTACCCGGGCGAGGATAACACTAAGTCCAGGAATGCGACATAAAGTGTGGATGTCTAAACATAAATAACCCTAGCCCAAGTGAGGTTTTCTACTGGTCTGGTTACACATGCAACATATGACGGGGTGCTAGGTCAGGTTCCAATATAACAAATATTTAACATGATAGTAGGAAGCAAGAGATCACAAGATCGACAGATAAAACAAGGATCAACAATTCCTACACTCTAGCATGCTACCCAAGTCCAATCACTATCATGCATGATTCTATATCAATAGAATTAGAGTACAGTCCATAGATCTTGAAAGCAAGCCACCCACCTGAAGACGCTAACTGTCCGGAGTCGTACAGCTGAGAAAACCAGGAAAATAACCACTCTAGGTCCAACAGGTCCAGCACAGTCCACAATCCCTCCTGGGTACAACATAAGGCTACAGTTACACTTTAAATCCATTAAAATCCAGGTTTTACAAATCTGCTGGGAACAGTCCACTTACTGCGAAATTTTCACCTGTAAAACGAACTCCAAAAATTCTGATAAAAATACCACAGCGATCCTCGCGTCGATAGCTTCGAAACGGGTACCTGCACGTCCAATTCCGAGCACCGTAGGCCAAGTTACAAATTCCACAGTATCGGTGCGCACAATCCCAAAACCATTCAACTGTAAACTCTTGTACAGATAAAAGGAACAGTGTATACCTTCGGGAAGGTCTCCAAAAATTCCAAGAAAAATCCACGATGATCCTCGCGTCGAGTAGATGAAAAAAGTCTATAAGCACGTCTTGATCCGAGACTCGTGCGCGAAGATCTCCTCAAAAGAAGGTGCTGCCCTCACCAAAATCTCACAGCAAAAAGGGTCCCAATGAGCACGAGAAAACACCTCGAAAAACGTGAAATCTGAAAATGTGCGAGAAACCCAAAATCGTAGCCTCACCTGTTACGAATCCAGCAGCGAAGAAATCGCTCGAAACGATGGTCGGAGTAGGTCGGGGAGCTCGTACACCGAAGAGCGACGGAAGAAACACCGAAGAAAGAGCGTCGCGCCGCGCCAAGAAAAATCTGAAACCTCGGGATTCGAGCCTCCAAAAATTCTTAAACTCCGCAGGAAGATCAAGGATTAAGAGAGGAAAAATTCATCAAGAGGAAGCTCGGGAGATCTTGCACAGACAGGGAGAAAAAGGGCTGCAAAGAGGGCTCGGGCTGCTATTTATAGGCCCAAAGGAACAATTCGGATAATACCGAAATTGTCCCAAGATTCGGGGCTACAGTGCGGCCCAGCCCGGATTCGGGCGGCTACAGTGCGGCCCAGCCCGGATTCGGGCGCGCACAGTGCGGCCCGGCCCGGCCGGTTTCGGGCGCGCACAGTGCGGCCCAGCCCGGCCCAGCCCGCACACGGGATCCAGCCGACGCTGCTTGGTCCGACCCCGCACCGGCGCCCGCCACGTGTCCCCCGAACACGCCGCAGCGTGCAAGCCGCCCGGGGAGCGCCACGTGTCCCTGCCCGCGTCAACGCGGTAGGTGGCGCCCGCGAATCAGCGGGCGCCACGTGGCACGCCCACGTCGCGCCCGCTCTGCCCAGCGTACGGCCACTGCCCGCGGCACTGCCCGCGCGCTGCGTGGACCGCGCGCGCATTCGCCCGCCAACCGGGTGCCGCCACGTGGCGCGCCCCGGTCCACGCCTCCCCGCACTCACCCGCGACCGAGCGCACCATAGCCGCCCAATCAGGCTGCCTCGGGCACCCGGTCCACGCGCCTCGCGGTGCACCCCGTCCTCAACCCTTGCGCTCCGTGGACCCAGCCGCGTTGCGCCGGCCAATCCGGGCCTGCCACGTGGCCCCCCGCCGGTCCACGGCTCCCCCATGCACCAAAATCCAGTAAATTTTCCGGGAGTCCGTTTTTGGGCATCCGGACTCAGAATTTGGCAAACAAAAAGCCAATTTCAAGAGCGTTTTCCGTGCTGAATCCATTTCCGCCGTCTGTTTGGCCTAATTCTTTTTCAAAATTTCGGCAAAACCAGCCGAAAGCCAACACAGCTAATAAACCTTACAGGGTCCATCTGTGGCATCCCATTGATGCACCATGGGCCAGATACACCAACAACAGGTGTTCTAACAGTGATCCATCGAAAAAGCTGCATGGGGTTCGGGGGTCCTACATCCTCCCCCACTAAAAGGAAGTTTCGTCCCCGAAACAAAAACACGCCACAACAATAAAACCAAAACAATCAAAACAACCAAGCACCAACACTAAACTAACAAGAAAGATACGGCTCCACCAGCAGGAAAGTCATCAACCCAACCCTCGATTTAGAAAACAGCTGAAATTAGCGAAAAGTCCGAAATTTCGAAAATCAGTGCCTTTCGCCCCAATCAAAACATAACAGGTTCGGGCACTGTCTCCATTTCTGGAGCAATCTTTCGAAGTTTTCGTCCTGCTCGTAAATTTAGTACAAGGTGAGAAAAGGGGGAGAAGTGTTGGTGTCGTTCCTACTGTGGCCCACAAAAAAGCTATCACTAACCCGACTCCTAAGGACATAACCACTAGTCCTACCATCACGTCTGCTCCCGAGGTGGCGTCTGTCCACAGTCGCTGAAGCCCATGCTGTTGGAAGAGATATGCAGCGACCCGAGAAAAAAAATGACCTCCTACCAGTCCAACCGTGTGTCGTCAATCCAAGTCCTGGAGCCGGTCATAGTAATCGCTACAATCGCAGGCGAAGTCCCAAGTCTCACGGCACTGATCACACACTGCGAACGGCTCCCTCCTCTACTCCGTAGGTAACAGGGAAGATCCAATCGCTAAAACATTTAGCAGAAAATTCCTAACCCAAACCCATGCAAGACCCGATGCAGATACTCAACTAATAAGCAAGAAGAATGCAGCGGTAACAAAATGCTCAACTCGGCTAACTGAAATAACATCATACCTGCCACGGCAAGATCCGCTGCCGGGTGTCCTCCAACGGGCTGCATAAACCCGTCCGCATGGGTGCTGCAGGTCGTCCTGTCGTCCTGTCTGTCCCGACGTCGTGGCCCACTCTGTCCCTGGTGTGCCGTAGGGTTTCCCGCTGCATGGATGGGCAAGGGGGGCTGTCGCAATCGGGCCGCAACTGACAAAAATGGCCTTGGGGCAAGCTGCGCGAAATGTCCCAACTCTCCACAGAGGAAACAACACCGCCCCTGTCTCTGATCACACGCGACGGTGGATGAGGCCCGCCACAGATGACACACACGCACCGCCCTTGCCTGGCTGCCGATAACCGCTGAATGCTGCTGCTGCTGGGGCTCCCCCAGATCTCCGGCGCCTACGAAACCCACGACCCTCAGGATGAGATCGTGGAGTCTCGGAGGTCCCTGCCCGGGATCGTCTGACCCTCATCACCCGGTGCTGGGCGCTTTCGCCCCAGGAACCACTACGGGGGCTAGAGCCACCTCTGACATCACTGCCTCTCCCAGACTCAACATTAACTCCTGCTCCATCGATGCCTCCAAAGTCTGTAATATGCAGGAGCGAACAGCTGATAAATATCCCGGCGCAGCCCCCTCTCGAACATGTAGATCCGGTGAGACTCGTCCTGGCCACGTGAGGCATACTACCACCAGCTGATTGAATTCGGCTATGTATGCATTCAGGGCCGATCTCTTCCCCGGCGGAGATTTTCTCAGCTGCTCCTCCAATCTCTGACGACACTCTCATTGAAAGAAGGCCCCTAACGAATCTGCGGAACTCCGCCCAGGGAAGAAATCCGCGTCCCAGGCGGACCAGCAGGCCGCACACGCGCCACCAAGCTCGGCGTTGCCCTCCCAGTAGTGTGTAGCCAACAAGACTCGAAAATCGATCCCTCAACAACAACTCTCAAAATGACGCTCCATGGCCGGTGGTCCAGACTCGTCCTCCCACGGCTCAGCACTATACCAACAAAAAACGGGTGGAATCAACCCGGCGGAACCTCATCAACAGAATCCACCACCGCACTCCTGCTCAGCCAAAGTCAAAAGGTCCCTCGATCCAGGCGGTGGTATGCTAAAACCGGCTCGACAGGAATAGCCGGCGCTGACGGGACCACAGGGGGCGCCACAGCTGGCGAAGAAGGCATAGGCAACACACAGGGGGTTCCAACCATCCCTACAGCCTAGGGTTTCTAAGTCCACAATGCCTACAACCTAGGCTCTGATACCACCTAATCTGGCACGCCCCGGCGTCGAAACTGCGACCCGGGCTCGCCAACAGATCCGCCGCCCATACGGGCAGCCCGTATAGACGAAGCGACTAACCTGCAAAAGAGCATCTATACTATGCAGATATCAGAGCTGAAAGTAAACTGCTAGAAATAAAAACTATATACAACACAAGTCCTCACCAAAAGTACAAAAGTCACCGAGCAGTAGAAAATAAATACAACTCTATACCTCACTACAAAGTCTCTCAACAGGAACTCTCAAAAGTAAAAAGGGTACATCTACTCTTGGACGACGACTGGTGGGAACTATCTCGCGACTCCCTTACCTCGATCAGAAGAGCAGCAACAGGAGCAGCAGGAACCGGAGTAGAAGTCCCTGTGGGAAAATACACCACGACGGGTGTGAGAACTACGTCCCAAGTATTCTCAGTGGGTGCCGCCCAACAAGCCCGACGGACTGCCCACTAAGTCTACTAGAGGCATAAAGTAACAATATAAACTGAAATGAAAGGGCTGGAAAAGTAACTCAACAGCTACTATGCCTCTATCTAGATGCTCAAGAAAAGGAACAGATGAAACATGATGCATCTACTACACACACAGTAAACTCACCAAATCTAACTGACTGCCTCAAAGGGCCAGTCAAACCTGCGCCCACCTACTGCCGCATACTCAACAGGACGGGTCTACCGTAGGGTGTCCGTGACTGCCGCTAACTGGGCCAGTCAGAGGGACGGCGTCGACAAGTCGCGATAGCAAGTAACAGGCCCAACTCCAGAGTGCTCTCGAGGGGAGCGACCCCCACCGAGGAAAGTATCGCCGCGTAACTCTGTCGAGCTCAAATATGGCTCATGCAGGCTATAACCAAACCACGATCAACAAGATCGACCAACAACACCAACTCCCAACCACAGGCTGGAAAACCCACAGCAGGGGCCACCGTCCACCAGACGGCTCCCACAACAGAACACTAACTCAAGGAAGACCGACACCATAAGGGTTCGGAAACCCGATAGACCGGTGCTAAGACCCTATCAACAGAACAGACTCTCTCTAGGCTCCGCCTATCGAAGTTCCGATCCCCTTTATTTCGGGAAAGCAAAACCTCGGCACGACACGCAGAAAACACCAACAGGGCCGAAAGTCTCGGGAGACCTACACCTACAACCCTATCAAACAAGAACAGGTTCCAGCTCGGCCCCCGTGCTTTCGTCCCGACAAAGGAACGGCCCCTAGAACCCAGACCACTCGATCCTTTCGAGGGGGAGATTTACGGGAAAGGTGACATTTGTTATTGAAAACTAATTTGATCTGGAAGAAATCCATATTTAATAATTTTAGTTCTTTTTAGGAAAACAGTTAGAAAACAAGTGTTTTACCCAAACCCCGAAGGGCTGATGCCTTGTCCAATCAAACAAGAACAGACTCCAGCGGCCCTTCGATGTTTGGAAGAAACATTGGTAGACTAAAATCAGTATATGTCGAAAAGGGTTCTGGGTTCTAGGTCCGGCTAACACTAGTACAACTACTGCCACTAACACAGTGGCGACGACCCAAACAGGGGAAAACAAGATCTCTCGGGTCCACCGTTTACCCCAAACGGTTTCCGATATAGACAAGCGAACCACTACATCTACCAGACTCCACTCTGCTCCCAAGCACGAGTGCATGCATCCCACACTATAGAGAAGTCCCGACCGCTCGGCCCACTACCCGGGCGAGGATAACACTAAGTCCAGGAATGCGACATAAAGTGTGGATGTCTAAACATAAATAACCCTAGCCCAAGTGAGGGTTTTCTACTGGTCTGGTTTACACATGCAACATATGACCGGGTGCTAGGTCAGGTTCCAATATAACAAATATTTAACATGATAGTAGGAAGCAAGAGATCACAAGATCGACAGATAAAACAAGGATCAACAATTCCTACACTCTAGCATGCTACCCAAGTCCAATCACTATCATGCATGATTCTATATCAATAGAATTAGAGTACAGTCCTATAGATCTTGAAAGCAAGCCACCCACCTGAAGAACGCTAACTGTCCGGAGTCGTACAGTTGAGAAAACTAGGAAAATAACCACTCTAGGTCCAACAGGTCCAGCACAGTCCATAATCCCTCCTGGGTACAACATAAGGCTACAGTTACACTTTAAATCCATTAAAATCCAGGTTTTACAAATCTGCTGGAACAGTCCACTTACTGTGAAATTTTCACCTATAAAACGAACTCTAAAAATTCTGATAAAAATAACACAGCGATCCTCGCGTCGATAGCTTCGAAACGGTACCTGCACGTCAATTCCGAGCACCTTAGGCCAAGTTACAAATTCCACAGTATCGGTGCGCACAATCCCAAAACATTCAACTGTAAACTCTTGTACAGTAAAAGGAACAGTGTATACCTTCAGGAAGGTCTCCAAAAATTCTAAGAAAAATCCACGATGATCCTCGCGTCGAGTAGATGAAAAAAGTCTATAAGCACGTCTGATCCGAGACTCGTGTGCGAAGATCTCCTCAAAAAAAGGTGCTGCCCTCACCAAAATCTCACAGGCAAAAAGGGTCCCATGAGCATGAAAAACACCTCGAAAAACGTGAAATCTGAAAATGTCCGAGAAAACCCAAATCGTAGCCTCACCTGTTACGAATCCAGCATCGAAGAAATCGCTCGAACGATGGTCGGAGTAGGTCGGGGGAGCTCGTACACCGAAGAGCGACGGAAGAAACACCGAAGAGAGCGTCGCGCCGCGGCAAGAAAAATCTGAAACATCGGGATTCGAGCCTCCAAAAATCTTAAACTCCGCAGGAAGATCAGGATTAGAGAGGAAAATTTCATCAAGAGGAAGCTCGGGGAGGATCTTGCACATACAGGGAGAAAAAGGCTACAAAGAGGGCTCGGGCTGCTATTTATAGGCCCAAGGAACAATTCGGATAATACCGAAATTGTCCCAAATTCGGGCGCTACAGTGCGGCCCAGCTGGATTCCGGCGGCTACAGTGCGCCCCCCCGGATTCGGCGCGCACAGTGCGGCCCGGCCCGGCCGGTTTCGGCGCGCACAGTGCGGCCCAGCCCGGCCCAGCCCGCACACGGGATCCAGCCGGACGCCTGCTTGGTCCGACCCGCACCGGGCGCCCGCCACGTGTCCACCGAACACGCCGCAGCCGTGCAACCGCCACGGGGAGCGCCACGTGTCCCTGCCCGCGTCAACGCGGTAGTGGCGCCCGCGAATCAGCGGGCGCCACGTGGCACGCCCACGTCGCCCGCGCCTGCCCCGCGTACGGCCACCTGCCCGCGGCACCTGCCCCGCGCGCGCTGCGTGGACCGCGCGCGGCATGCGCCCGCCAACCGGTGCCCGCCACTTGGCGCGCCCCGGTCCACGCCCTTCCCGGCACGCACACCCGGACCGAGCGCAAACCGAGCCGCCCAAATCAGGCGCTGCCACGTGGCACGCCCCCAGTCCACGCGCCCCGCGGTGCCACCCCCGTCCTAACCCTTGCGCTCCGTGGACCCGACCGCGTGCGCCGGCCATCCGGGCCTGCCACGTGGCACCCCCGCCGGTCCACGGCTCCCCCCATGCACCAGAAATCCAATAAATTTTTCGGGAGTCCGTTTTTGGGTGCGTGGGCTCTAAAGGATTTAGGTTTAATCCACCTTCTTTCCCCGGGGCGATTTGTTGCCGCCTCTATCTAATCTAATAGCGGACGATTCGTATCAAGCGGAAAATTCTCTGCCTCTATCACCTATCTGTGCACTAACTCCTGGGCAAAAGCCCCTCTCTCTCTGTAACAACAATAGTCAATTTCGCCACTTAGATTTTGAGTAAAGCAGTACTGAACTGAGCTACGGGCTTCTCCCTCACTTCTTCTTATATCGCTCATGCCCTACGACTAGTAGGTCACTCACTAACTCCCTTAATAGGTGCCTAATCAGCTTCAGGAAATTGGAGCTTATTCTGATTCACTTTCAAAAGCCTCCCTCATAGTGGGATTTTTGGCATCAATCCCATTCGTACCATCTCAACACCTCCCTTGCCTGACTTCTTCCTTCCTCTGTGAATTCAATCTCTGTCTCGCCTGCGAATCCTTATATCCTGATCTGAGATTGCCTGCTATTCCTAACAGAGGCGATGAAGATCGTGACTATTGGGATAACATATTCATATGCCTCTATCAATGTCTTCCATTACACCGGGCAAAGTCCTTAATGCAGCAGTACAGTACGGCGGGCATTCAAACACGAGTTTCAGCGGTCTCTGGTTGATTATGTCCCCCATTTGAGATAGTTTCAAAGCATTATCCGACAGGAGCGTAGCCTTTGAATCAATAATTCCTCGCACGCTTGGTTGCAAAGGGCTATAGTCAGAGAGAGGGTGTGGACTTCAATGAAGTATTCTCTCCTGTTGTGAAAGACAGCAACACCATTAATCGAACGAGTCGGGATGAGAATCTCACATGGTGCCGTCCTGCGTCTCTCTGTCCAACTCGTTACGCAATTGACGTAGTAGACCTCTCGCATGATTGTTTTCAATGATGTATTCAATCAAGACAAGAAAGAGACGTCGTAATAAGATCAGGTTACATGATTGGTCTGTGAAGGAACATCAAGAAAGAGGATCAGACTTGATCAGTTCAGGCTATGGAAGTTTCGATCTTCCCATCAATCTCTCTTTGAATGGTGTCGATAGCGTGTCACGTCATGGTAACCGATCATCAACTTCGATCTTGAATGCTCTGTTCCGTTCTTTCTAGTTTTCTGGCGGGCAAGCATCAAGGCTGAACGAAAGGGCAGCGCAGCTTCGTTCGTTCTTTCCGTCTGAAAGCTTGTTTCCAAATTCTATATGGGATTATCTTGTCTTCTATTCTGGAGACTCTTCCTCCCAGCCTTCTCGAGTAGCCCAGATGCAGATGCAGGTGCTTGTGGGCGCGTTTCAATATTATGTAATATATTATATGCCTTATGTCAGATTCTTTAGGTGGGTCCCCCCCCCTAATACCCCTGGCTTTACCGATCACTCCTTGCTTTTTTATTGTTATCAATACAAGACTAGGCTAGGACCTTACAGATGTATGTGTATGGTGGCCCCCGTCCTCATCGGCGGCATACATTGATAGGGAGCAGTTCGAGGGCATTATGTATGTGTGGCAAGTGCTACTGCCCTTCTCTGTTCCTGAGCGGGAGGTACCCCTGCCCCTGTGACATTGGTCCTCTGCATCCGAAGGGCCCTGGGATAGTTGGGTCGACTTCTTGCGCCTGTAGGAAGATCGGTGTGATCTCTTCATTCCCCGTTCTTCGCCAGATTCTCTCCGCTGGCGATCCGGAGAGCAGGGGCTCCGTCTCGTATCCTGTCGTTGGCCGTTGGTTCAGCTTGAGACTCGCTTTTTAGAATTGATCACACCATCTGGATTGGCCCTCCATATGCATGAAAGGTCTGATTATGGTTGCCGTAGGTCGGGTTGTAGTGGTTCGCAGACGAAAGATCGGATGTAGGTTCTCACTGGTCTGGCGAGTGAGATGGACAGCCTAACTGTCAAACGAACTATCCATTCGTTGTAGTACGCTACGAGCATAGCACCGATAGTTCTGCCAGCCATTGGGTATAGATGAATCCGTCCGCGGGTCACATCCCTTCGGATTCCTCTCTATATGAGGTACCACGTCCCATTGGGGCAATGCCGCCGGGCGCCCTGGACTCCCCCAACAGTCTTATTCTCGCTGTTCTCACACAGACAGTATAAGACGAGCCTAAACGTTGGGACGGCATGAAGGAGCAATCCCTGCCTCTTGAATTCGACTAAAGGGTAGCCGGTGTGGAACCTCCGGCTGGATTGGATCCTTCTCTTAACGAATAAGAATAAAAAAGAAGAAGAATGATTATGAAGGGCTTCCCGTTGAAGCTAGGAGTTGAATCATCGATTGAAGTATTTCAGTATTTCAGTATGAGTGCTTGTTCTCTTTCATATCAAGTAGGGATCCTCTATTTAGCTCATCGATCGCTTTAATCGGTCGAGCTGTCATCCGGAATATGTCCCTAGTTTGGTGAATCTCTCCCGTGCGTCTTCGCTAGGGCAGAGCCCTCATTCCTTTTTTAAATACTTCCCGGGGAATCTCTCGTACTGTATCGATCGGTCATCCGTGAACTCTCGCATCTGTTTAGCGAATTTCTTTTGTTTAGCTTAGCTCATCCCGCTTATCTCTCATCATATATTTTATAGAAAACGTTCTTAGTGAATTTAACCCTTTTTATTT
Source organism: Tillandsia leiboldiana (assembly GCA_029204045.2). NCBI lineage: Eukaryota > Viridiplantae > Streptophyta > Magnoliopsida > Poales > Bromeliaceae > Tillandsia > Tillandsia leiboldiana. The sequence goes on from CM055070.1 coordinate 19,052,844, forward strand.
GCTAAATCGCGAGTTTAACGGTTTGGGTCACGATAGGTCCCTTCAAATGCAAAAGATAGGCCGTTTATTGAAACTGGAATTCTATAAGTTATAAGTATAGTACGCAAGGAAGGCCCTATCTGAAAGGAAGGTAACGGCTGGCACATAGGGACATCGGTTTAAGCTCCCTCAATGGGTAGCTCATCTCATTGGCCAGCTAGCTCATATGGAATAGGTCTCTGGCTTGCTCCTGTCCGCTCTTTGGTTATCTATCGGAAAGAGTCGTAATCTTTCCTTTCTGTCCACTAAAAATGATTTATATCGATTCCCGCGAATCCGAATCTCTGTAAAGTCAACTATGGCAAACGGTCAAAGCGTTCTTCTAAGGAACAGAAAGGAATCTGAAGAGGAAGGGAAAAACAGAAATTGCGTATAATACACATCATGTGGTTTTTTCCAGAAAAACAGGAACAATTATGGAAAAGTCTTGTGTCCCAGGCCGAGCAGAGCATAGATTTATTATTTTAAATAAAAGCACCTCTCAAATTCACAAAGTTAGGGATGTGGGTATAGGTCTTCTTTTATTAATCACAAAGATGATTTGCTTGAAAAGAGGACTCATTACCTAAACTCATAAACTATGGATTCAATGCTTTTCATTCTTTTAAGACTCATTACCTAAAAGGGAAAAAGCCTTCCTTACCGTATCAAGAACTCCCTCTTATGCTTCGTATTCCCCTACGGATGGTGGATACTGAAAGACAACGGAAGGAAGGAGGGAAGGCGGCGCCGGCTAGTAGGTCTGAGTAGGACGATACGCTTACCTTTCCCTTGCAGCAAACGTAACCCGAACAGCACACGCAAACCATGCAGCAAGCGTAACCCTGACATCGTGCTATGCGCTAGGGGCTGGGAAGTGGGAGGGTGTGGGTGGTACGGTAGGAGCTTCTTCGCAGTGTGCGTTCTGCTATCTGAGCGTATGTAGCGTTCTGGCGCCTATTGCTTTCTTTCTTTAGCTAGCTAGCTTGCTTGCTGGTGGCTAGCTTGCTACCCGACCAAAAGACTGATATAACAACCTCTTTCTGGTTCTAGACCTTTTGGGAGAAGAGTTCATTTCTTTCACCACCTTCCCCGGAATCAAGGTCTCACATGAGCCAGAGCATGAAGCTCATTCACAATCCCCAGTGTCTTAAAGGCGGCAGGACGGCTCACTTACCACCAAAAAATAAACTGTAAACTTCTTCTTAGACTTCGGAATGGCAAACAGCAGAAAGGGGGGCTTTTAGGCGTTAGGCATGAGAAAGAAAAAGAAAGGGACGGTGAAGTGGACCTCAACCGAATCAATTAGAGCGTCATATTAAAACTTCCAAAGCATTCACTCAAACGAGGAAAGTCCCCTCATGATAACTTCATCACACAAGGCCAATCAAAAGAGCTTTCTTCGCTCGAAAGACGAAACTCAACTAGCTTTCTTTCTATACGAGAAGAATCGTTCTCTATCTGATATTTGTGTTCTTGCTCGCGAAGGGGTACGTCCACGGATCACTAGGACCGGGAACAGATCGAGCTTAAATTCTATTCTATTAAATTCTATAAGTTAAAGGAAAGTTATAAAGAAGCATAGGTCTTCACCTTCTTCGTTTGCTCACCATGCTCAAGGCACGTTAGCGCCAGCGTGTAAATGTGCTTTCGAGCATCTTTTTGTCACAGGGGATGCTGAACAAAGATTGACTCAATCCATGATTCTGAAAGATCGGATTATCCGACTCAGAATTTGCAAACAAAAACCCATTTCAAGCGTTTTTCCGTGCTGAATCCATTTCCGCCGTCTGTTTGGCCTAATTCTTTTCAAAATTTCGGCAAACCCAGCCGAAAAGCCAACACAGCTAATAAAACCTTACAGGGTCCATCTGTGGCATCCCATTGATGCACCATGGGCCAGATACACCAACAACAGGTGTTCTAACAGTGGATCCATCGCGAAAAATGCTGCATGGGTTCGGGGGTCCTACAGGTATTTTTCTTTCTGCGATAGAGCGCGGAAAAAGAAAGCCGACGGTGTGATCGATCTGAAATCCGATATCGGGATCCCTCGGAACGGGATTCAAAGTGATACGGTGATTAGTCGTGCATCGGAATCCTGCAAAATATCTTGCACCCGTTAGAGATAAGGTGGGTTATCTCGTAGGGAATAATTAATTAGTTAATTATCCCAGACGGAAAATAATAATTTCTTACGTACGAATAAAGAGAAATTAATTAAGATAAAGTACGACTATATAAGGATCCCGATTATCGGAAAGAAAAGAAAAGAAAAATAAAACCCTAATCGGTGAGAAAGAAAAAAGAAAGAAAAGACGGAACCCAAGCCGAAGAAAGGAAGAGGGAAAGAAAGAGAAGGAGCCCGATCTTCCCGGACACCGAACCGAAGGCAAGAACGCGACCGGACAACCTTCCCGTCGATCTTCGGTAGTAAAATAATTGTTTTAAATTATTTGGGATTTTTCCGTCGTCTCTTTTGTTTGAGTTTCTTGTTTTCTCCGTCGTATCCGTCACCGTCGCGACATCGTCTTCATGCTAGGGCAGAGAAAGGACGGCGGAGGCGCGCGGTGCCGCTAGGGTCACGTGGAGGAGGGTCACGGAACGGCACCCATGCGACCCGCAACCCGCGGGCACCGCATGGGCGCCGCACGGCTGCCCTCGCGCGACCCGCAACCATGCGCGGCACCCACGCGGGCTCGCAACCATGCGGGCACCGCGCGGCGCCGCGCGGCTGCCGCGCGGTTGCCGCGCGGACCCGCAACCATGCGGGCGCCGTGCGGCTGCCCCGCG
>CM055070.1:19055754-19110612 GCA_029204045.2 Tillandsia leiboldiana
CTCTCGAGCAGTAGAAAATAAATACAACTCTATACCTCACTACAAAGTTCTCTCAACAGGAACTCTCAAAAGTAATAAGGGTACATCTACTCTCTGGACGACGACTGGTGGGGAACTATCTCGCGACTCCCTTACCTCGATCAGAAGAAGCAGCAACAGGAGCAGCAGGAACCGGAGTAGAAGTCCCTGTGGGAAAATACACCACGACGGGTGTGAGAACTACGTCCCAAGTAGTTCTCAGTGGGTGCCGCCAACAAGCCCGACGGACTGCCCACTAAGTCTACTAGAGGCATAAAGTAACAATATAAAACTGAAATGAAAGGGCTGGAAAAGTAACTCTACAGCTACTATGCCTCTAACTAGATGCTCAAGAAAAGGAAGAGATGAAACATGATGCATCTACTAACACACACAGTAAACTCACCAAATCTAAACTGACTGCCTCAAAGGGTCCAGTCAAACCTGCGCCCACCTACTGCCGCATATCCTCAACAGGACGGGTCTACCGTAGGGTGTCCGTGACTGCCGCTAACTGGGCCAGTCAGAGGGACGGCGTCGACAAGTCGCGATAGCAAGTAACAGGCCCAACTCCGGAGTGGCTCTCGAGGGGAGCGACCCCACCGAGGAAAGTATCCGCGTATCTCTGTCGAGCTCAAATATGGCTCATGCAGGCTATAGTCCAAACCACGATCAACAAGATCGACCAACAACACCAACTCTCAACCACAAGCTGGAAGTCACACAGCTGGGGCCACCGTCCACCAGACGGCTCCCACAACAGAACACTAAACTCTCCAGAAGGACCGACACCATAAAGGTTCGGAAACCCGATAGACCGGTGCTAAGAACCCTATCAAACAAGAACAGACTCTAGGCTCCGACTATCGAAGTTCCCGATCCCTTATAGTTCGGGAAAGCAATAATCACAGTACAACTCGCAGAAGACACCAACAGGGCCCGAAAGTCCCGGGAGATCTACACCTACAACCCTATCAAACAAGAACAGGTTCCAGGCTCGGCCCCCGTGGCTTTCGTCCCGACAGAGGAACGACCCCTAGAACCCAGACCACTCGAATCCTTTCGAGTGGGGAGATTTACGGGAAAAAGGTGACATTTGTTATTGAAAACTAATTTGATCTGGAAGAAATCCATATTTAATGATTTTAGTTCTTTTTAGAAAAACAGTTAGAAAACAAGTGTTTTACCCAAACCCCGAAGGGCTGATGCCTTTGTCCAATCAAACAAGAACAGACTCCAGCGGCCCTTCGATGTTTGGAAGAAAACATTGGTAGACTAAAATCATGTATATGTCGAAAAGGGTTCTGGGTTCTAGGTCCGGCTAACACTAGTAAACTACTGCCACTAACACAGTGGCGACGACCCAAACAGGGGAAAACAAGATCTCTCGGGTCCACCGTTTACCCCAAACGGTTCCCGATACAGACAAGCGAACCACTACATCTACCAGACTCCACTCTGCTCCCAAGCACGAGTGCAATGCATCCCACACTATAGAGAAGTCCCGACCGCTCGGCCCACTACCCGGGCGAGGATAACACTAAGTCCAGGAATGCGACATAAAGTGTGGATGTCTAAACATAAATAACCCTAGCCCAAGTGAGGGTTTTCTACTGGTCTGGTTACACATGCAACATATGACGGGGGTGCTAGGTCAGGTTCCAATATAACAAATATTTAACATGATAGTAGGAAGCAAGAGATCACAAGATCGACAGATAAAACAAGGATCAACAATTCCTACACTCAAACATGCTACCCAAGTCCAATCACTATCATGCATGATTCTATATAAATAGAATTAGAGCACAGTCCATAGATCTTGAAAGCAAGCCACCCACCTGAAGACGCTAACTGTCCGGAGTCGTACAGCTGAGAAAACCAGGAAAATAACCACTCTAGGTCCAACAGGTCCAGCACAGTCCACAATCCCTCCTGGGTACAACATAAGGCTACAGTTACACTTTAAATCCATTAAAATCCAGGTTTTACAAATCTGCTGGGAACAGTCCACTTACTGTGAAATTTTCACCTGTAAAACGAACTCCAAAAATTCTTATAAAAATAACACAGCGATCCTCGCGTCGATAGCTTCGAAACGGGTACCTGCACGTCCAATTCCGAGCACCGTAGGCCAAGTTACAAATTCCACAGTATCGGTGCGCACAATCCCAAAACCATTCAACTGTAAACTCTTGTACAGATAAAAGGAAAAGTGTATACCTTCGGGAAGGTCTCCAAAAATTCCAAGAAAAATCTACGATGATCCTCGCGTCGAGTAGATGAAAAAAGTCTATAAGCACGTCTTGATCCGAGACACGTGCGCGAAGATCTCCTCAAAAGAAGGTGCTGCCCTCACCAAAATCTCACAGCAAAAAGGGTCCCAATGAGCACGAGAAAACACCTCGAAAAACGTGAAATCTGAAAATGTGCGAGAAACCCAAAATCGTAGCCTCACCTGTTACGAATCCAGCAGCGAAGAAATCGCTCGAAACGATGGTCGGAGTAGGTCGGGGGAGCTCGTACACCGAAGAGCGACGGAAGAAACACCGAAGAAAGAGCGTCGCGCCGCGCCAAGAAAAATCTGAAACCTCGGGATTCGAGCCTCCAAAAATTCTTAAACTCCGCAGGAAGATCAAGGATTAAGAGAGGAAAAATTCATCAAGAGGAAGCTCGGGGAGATCTTGCACAGACAGGGAGAAAAAGGGCAGCAAAGAGGGCTCGGGCTGCCTATTTATAGGCCCAAAGGAACAATTCGGATAATACCGAAATTGTCCCAAGATTCGGGCGGCTACAGTGCGGCCCAGCCCGGATTCGGGCGGCTACAGTGCGGCCCAGCCCGGATTCGGGCGCGCACAGTGCGGCCCGGCCCGGCCGGTTTCGGGCGCGCACAGTGCGGCCCAGCCCGGCCCAGCCCGCACACGGGATCCAGCCGGACGCCTGCTTGGTCCGACCCGCACCGGCGCCCGCCACGTGTCCACCGAACACGCCGCAGCCGTGCAAGCCGCCGCGGGGAGCGCCACGTGTCCCTGCCCGCGTCAACGCGGTAGGTGGCGCCCGCGAATCAGCGGGCGCCACGTGGCACGCCCACGTCGCCCGCGCCTGCCCCGCGTACGGCCACCTGCCCGCGGCACCTGCCCCGCGCGCTGCGTGGACCGCGCGCGCATGCGCCCGCCAACCGGGTGCTGCCACGTGGCGCGCCCCCGGTCCACGCCTCCCCGCGCACTCCCGCAGACCGAGCGCACCAGAGCCGCCCAATCAGGCGCTGCCACGTGGACACCTGCCGGTCCACGCGCCTCCCGGTGCACCCCGGTCCTTGCCCTTGCGCTCCGTGGACCCGGCCGCGTGCGCCGGCCAATCCGGGCCTGCCACGTGGCACCCCCGCCGGTCCACGGCTCCCCCATGCACCAGAAATCCAGTAAATTTTCCGGGAGTCCGTTTTTGGGTATCCGGACTCAGAATTTGGCAAACAAAAAGCCATTTTCAAGCGTTTTTCCGTGCTGAATCCATTTCCGCCATCTATTTGGCCTAATTCTTTTTCAAAATTTCGGCAAACCCAGCCGAAAGCCAACACAGCTAATAAAACCTTACAGGGTCCATCTGTGGCATCCCATTGATGCACCATAGGCCAGATACACCAACAACAGGTGTTCTAACAGGGGATCCATCGGAAAAATGCTGCATGGGGTTCGGGGGTCCTACAGATACTCCTGTAAATGCATCTTCTCGTAATAACTCTTTCGATAAAGTTGATGCATCTAATGGTTCTTCAAGTTTATCTGATGTGCAGGAATTATCACATGTACCTCCGAGTACTCCGTTACCGCAAACGTTACGCATCTCCAAGGATCATCCGGAATCTAATATTATTGGAGACCCACAAGAAGGAGTCAGGACTCGGAGACAGTTGGTTTGTGGAGTCGCATGTTACGTCTCCATGTTAGAACCAAAGAACATTGATGAAGCTCTTCAGGATGACTACTGGATTGAAGCAATGCAGGAAGAGCTCCATCAGTTCGAACGAAACAAAGTCTGGGAATTAACGAAGCCTCCGAAGCAACACAACGTGATTGGTACTAAATGGATTTTCAAGAATAAGAAAAACGAGGATGGTACCATCATCAGGAACAAAGCACGCCTAGTTGCTCAGGGCTACTCACAAATTGAAGGTATAGACTTTGATGAAACATTCGCCCCGGTAGCTCGACTCGAGTCGATTAGAATTTTGTTCGCAATTGCTTGTCATTTTAAAATCAAACTCTTTCAAATGGACGTTAAGAGCGCGTTTTTAAATGGGTTTTTAAACGAGGAAGTTTATGTGGCTCAACCGAAAGGTTTTGTAGACTGTAAACAACCTAACCATGTTTTTCGTTTGAAAAAGACTCTTTACGGTCTAAAACAAGGACCGCGAGCGTGGTACGAAAGGTTGACAAAGCACCTATTAGAAAAGGGCTATACTCGAGGGGGAGCAGACCGGACTCTCTTTGTGAAGCATTATCAGGATAATTTCATTGTGGCACAAATCTATGTCACGCCCCGGGGTCGAAACTGCGACCCGGGCTCACTAACAGATCCGCCATCTGTACGGAAACTGCCGTACAGACGAAGCGTCTAACCTGCAGAAAGAATCAACTACAGAGATACAGATATCAGAGCTGAAGGTAAACGACTAAAACTGAAGTCCAAACACTGTACAACTGAAAATAATACAATATCCATCTCCCCAAATACTATCATATACAAAGTCCTCTGATACAAAAACTCAAAAGGGAGGTATCTCCAATGAATACATCAGTGTACAGACTCTCGATACAAGAATATCCTCACTACAACAGTCTCTCAAACTGTAAAATAAAGTACAACTCTATACCTCACAACAAAGGTCTCTCAACAGAGGAAAAAGAAGAAAACTAATCTACTGAAGCTCTCCTCTGAAGGGGTACCGCTACACTCCAATGACGGGTAGGGAACTAGCTCGCGACTCCCTCGCCTCGGTCAGAAGGATCAGCAACTGGAGCAACAGGAACAGGAGGAGAAGTTCCTGGGGAAAAAGACACCACGACGGGTGTGAGAACTACTTCCCACAGTAGTTCTCAGTGGGTGCCGTCAACAAGCCCAACGGTCTGCCCACCAAGTCTACTAGAGGCCAAAGATAACAACGCAATGCAAACTGAAACAAGAAAAGCTGGAGCTACTCTACAGCTACCATGCCTCTAGCTAGATACTCCAAAAAGTGGAGCAGATGAAAGTAAATGAGACCACTCGCACCCAAGGTGCTCAATCGACCCAAACGAACTGACTACCTCAAAGGTCCAGTCAAGCCTGCGCCCGTCGACTAGGAACGCTCCTGCCCACTACCACACATCCCCATGAGGACGGGATTTACGTGGGGCGTCCTGTCCTACTAACTCATCCCTCGCGCAAAACTGCCTCAACAGGCCCATCGTTGCCTCAACTGCGGAAAACTGCCTCAACAGGCCAACCATCGTATCCACAGCGGCATCTCAGGACGCGACTCCAACTGAGTAGAACGGCGCGGCATAGAGTATCAAACATTGGCATATGCAGGCTAGTCAAAATCCACGCTCACTCTCAGAACGGTAGGGCTCAAGATCCCCAAATACCTCGCACAACAGTCGGAGCACTCTCGACGACTCGGCTGCTCGGCTAACTCGAAACACGAGACACTAGCCACTCCAACGGCTCGCAGCACAAGGCTCACTGGCTGGAGATACTCCACAGCCAGGGACGACCCACAACTCAGGGTAACAAAACAGGTCGGACAACACTCAACGACCTGGGACCACCGTCAACCCCAACGGTTCCCAACAAGACGGACCGGAAGATACTCGACGGCCCGGGACTGCCGTCTGCGCAACGGCTCCCTCCACGACGGCACAACAGGGAAACAAGACCTCCCGGGACTACCGTTTACCCAAACGGCTCCCGGCACAGATAAGCAACCCAGTACAACTACCAGACTCCACTCTGCTCCCAGGCAAGAGTGTAAAAGCATCCCACACTAAAAGCAAGTCCCGACCTCTCGGCCCACTACCCGGGCGAGAAAACACTATGTCCACGGATGAAGGAACAGTGTGGATGTCTAAGCATAAATAACCCTAGCCCAAGTGAGGGTTTTCTACTAGTCTGGTTACACATACAACATATGACGGGGGTGCTAGGTCAAGTTCCAAGATAACTACTTTAACAGATAATAAAGGGATAGCCATTCCAACAATCTAGCATGCTACACAAGGAAATAAACTATCATGCATAGTCCTACATCAATAGAATTAATGTACATTCCATAAAACTTGGAGATAAGGCCACCCACCTCGATTTGCCACCAATTGCTCGTAGACACTTGCAATTGGCCTCCACGCGATCCGCACGCAAAACGATGTCCGCTGCCGGAGTCCGCACGCAAAACGGTGCACGGTGCCAGGATCCGCACGCAAAACGGAGTCTGCACGCGGAATGGTGCACGGTGCCGGAGTCCGCACGCAAAACGGTGCACGGTGCCAGGATCTGCACGCAAAACGGAGTCCGCACGCAAAACAGTGCACGGTGCCGGAGTCCGCACGCAAAACGGTGCACGGTGCCGGAGTCCGCACGCAAAACGGAGTCCGCATGCAAAACGGAGTCCGCACGCAAAACGGAGTCCGCACGCAAAACGGTGCACGGTGCCAGGATCTGCACGCAAAACGGAGTCCGCACGCAAAACGGTGCACGGTGCCGGAGTCCGCACGCAAAACGGAGTCCGTACGCAAAACGGTGCACGGTGCCGGAGTCCGCACGCAAAACGGTGCACGGTGCCGGAGTCCGCACGCAAAACGGAGTCCGCACGCAAAACGGTGCACGGTGCCGGAGTCCGCACGCAAAACGGAGTCTGCACGCAAAACGGTGCACGGTGCCCAACACAGAAAAGAGCAAGAGGGTTAATTACAGTCCAAAAGGTCGCCCCGAAAACTGTACAAAAATACAGTAAAACCAACACACGGGACCTACCCGACTGCGCCGCCGTCGCCGAAACGCTCCCCACGAAAAAACTCGCGCGCTCCACGAGGTCCACGGCGCGCCGCCGCACATCCCACAACCTCCCTCCTCACTCTCTCTCGCTCTCGGATGAAGAAGGAACCGAAGAAGGAGAAGAAGTGGCTTGCGGGGAGGAAGAAGAAGAAGAAAAAGAGGAAAAGGGGAGGAGGCGGTCCACGGTGCACGGTGCACCGTGCACCGGCCGGTGCACCACACCTACCCGGGTGCACCCGGCCCACGCAAGAGGAAGGGCGGCCACGTGGTCGCGTCCCTGCGCGCCACGCGGCCGCGCAGCCCACGCACCACACGGGCGCGTGACACCGGGCCGCCCACAGGCGCGGGACACGCGCCCGTGATACGGGCGGGCGCCCCAGCGCCCGCGCGGGCGCCAACTGGGGTCCGCCACGTGGCGGCCCCCACGTGGCCCGCGCATGGGTGCGCCTGCCCCGACGCGCGCAGAGGCGCGCCCTGTCGCGTCAGCCGCGCCTCGCCTGACGCGCCGCAGCCTCCTCGGGATCCGCACCACGCGTGTCTCGATCCGCGTGCCGCTTTGCCTCGAAAAGCGCGCACGCCTACCGGACTCCAAATCCAACAAATAAATAGTCCATCCTTAGCGATTTCGCGCGCTGAGTCCAGAAATGATGTCCGCTTCTCCAAATTCTCACCCGAAAATTTGCCGAATGCCCACTCGATCCGATTTTCACGCCGGGTCCATTTTTAAAGTCCGATTTGCCCAATTCCAACTCTAAAAATTCCCGAAGGCGACCGGAGAGGTAAACTTTTATCCGGACTTCACCCGGAGTCTAATTTTGACATCTGAATCGCGCGAAAACACTTCTAAACACCCGACGGGTCCTCCAACTTCCCACGGGGTCTCAATTTAAGCCCGAAGTCCACCACTTGTGTCCAAATTGCGCGCAACCCACGCAGGCCTCCAGTGATGCAAGCAAATCCCAAATTGCATCACAAATCCATTTCTGGGCCCCCAACACGCGCACCAACACCCCCAACGGCGACCGAAAGCTGCCCCACAACCAGCAACCCTACGCGGGGGATTCCAGGACCTCACATCCTCCCCCACTAAAAGAAAGTTTCGTCCTCGAAACTAGATCAAGCCCATCAGGAGTTAAGAATACCACGGCTAGGTATCAAACAATACGCCTCCAGCTCCCCCACTCGCTCCTCGTGATTACTCCGCAACAACAACAACAAGTACGGCATGACCCGATGTGCAATTCTCTCATCTCTCGAGCCAGAAATTGCAACGGGCGTCCCTCGTACTCCAATAATCACGGATCTCAAAGGGGCAAGTAAATCACGGGCGAGGAAAAACACATCACCACTGAGCTGAGACGTGAAAAACCAAGGGCTCCACTAAAAAGGCTGGGGGAAAACTGAGATCACCACAAGTGTAATACGCACCAAACCACAACATGGTGCCACCCTCAACAAGCCGACCCGAAGCATACCCGCAGACTCGTCCAATAAGGAAGGGAAATCCAATAAGTTGGGGTCTTCACTCGGTCACTTCCCGATCCAAAACCACCCGAGTGGACTACCCAACTGCAGGCTACCCTCAAAAGGGATCCTCAAGAGACACAATCTCGTGCCACAGTTGGTCGCTCAACATGCTATAACCCCAACGGACCCACGGGTCGAAGTCGATCCCTCAACTCATAAAGAACACCCTAACGGGGACCAAACCGTCGGTGAACGGGACTGAAAACTGGCTCACAAGGCGATCATAAAGCTGATGCCCAACTCGCGGTCAAAAGTCCGAAACATCCAAAAAGACTTTCATCGTTGTGTACCTACAACGTGGCATCACCGCCGTGCACCCACGGCGTGGCATTACTGCCGTGTAACAACGGCGTGGCCTCACTGCCGTGCGCCACCGGCGTGGCATCACCACCATGTATCAACGGTGTGGCATCACCACCGCGTATCAATGGAGTGGCATCACTGCCGTGTATCAACGGCGTGGCATCACTGTCGTGTAACAACGGCGTGGCATCACTGCCGTGTAACAACGGCGTGGCATCACTGCCGTGCGCCAACGGCGTGGCATCACTGCCGTGTAACAACGGCGTGGCATCACTGCCGTGCGCCAACGGCGTGGCATCACCACCGTGTATCAACGGAGTGGTATACCCAAGCATCAAGGCCTCAGATCCTCACAGTACTATACCCAACACTACCTCGAAATCCCGGAGCTGAGGAAGAGCCAAAAGATCAACAGGCAAAAACCAGGGCCCCAACTGCACTGGGCAGGACCAATAACACCCATCTATGTGCAACACGTGATCAGGTATCTGAACCTCACGAGCACAAGCTAAGGGTACTATCTCTAGCCCATACATCGATGCAAATGCCCTAGCACTCTCACAGCTATGTCGGAGAACCCTCAACGACTCAACTCGCAGCAACACCCCACTCATAGGCGAGAAGAACCGACTGTCGCGGCCAAAATCCAAAAATCCCGATAGACCGGTGCCTAGAACCCCAATCCAACAAGAACAGACTCTAGGCTCAGTCTATCGAAGTTTTCGCTCCTTTACCGTTCAGGGATTCGGTCCCTCTCGTTTAAAGAGGGAAACGATGTCAACAAGCAACTCACGGCTGGAGACGCTCCCGGTAGTCCATCAGGACGAACTCGACGCCATCAAATCTCGGCATCCTGTCAGATCATCTCAATCTCACTAAAATAACCACCTGGTAACTCGGCCGGAGGTGAAAATCGCCTCAACAGGCCAAACCTTCTCCACTCACTAGGCGGCATCGCCACTCATTGGGCGGCATCGCGACTCACTGGGCGGCATCACCCCTTACTGGGCGGCATCGCCTCTCACTGGGCGGCATCGCCCCTCATAGCTCGGCCAGTGGAAATGATCCTCCTGGTACTTCGGCCAGGGAAAAATGTCCTCCTGGTAACTCGGCCAGGGCATGCGCCCACCTGGTAACTCGGCCAGGGGCAACGCATCCATCTGGTTGCTCGGCCAGTGATAATTATCCACCTAGTAACTCGGCCAGTGATAATTATCCACCTGGTAACTCGGCCAGTGATAATTATCTATCTGGTAACTCGACCAGTGATAATTATTCACCTGGTAACTCAGCCAGTGATAATTATCCACCTGGTAATTCGGCTAGTGATAATTATCCACCTGGTAACTCAGCCAGCGATAATTATCCATCTGGTAACTCGGCCAGTGATAATTATCCATCTGGTAACTCAGCCAGCGATAATTATCAATCTGGTAACTCGGCCAGTGAAAACGCTCTCCTGGTAACTCAGCCAGGAAAAACGCCCTCCTGGTGACTCAGCCAGGGAAAATGCCCTCCTGGTAACTCAGCCAGGGAAAATGCCCTCCTGGTGACTCAGCCAGGGAAAATGCCCTCCTGGTAACTCAGCCAGGGAAAATGCCCTCCTGGTGACTCAGCCAGGGAAAATGCCCTCCTGGTAACTCAGCCAGGGAAAACGCTCTCCTGGTAACTCAGCCAGGGAAAACGCTCTCCTGGTAACTCAGCCAGGGAAAACGCTCTCCTGGTAACTCAGCCAGGAAAAACGCCCTCCTGGTGACTCAGCCAGGGAAAATGCCCTCCTGGTAACTCAGCCAGGGAAAATGCCCTCCTGGTGACTCAGCCAGGGAAAATGCCCTCCTGGTAACTCAGCCAGGGAAAATGCCCTCCTGGTGACTCAGCCAGGGAAAATGCCCTCCTGGTAACTCAGCCAGGGAAAACGCTCTCCTGGTAACTCAGCCAGGGAAAATGCCCTCCTGGTAACTCAGCCAGGGAAAACGCTCTCCTGGTAACTCAGCCAGGAAAGACGCCCTCCTGGTGACTCAGCCAGGGAAAATGCCCTCCTGGTAACTCAGCCAGGGAAAATGCCCTCCTGGTAACTCAGCCAGGGAAAACGCTCTCCTGGTGACTCAGCCAGGAAAAACGCCCTCCTGGTGACTCAGCCAGGAAAAATGCCCTCCTGGTAACTCAGCCAGGGAAAATGCCCTCCTGGTGACTCAGCCAGGGAAAATGCCCTCCTGGTGACTCAGCAAGGGAAAATGCCCTCCTGGTGACTCAGCCAGGGAAAATGCCCTCCTGGTGACTCAGCCAGGGAAAATGCCCTCCTGGTAACTCAGCCAGGGAAAACGCCCTCCTGGTAACTCAGCCAGGGAAAATGCCCTCCTGGTAACTCAGCCAGGGAAAACGCTCTCCTGGTAACTCAGCCAGGAAAGACGCCCTCCTGGTGACTCAGCCAGGGAAAATGCCCTCCTGGTAACTCAGCCAGGGAAAATGCCCTCCTGGTAACTCAGCCAGGGAAAACGCTCTCCTGGTAACTCATCCAGGGAAAACGCTCTCCTGGTAACTCAGCCAGGAAAAACGCCCTCCTGGTGACTCAGCCAGGAAAAATGCCCTCCTGGTAACTCAGCCAGGGAAAATGCCCTCCTGGTGACTCAGCCAGGGAAAACGCGTCCTTTTCACAACACGACGTCTCAGGGGTATCGCCACCCACTGCACAACTACAAACGTCAGGACACAACAACCATACGACCCAATCCAGCGAAAGTCTAAGACATGTCATCCATTCCATAGCATTATGTTGTCTGCAACCAACATAATCGACTTAGGAGAATAAACATGCCAAACTCTCATCCCGTCTCTTGGGAGAGGTAAAAACTCAATCAGGACTCTCGCTAAAAGTCACGACTCTCACGTAGTCATTCTAATATCCAACCACAAGCCTAGGGTTTCTAAGTCCACCACGACCTACAACCTAGGCTCTGATACCACTCTAATCTGTCACGCCCCGGGGTCGAAACTGCGACCCGGGCTCACTAACAGATCCGCCATCTGTACGGAAACTGTCGTACAGACGAAGCGTCTAACCTGCAGAAAGAATCAACTTCAGAGATACAGATATCAGAGCTGAAGGTAAACGACTAAAACTGAAGTCCAAACACTGTACAACTGAAAATAATACAATATCCATCTCCCCAAATACTATCATATACAAAGTCCTCTGATACAAAAACTCAAAAGGGAGGTATCTCCAATGAATACATCAGTGTACAGACTCTCGATACAAGAATATCCTCACTACAACAGTCTCTCAAACTGTAAAATAAAGTACAACTCTATACCTCACAACAAAGGTCTCTCAACAGAGGAAAAAGAAGAAAACTAATCTACTGAAGCTCTCCTCTGAAGGGGTACCGCTACACTCCAATGACGGGTAGGGAACTAGCTCGCGACTCCCTCGCCTCGGTCAGAAGGATCAGCAACTGGAGCAACAGGAACAGGAGGAGAAGTTCCTGGGGAAAAAGACACCACGACGGGTGTGAGAACTACTTCCCACAGTAGTTCTCAGTGGGTGCCGTCAACAAGCCCAACGGTCTGCCCACCAAGTCTACTAAAGGCCAAAGATAACAACGCAATGCAAACTGAAACAAGAAAAGCTGGAGCTACTCTACAGCTACCATGCCTCTAGCTAGATACTCCAAAAAGTGGAGCAGATGAAAGTAAATGAGACCACTCGCACCCAAGGTGCTCAATCGACCCAAACGAACTGACTACCTCAAAGGTCCAGTCAAGCCTGCGCCCGTCGACTAGGAACGCTCCTGCCCACTACCACACATCCCCATGAGGACGGGATTTACGTGGGGCGTCCTGTCCTACTAACTCATCCCTCGCGCAAAACTGCCTGAACAGGCCCATCGTTGCCTCAACTGCGGAAAACTGCCTCAACAGGCCAACCATCGTATCCACAGCGGCATCTCAGGACGCGACTCCAACTGAGTAGAACGGCGCGGCATAGAGTATCAAACATTGGCATATGCAGGCTAGTCAAAATCCACGCTCACTCTCAGAACGGTAGGGCTCAAGATCCCCAAATACCTCGCACAACAGTCGGAGCACTCTCGACGACTCGGCTGCTCGGCTAACTCGAAACACGAGACACTAGCCACTCCAACGGCTCGCAGCACAAGGCTCACTGGCTGGAGATACTCCACAGCCAGGGACGACCCACAACTCAGGGTAACAAAATAGGTCGGACAACACTCAACGACCTGGGACCACCGTCAACCCCAACGGTTCCCAACAAGACGGATCGGAAGATACTCGACGGCCCGGGACTGCCGTCTGCGCAACGGCTCCCTCCACGACGGCACAACAGGGAAACAAGACCTCCCGGGACTACCGTTTACCCAAACGGCTCCCGGCACAGATAAGCAACCCAGTACAACTACCAGACTCCACTCTGCTCCCAGGCAAGAGTGTAAAAGCATCCCACACTAAAAGCAAGTCCCGACCTCTCGGCCCACTACCCGGGCGAGAAAACACTATGTCCAGGGATGAAGGAACAGTGTGGATGTCTAAGCATAAATAACCCTAGCCCAAGTGAGGGTTTTCTACTAGTCTGGTTACACATACAACATATGACGGGGGTGCTAGGTCAAGTTCCAAGATAACTACTTTAACAGATAATAAAGGGATAGCCATTCCAACAATCTAGCATGCTACACAAGGAAATAAACTATCATGCATAGTCCTACATCAATAGAATTAATGTACATTCCATAAAACTTGGAGATAAGGCCACCCACCTCGATTTGCCACCAATTGCTCGTAGACACTTGCAATTGGCCTCCACGCGATCCGCACGCAAAACGATGTCCGCTGTCGGAGTCCGCACGCAAAACGGTGCACGGTGCCAGGATCCGCACGCAAAACGGAGTCTGCACGCAGAACGGTGCACGGTGCCGGAGTCCGCACGCAAAACGGTGCACGGTGCCAGGATCTGCACGCAAAACGGAGTCCGCACGCAAAACGGTGCACGGTGCCGGAGTCCGCACGCAAAACGGAGTCCGCACGCAAAACGGTGCACGGTGCCGGAGTCCGCACGCAAAACGGTGCACGGTGCCGGAGTCCGCACGCAAAACGGAGTCCGCACGCAAAACGGTGCACGGTGCCGGAGTCCGCACGCAAAACGGAGTCCGCACGCAAAACGGTGCACGGTGCCCAACACAGAAAAGAGCAAGAGGGTTAATTACAGTCCAAAAGGTCGCCCCGAAAACTGTACAAAAATACAGTAAAACCAACACACGGGACCTACCCGACTGCGCCGCCGTCGCCGAAACGCTCCCCACGAAAAAACTCGCGCGCTCCACGAGGTCCACGGCGCGCCGCCGCACATCCCACAACCTCCCTCCTCACTCTCTCTCGCTCTCGGATGAAGAAGGAACCGAAGAAAGAGAAGAAGTGGCTTGCGGGGAGGAAGAAGAAGAAGAAAAAGAGGAAAAGGGGAGGAGGCGGTCCACGGTGCACGGTGCACCGTGCACCGGCCGGTGCACCACACCTACCCGGGTGCACCCGGCCCACGCAAGAGGAAGGGCGGCCACGTGGCCGCGTCCCTGCGCGCCACGCGGCCGCGCAGCCCACGCACCACACGGGCGCGTGACACCGGGCCGCCCACAGGCGCGGGACACGCGCCCGTGACACGGGCGGGCGCCCAAGCGCCCGCGCGGGCGCCAACTGGGGTCCGCCACGTGGCGGCCCCCACGTGGCCCGCGCATGGGTGCGCCTGCCCCGACGCGCGCAGAGGCGCGCCCTGTCGCGTCAGCCGCGCCTCGCCTGACGCGCCGCAGCCTCCTCGGGATCCGCGCCACGCGTGTCTCGATCCGCGTGCCGCTTTGCCTCGAAAAGCCGCGCACGCCTACCGGACTCCAAATCCAACAAATAATAGTCCATCCTTAGCGATTTCGCGCGCTGAGTCCAGAAATGATGTCCGCTTCTCCAAATTCTCACCCGAAAATTTGCCGAATGCCCACTCGATCCGATTTTCGCGCCGGGTCCATTTTTAAAGTCCGATTTGCCCAATTCCAACTCTAAAAATTCCCGAAGGCGACCGGAGAGGTAAACTTTTATCCGGACTTCACCCGGAGTCTAATTTTGACATCTGAATCGCGCGAAAACACTTCTAAACACCCGACGGGTCCTCCAACTTCCCACGGGGTCTCAATTTAAGCCCGAAGTCCACCACTTGTGTCCAAATTGCGCGCAACCCACGCAGGCCTCCAGTGATGCAAGCAAATCCCAAATTGCATCACAAATCCATTTCTGGGCCCCCAACACGCGCACCAACACCCCCAACGGCGACCGAAAGCTGCCCCACAACCAGCAACCCTACGCGGGGGATTCCAGGACCTCACATCTATGTCGATGACATTGTATTTGGTGCAACTAGAGACAATGATGCTTCTAAATTCGCTGAAACCATGGAAAGCGAATTTGATATGTAAATGATGGGCGAACTGACATACTTTCTTGGATTGCAAGTGAAACAAAATGATGATGGCATCCATTTGTGTCAATCCAAGTATGCAAGGGAGTTGGTGAAGAAATTCGATTTAGAAAACTCTAAAGATTTTCCGACTCCTATGGCAACTAGCAATAAGGGATTAGGAAGTGAATCTCTTAGTGAAAGTGTAGACGAGAAGCTTTATCGCAGCATGATAGGAAGTCTACTCTATCTCACGGCTAGTTGCCCGGATATATCCTTTAGTGTTGGAATTTGCGCGAGATATCAATCAGCACCAAAGGAGGTTCACCTGAAAGCGGTGAAAAGGATCATCCGGTACATCAAAGAAACTTTGAATTTCGGAATTTGGTATCCTATGGGAACAACGCTTGACATTATAGGATATTCAGATGCCGATTGGGCAGGATCTGTGGATGATTGGAAGAGTACGAGTGGTGCATGTTTTTATCTTGGCCATTGCCTTGTTGCATGGCATAGTAAAAAACAAAACTGCATTGCACTCTCGACTGCCGAAGCGGAATATATTTCAGCAGGTAGTTGTTCAACCCAACTCATTTGGATGAAAAGTGTGTTGAGCGACTTCCGGATTTCAGCAACTTCGGTAACGATTCTTTGTGACAACACAAGTGCTATAAATATTTCTAAAAATCCTGTGTTGCACTCGAGAACAAAACACATTGAACTTAGATATTATTTTCTAAGAGTGCTAGTTGAATCAAATATTCTTCAAATTTTTTACATTTCAACTGAGGATCAATTAGCTGACATCTTAACAAAACCTTTGGATCAAAAACGATTTATTCATTTGCGTAAGGCAATTGGAATGCTTTCCTTGAAATAATTCCTTTTTGAAATCATTGCTTAGGTTAGGTTTTGTTTTGTGTTTTTGTTCATTATCTATGTTTGTACATAGAACATTAATTGAGCATTAGAATTATTGACTTTAATTGCATTCTTTCATTTATTTAGAAATTTATTATGCTTTGGATATCATAATAATTCATTTGATGCAATGATCATTTATGTCAATTAAGTCATCTTTGTTTTGATCAAAGTCAATTTCTCTCTCAAGTGATCTCTTGGTTTAGTTTTTATCTTATTTGACAATTGAGTCGAGTATGAAATTGAGATCAATTTTTGGTTGAATACTTTATATTTTAAATAATTGATAGCCATTTGAGGGGGAGTTAATGAAAATTATTATGCTCAAAAGATGTGGAAAGAGTTACATCCCAATGAGGAGTGTGAAAACTACCACCACATGGAGGAAAGAGCTACCACCTCGATCGTCCGAGTACTGTGTGCAGCTACCACATGTATACCAAGCATGGTTTTTCGAGTTGATTAGATAAAATGCTTTTTGGAATACTTTGACTCTGTCAAATTCCAAGGTTGGTATAAGGTGGAGATTTTATTGAAAGACGCTCAAAGAGCCACTCCTTACAATAATTTGACTAGATATATTATCTAACTTATCTGGGATTTCAAACATCTATTGATCTTGGTATTTCATTTTCTTTACCAAATTGATAATTTGATAAAGGCATTACTTATAAGATCATGATAGATGTAATTGAACTTGTTCAACTTTAAGGGATTTAATTTTTATAAATTTTCATTTCATTATTTGAATATTTTTGATAGATTTTGCATAATCTATTTCTTTTATTATGAAATGATGATTTTTATTTAAGGTTGACATGCATAAGTGCTTACAATCTTTTCCTGGATTTTCTAGAATTTTTCAGAATTTTTCTGAAGAAAAAGTTTGGAGCCGATCCGGACTAGACAATCCGATCCGGATCCCGAACGCAGGAATTCCTGCGGGTGGCCGATCCGGACTGGATTCACGATCCGATCCGGACCGCGGCTAGGGTTTTATATAGAACAAAAGGGTTTTGATTTCTTTTTACTACAATCTTTTGTTCTTAAGTCTCCAGAGCTTCTCTCTCTAGAAATCAACCGATTTGGAGCCTTTTCAACTCAGGTTCTTCGATTCCAAGTAAGTTTTCTTGATCAAAAACTCGGTTTTTCACAGTTTTTCACTATTTTGCTCAAAACGTGATGGAAATCTTGTAACTTTTTCGTTTGAGATTGGTTTTTGGTCAAATTTCTTTTGAAATAAGAACTCTGGGTAGATTAGTTTTGATTATATGCTAGGTATTCTCTTGATTAACGAATTTTTAGGCTTCGATTTCTGAAAATTCGATTTTAGGGCATATAATAGGAATTTTTGAAAATTATGGGATTGATCTATTTTTAAAATTCTTTTTGCAAAACTAATTTGATTCCTAATCTCTCTACATGATAATGATTGTTTGGGTACAATTTTTCCAATTTTTGAAAATAAATAATTTTTCTCGTGTTCTTGAGTTGTTGCTCACGGGATTCTCTTTTTCACAAAAGTTAACAGAAATGGTGCATACACGTGGGACTGTAAAAAGAGAACAAGATGAGTCAATTCAAGAAGGGACAAGGAATGTTTGTCAAAATGATTCCGAATCAGATGAGGAAGACTGGGAAGAAATTTGTAGAGAAGTACAACAAGCTGCTGATGAAGAGGACAGGTTGTATTTGAAAAACAAAAGGCTAATGAAATCCTCCTCTACAACCAAGCATTATACGAGGCGGAAGAATGTTAAAGACAGCGGAATTCAAATTAATAAACCTCTCACTAGAGCACACTCACTTCCTAAAGAATCTCCATGGATTGAAGACGAGAATGCACCGTCTGCATCTACGCTACATCCATCAACTTCCAGGAGAAACACTACCGAAGCAAACGTATCGTCCTCAATTCGACAAGAACAGAGGAGATTATCTGCTGAACAAGAGAGATTGTCCATATACCTCTAGCAGATTACCTCTGATCAACGAAAGATGAAAAGAAAGTGTGCCACAATATCAAAAATGCTTAAAGGAATTTTGAGGAAATTGGATTGTAGCAGTTCTGACAGCTCTGATTTGGCATGATCTAAACTCAGCCTTTTAACTCTGTTTTGCAGGTTTTTCAAGTTTTTCTAAAGTTTAGTTCTCACATTTTTCTTGTTTTGAACTTTTAACTCTCCTTTTGTTTTGTAATTTTGGCTTGATTTTGTGACAAAAAGGGGGAGAGAGAACGAACAATGATTGACTAATGGTTGTGCACTTTGAACATGTTTGAGAGAACTATGAACTTTGAACTATGAAAGGTAAGTATCAAAGCAACTTTTGGTTTTGTATTGTGTTTTGAATGCATGCCTCGACTAACTATTCGACTAACTATTTGGGCATGTATTATTACTAACAAGTTGTTTGATTACTAACAAGTTCTGTGACATTTGGATTTTATTGCTTAGAAGATATGTCTATTTCTGATTATGAAATCTTAATACATATCTGAGTTCATAAATGTCATGGTGAGTATAAACTCTATCTCTGTTTGGTTTTTGAATGCAAAACATTCTTGAGGTATCTAACGATTTTGTGTTGTCAAGAATGATTTCTTTTGCAGAGAGTACAGATGTCTAAGTCTAGAATCTGTTTTAGGAGTTTATCTCATGTACTTATTGTGATGATCCAGGTTTCCATGCACTGTTTTTCCCGTGAATCCAATGTGTTAAACACCTATTGATGGTGTTTGATCCACAGTGTGTCAAAGGGACGGCACAGATGGGTCCATGGTAGTAATTATTATTAGTTTGGCCTTCGGCGGCATTTGCCAAATTTTAGAAAAGTTTCTAGGCCAAACGGAGGGCGTATTTGGATTCAGCGGGGAAAAACGCTTGAAAACGGCTATTTACTTGTTGAATTCTGAGTCCGGATGCCCAAAAACGGACTCCCGGAAGTTTCTGGTGTTTTCTAGTGCTTGGGGGGAGTCGTGGACCGCCGGAGCGCCACGTGACGGGCCCTCATTGGCCGGTCCGCAGCAGCTGGTCCATGGAGCAGCGCGGCCGGGTGCATGAGCCCGGCGCGGGGCCACGTGGCGGGCGCCAATTGGCGGGTCTTCGGTGCGCGGTCCACGGAAGGGAGGCGGCCGGTGCAGGAGTTCGAGCGGCGGTGCACAGCAACGGGCGGGAGCCACGTGTCGGGCCATGGTTGGTCCGTTCCAGGGGCGCGGTCCACGGAGTCCCCTGCGCGGGTGCATAGGCCCGGTGCAGGGACACGTGGCGGAATACCACTGGCAGGCTCACGGGGCGCGGCGCACGGGAAAAGGGCCCCAAGGTGGTTTTGGCTTTATTTAGAGCAGTTGAGGGGCCGTTTTCTCTTCCCCTGTTCATTTTCACCCCGAGGCCCCCTCTAAGAAAATCTTCCTCTCACTGTTCTACACCTCCTGTAGATTTCTCAAGAATTTAGGAGGCTCGGATCCCGAGGTTTGAGATTTTTCCGGCGCGGCGCGACGATCATTCTTCGGCAACCTGATTCGTCGCATTTCGGTGTTCAGGCTTCCCCGACTCACCCCGACCTCCTATTTTCACGATTTTTGTGCCGTTGGATTCTTCACAGGTAGGGCTTCATTTTCTCTGTTGTGAGTTTCTCCTGATTCCGAGGTTTTGTTGGAGGTTCTGTGGCCTCATTTTGACCCTTTTTCCGTCGCGGAGTTTTGGGACAGCACTGCCTTGTTTTGGCGATAACTTTGCGCACGGACATCGGATCAGGGCGATTCAAAAGAGGATTTGCATCTACACATCGCAAGGAGTCTCTCTGAATTTTCTTGGATTTTCTGGAATTTTCTCCGAAGGTGAGAAACCCCTTTTTACAGAACCTTGTACCACAGTTTTGGGTGAATGTATTATTCGGGGTGGTTCCCTTGTCGATTTTGGTTCTCAGCGTAGGAAAATCGTGTGGAAAAGTGCAGGTACTTGTTTCGACCGGATCGTCGCGTAGATCGCAGTAGTATTTTTCTGGGAATTTCTTGGGCACGTTTCGCAGGTGAAATTGGCTGAACTGTTAAACAGATTTTGGGGACAGATTTTAGATTAAACTTGGATAATAATTATGTGTGCATCCTTTGGGACTTATGGTGCAGTATTGCGGGATTTTTGGGATCGAGCGCGGACTTCACTGTCGGGACTTGGATTTAGCGCTCGAGGTGGGTACCGTTGTTTAACCTCCTACTTGTGATGTCCCCACTAGGCCTATTTGAGTTGCTACTATGTTGCATTGTTAAAAGAACCGGTAAAATGAATCTGGCATGCTAATCAGGAAATTGGACTTATAACTAGAGTTTGTGACTTCAAAAGGACTAAGTGCTGATTAATGGTTAATTCTTGTAAATAATATGTCGCCTAAAACCAAGGGAAGAGCTTTGTTAAAATGGATATGTTGCATATACATGATGGGACCTCTTATACATATACATAGACCAACTTGGGGCAACTTAGTAAAATGGAAGCTTATTTAAACGGCATACCTCTACTTTGTGAGAACTAGAATACTTGAATCATGTTTTGATAATTATAAAGGACTTTGCATGCTTGTATGGTCACCTAGATAGGCCACCTTTTCCTGCTACACTATCATGCTGGAATTGACATAGGAGAAACCTTTTTATTATTCTTTTCTCCTTTCATTTGAGGCTCAGGGTATTTGTAGCTCGTGCGCGAGCAGGGGGTTTGGGGATAGTGTAGTCAGACAGTTGTGGGTTTTGGGACAGGCAGGCTGTGAGGGCAGGGCATTGCGGCAACCGCGGATCTTTGGCGGTTGACCGGACAGTGGTTTTTGCATCAGATTGGGGTAGAGGATTTGGGCTTCTTTTAGTGGATGGGTTTTCCACTTAGATCAGTGTCGTGATCCAGTCCTGCTGACTTTGATACTTGTTACTGAGGCATTATACTCGTGTGGGTCGCTCCCCTCGAGTGCCACTCCGGAGTGTGCGATTTACAGGCTTCGAGTCCTTGAGACTCTCATCCCCTATCGGTGTTATGCGTAGGCTGGCATACCCGATTTGGCAGGCAAAGCAGGCAGTACCAGTTCCTACTGGTGTATCGATTGGGTCCAGACAGGCAGGCATTTTACATTCTGATGCATACATTTAGCTATATTCCTAGCTGGCACTTTAGAGGCATTTAGTGGTAGCTTCATACATCATCAGTTGGCATATTTATAGCTTACCACCTTGTGTTATTCTTCCGCCTCTTATAGTCCTAGTGGGTATGTCTGTGTTGAGGTCTACCCACTAGGGGGAGGCTGCTGTTACAGTAGTTCTCACCCCCACTGCTTTCTCTTTTCTCTTCCCCCTTTGTTTTGCAGAGTTGTCTGCAGGAGTTGCAGGACCCTCCTCAGCGGACCGAGGTAAGAGGATCGCGGATTAGATAGCGGTCTACCCAGGCACCAGTTCAGTTACTAGATGTACCCCGATACTCTCGGATACTCTACTTTTCATTTCTTTTGGGTCTGGCTTCGGCCGGCTGGTTGTATTTTATTAGTGAGCTGGGAGAGATATTTGTATTATTGAGAGTTTACTTCCGCACTTTTACTTTTCAGCTTTATCTGAGATGTACTAGTTCCAGTTTAGCTCTGTTTATGCTCTTTTATTATGTCATCTATATTTGAGCAGGTTACCAGCGCTTCGTGTACACGGGAAATTCCGTGTATACGGCGGATCTGTAGACGAGCCCGGGTTCTGGTTTTCACCCGGGGCGTGACAGATTAAGTTGGTATCAGAGCTTAGGGATAGGTCAGTTTGGACTTAGGAAACCCTAGGCTTTTGGCTAACCCCAGGTTGATAGGGCGTGAGAGCCATGACTTTTTGCGAAAGTCGGTGATTTGGTTTGGACTCTTCCAGTGAGTGAAGAGGGATCGGCATACACTATTTTTGTGGGACAGTTATGTTGGCTGCAGACAACATAAAGTTACAAAAATGGGGGGATGCCTTTGACTTTCGCTAGATTGGGTCGTGTGTGGTTGTGTGGCTGACTTGTGGTTCTTGTGGCAGATGCCTCCCCGACGTCGGATTCCTACCCGGGGAGCCCCCACACCCCCTGTTGAGCGAGGACAGGCTGGATCTTCTGAGATTGCTGAGTTGAGGGCCTTGGTAGCCCAATTGGCGGAGAGCAGCCGCCGGCAGGAGCAGCGGATTGAGCAGCTACTAGCGCGGAGAGGGGCGCCGCCTCCGACAGTGTTAGAGACCCCGGCACCACCCGTGGAACCACTTGTGCCGACGGCGCCATCTTTGAGTAGCGGGGCTCAGGGCGTGGCCCAGCCTTTGACCCCGGCTGAGGAGCAGGACTTCGCTGACAAACTGGTTAAGTTTTGTAAGCACGGACCGCCCAGGTTCTCGGGGCGGGATACGCAGCCGTGGGAGGTTGGGACATGGTTAGCAGTGATGGAGAAGATTTTCAGGGATTTCTTCATCGACCCGAGGTACAGAGTTCATATGACGGTACATTGCCTAGATGGAGATGCAGACCTCTGGTGGCGTCGGGTGGAGCCACGAGAGTTTCAGATTTCTCGACAGTTACCCTGGTCTGAGTTTCGGCGTATGATAGTGGATACCTATTTTTCGACCAGCGTGAAGAGGAAGCTGGAGGATGATTTGAAAAACATTCAGCAGGGCGACCGGTCAGTTCAGGATTACCATCAGGAGTTCATGCGGCTGTTTAATTGTGTGCCCTATGTCGCCCGGGATGGACCACATCAGGTTGAGTTATTCGAGGCAGGCCTCCGCAGCGAGCATTATATCCTTGTGCATGCACAGCGACACCAGACTCTCCAGGAGGCCGTCGAGCATGCCTCTTGGGTGGAGAGAGGCGACACAGTGGTGGCAAGGCAAGGCGGGATGGTCGCGCTGAGTTCTGTGAGGAAGCGACCAGTGCCCGAGGATGAGGGACAGACTAGTTCATGGAGACCGCCACGGCCCCAGTCACCCAGCCGTGGGCGTGTGGAGCAGCGAGAGTCTAGTGGATCCCAGTGGCCATCGCAGCAGCAGCAGGAGTCTCAGCATCTGACACAGAGACAGCAGCAGTCGGGGCGGCCACGGCTTCGCGATAGAGACAGATGCATATTCTGTGGAGGACCTCATTTGTCGCACACTTGTGATCAAAGATGGGGTTGTTGTTACAAGTGTGGACAGCTAGGCCACCTTCGAGCTTCGTGCCCCCTTTCGACTTCAGTGGCACCCTCATCGGCATCGGCTCTTTTTTCGCCTCAGCAGCAGTTGTCGACTCAGTGGCCTCATGCTCCAGCGAGCGGATCACCACCTTTTTACCTTGCGGATCATCAGCCGCCGGATCAGGGCGGTCCGGTCTACGCCGCTCAGGTGGAGGGTTTTACAGCAGCCGACCTTGTGGGGGCAGGTATGGTTTTACTGTGTTTACCAGCATTGATTGTGCATTGTATTGCATTTGGGCATCCTGGTCATTTGTTAGGAGTGCATGTACTTCCTTGCATTGGGTTAAGGGTAGGACGGTTACCGGGTGTTCGGGAGGTCGTATTCCCGATCTTTAGCACGTAGGGACGTGTTGTGGGTCCTGCCCGGTGCAGTTGAGTCCTTGATTGTACCTGTAGACCTGATGGTCTTGACCTGGTTGTGGGGCTTGGTTTGACGGTTGGGCTGGCTCAGTCATTTTCTTTTCGCGGCAGCTGATTATGCTGCGAGGACGGTTCTCGTGGGAGCCAGGCCCGGAGGTGCTGGTGTACCTGGGTTGCTTGAGAGTATCTTCGCTTCTTTGGTTTTGACTTGGTGAGCGAGGCGGATGTCTCGTAGTGGGTGAGTAGCTTGTTGGCTGGTGTGTTTGAGGGACCTGCGGCGGCATCAGGACTTGGAGATACCCCTTTTGGCTGTGAGTTCCCAGTTGTTCTCCTATCGGAGTTGTCTGGCATGATACCAGTTTGGGAGTTGAGGACCCAACTCCAGGATTTGATGTTTTGGAATTATGTCAGGCCAAGTGTGGCACCTTTGGGGGCGCCGGTGCTATTCGAGTTGTGGAAAGTTGGTTCACTTCGGCTTTGTGAGGACCCGTAAGAATTTGATGAAGTGATCATCGGGAGCTAGCACCCTTCTGCCAAGCTTGGAGGATTTGATTTATCAACTGCAACGGTACTGGATCTTCGCGAGGATTGATTTGCAATCTGGTTCTCTCGACTGCTCATGGCTGAGTGTTGATGCCGGAGGGTTAGGGAATTGCTTATACATCCCGACGGTTTTGGATTAGAGATCAGAGGCTACGGGATTAGTTGGGGGACTTATATCGGATGCCTCGGGAGTACCGAGGTACTTGGATCGAGTTGGGTGTTGTTGGACTTGTGGTTGGATTATCTGAGGCCCTAGCAGGGGCAGATGCTTGTACCGATGCAGATTACTTGATGGCCGAGCAGTTAGGCCAGCTGTACCTAGTTGAGGTGGCAAGGTTCTCTGGAGTGTTCTCCTTTGTTTCGTTCTGGTTAGAGACCCGAGGATTGCATCGCGTCTCTGAAGGAGGTATTTGACAGCCTTGAGAGCTTGAGTGGTGGATGATTGTATATTTACCCCCTCTGTATGGTTGAGATTCCGTGTTGAGGAATGACTTTAGTTTCGAGGACGAAACTTTCTTTTAGTGGGGGAGGATGTGATGATCCAGGTTTCCATGCACTGTTTTCCCCGTGAATCCAATGTGTTAAACACCTATTGATGGTGTTTGATCCACAGTGTGTCAAAGGGACGGCACAGATGGGTCCATGGTAGTATTTATTATTAGTTTGGCCTTCGGCGGCATTTGCCGAATTTTAGAAAAGTTTCTAGGCCAAACGGAGGGCGTATTTGGATTCAGCGCGGAAAAACGTTTGAAAACGGCTATTTACTTGTTGAATTCTGAGTCCGGATGCCCAAAAACGGACTCCCGGAAGTTTCTGGTGTTTTCTAGTGCTTGGGGGGAGTCGTGGACCGCCGGAGCGCCACGTGGCGGGCCCTCATTGGCCGGTCCGCAGCAGCTGGTCCATGGAGCAGCGCGGCCGGGTGCATGAGCCCGGCGCGGGGCCACGTGGCGGGCGCCAATTGGCGGGTCTTCGGTGCGCGGTCCACGGAAGGGAGGCGGCCGGTGCAGGATTTCGAGCGGCGGTGCACAGCAACGGGCGGGAGCCACGTGTCGGGCCATGGTTGGTCCGTTCCAGGGGCGCGGTCCACGGAGTCCCCTGCGCGGGTGCATAGGCCCGGTGCAGGGACACGTGGCGGAATACCACTGGCAGGCTCACGGGGCGCGGCGCACGGGAAAAGGGCCCAAGGTGGTTTTGGCTTTATTTAGAGCAGTTGAGGGGCCGTTTTCTCTTCCCCTGTTCATTTTCACCCCGAGGCCCCTTCTAAGAAAATCTTCCTCTCACTGTTCTACACCTCTTGTAGATTTCTCAAGAATTTAGGAGGCTCGGATCCCGAGGTTTGAGATTTTTCCGGCGCGGCGCGATGATCATTCTTCGGCAACCTGATTCGTCGCATTTCGGTGTTCAGGCTTCCCCGACTCACCCCGACCTCCTATTTTCACGATTTTTGCGCCGTTGGATTCTTCACAGGTAGGGCTTCATTTTCTCTGTTGTGAGTTTCTCCTGATTCCGAGGTTTTGTTGGAGGTTCTGTTGCCTCATTTTGACCCTTTTTCCGTCGCGGAGTTTTGGGACAGCACTGCCTTGTTTTGGCGATAACTTTGCGCACGGATGTCGGATCAGGGCGATTCAAAAGAGGATTTGCATCTACGTATCGCAAGGAGTCTCTCTGAATTTTCTTGGATTTTCTGGAATTTTCCCCGAAGGTGAGAAACCCCTTTTTACAGAACCTTGTACCACAGTTTTGGGTGAATGTATTATTCGGGGTGGTTCCCTTGTCGATTTTGGTTCTCAGCGTAGGAAAATCGTGTGGAAACGTGCAGGTACTTGTTTCGACCGGATCGTCGCGTAATCGCAGTAGTATTTTTCTGGGAATTTCTTGGGCACGTTTCACAGGTGAAATTGGCTGAACTGTTAAACAGATTTTGGGGACAGATTTTAGATTAAACTTGGATAATAATTATGTGTGCATCCTTTGGGACTTATGGTGCAGTATTGCGGGATTTTTGGGATCGAGCGCGGACTTCACTGTCGGGACTTGGATTTAGCGCTCGAGGTGGGTACCGTTGTTTAACCTCCTACTTGTGATGTCCCCACTAGGCCTATTTGAGTTGCTACTATGTTGCATTGTTAAAAGAACCGGTAAAATGAATCTGGCATGCTAATCATGAAATTGGACTTATAACTAGAGTTTGTGACTTCAAAAGGACTAAGTGCTGATTAATGGTTAATTCTTGTAAATAATATGTCGCCTAAAACCAAGGGAAGAGCTTTGTTAAAATGGATATGTTGCATATACATGATGGGACCTCTTATACATATACATAGACCAACTTGGGGCAACTTAGTAAATGGAAGCTTATTTAAACGGCATACCTCTACTTTGTGAGAACTAGAATACTTGAATCATGTTTTGATAATTATAAAGGACTTTGCATGCTTGTATGGTCACCTAGATAGGCCACCTTTTCCTGCTACACTATCATGCTGGAATTGACATAGGAGAAACCTTTTTATTATTCTTTTCTCCTTTCATTTGAGGCTCAGGGTATTTGTAGCTCGTGCGCGAGCAGGGGGTTTGGGGATAGTGTAGTCAGACAGTTGTGGGTTTTGGGACAGGCAGGCTGTGAGGGCAGGGCATTGCGGCAACCGCGGATCTTTGGCGGTTGACCGGACAGTGGTTTTTGCATCAGATTGGGGTAGAGGATTTGGGCTTCTTTTAGTGGATGGGTTTTCCACTTAGATCAGTGTCGTGATCCAGTCCTGCTGACTTTGATACTTGTTACTGAGGCATTATACTCGTGTGGGTCGCTCCCCTCGAGTGCCACTCCGGAGTGTGCGATTTACAGGCTTCGAGTCCTTGAGACTCTCATCCCCTATCGCTGTTATGCGTATGCTGGCATACCCGATTTGGCAGGCAAAGCAGGCAGTACCAGTTCCTACTGGTGTATCGATTGGGTCCAGACAGGCAGGCATTTTACATTCTGATGCATACATTTAGCTATATTCCTAGCTGGCACTTTAGAGGCATTTAGTGGTAGCTTCATACATCATCAGTTGGCATATTTACAGCTTACCACCTTGTGTTATTCTTCCGCCTCTTATAGTCCTAGTGGGTATGTCTGTGTTGAGGTCTACCCACTAGGGGGAGGCTGCTGTTACAGTAGTTCTCACCCCCACTGCTTTCCTCTTTTCTCTTCCCCCTTTGTTTTGCAGAGTTGTCTGCGGGAGTTGCAGGACCCTCCTCAGCGGACCGAGGTAAGAGGATCGCGGATTAGATAGCGGTCTACCCAGGCACCAGTTCAGTTACTAGATGTACCCCCGATACTCTCGGATACTCTACTTTTCATGTCTCGTAGTGGGTCGTAGCTTGTTGGCTGGTGTGTTTGAGGGACCTGCGGCGGCATCAGGACTTGGAGATACCCCTTTGGCTGTGAGTTCCCAGTTGTTCTCCTATCGGAGTTGTCTGGCATGATACCAGTTTGGGAGTTGAGGACCCAACTCCAGGATTTGATGTTTTGGATTATGTCAGGCCAAGTGTGGCACCTTTGGGGGCGCCGGTGCTATTCGAGTTGTGGAAAGTTGGTTCACTTCGGCTTTGTGAGGACCCGTAAGAATTGATGAAGTGATCATCGGGAGCTAGCACCCTTCTGCCAAGCTTGGAGGATTTGATTTATCAACTGCAACGGTACTGGATCTTCGCGAGGATTGATTTGCAATCTGGTTCTCTCGACTGCTCATGGCTGAGTGTTGATGCCGGAGGGTTAGGGAATTGCTTATACATCCCGACGGTTTTGGATTAGAGATCAGAGGCTACGGGATTAGTTGGGGGACTTATATCGGATGCCTCGGGAGTACCGAGGTACTTGGATCGAGTTGGGTGTTGTTGGACTTGTGGTTGGATTATCTGAGGCCCTAGCAGGGGCAGATGCTTGTACCGATGCAGATTACTTGATGGCCGAGCAGTTAGCCCAGCTGTACCTAGTTGAGGTGGCATGGTTCTCTGGAGTGTTCTCCTTTGTTTCGTTCTGGTTAGAGACCCGAGGATTGCATCGCGTCTCTGAAGGAGGTATTTGACAGCCTTGAGAGCTTGAGTGGTGGATGATTGTATATTTACCCCCTCTGTATGGTTGAGATTCCGTGTTGAGGAATGACTTTAGTTTCGAGGACGAAACTTTCTTTTAGTGGGGAGGATGTGATGATCCAGGTTTCCATGCACTGTTTTCCCCGTGAATCCAATGTGTTAAACACCTATTGATGGTGTTTGATCCACAGTGTGTCAAAGGGACGGCACAGATGGGTCCATGGTAGTATTTATTATTAGTTTGGCCTTCGGCGGCATTTGCCGAATTTTAGAAAAGTTTCTAGGCCAAACGGAGGGCGTATTTGGATTCAGCGCGGAAAAACGCTTGAAAACGGCTATTTACTTGTTGAATTCTGAGTCCGGATGCCCAAAAACGGACTCCCGGAAGTTTCTGGTGTTTTCTAGTGCTTGGGGGGAGTCGTGGACCGCCGGAGCGCCACGTGGCGGGCCCTCATTGGCCGGTCCGCAGCAGCTGGTCCATGGAGCAGCGCGGCCGGGTGCATGAGCCCGGCGCGGGGCCACGTGGCGGGCGCCAATTGGCGGGTCTTCGGTGCGCGGTCCACGGAAGGGAGGCGGCCGGTGCAGGATTTCGAGCGGCGGTGCACAGCAACGGGCGGGAGCCACGTGTCGGGCCATGGTTGGTCCGTTCCAGGGGCGCGGTCCACGGAGTCCCCTGCGCGGGTGCATAGGCCCGGTGCAGGGACACGTGGCGGAATACCACTGGCAGGCTCACGGGGCGCGGCGCACGGGAAAAGGGCCCCAAGGTGGTTTTGGCTTTATTTAGAGCAGTTGAGGGGCCGTTTTCTCTTCCCCTGTTCATTTTCACCCCGAGGCCCCTTCTAAGAAAATCTTCCTCTCACTGTTCTACACCTCCTGTAGATTTCTCAAGAATTTAGGATGCTCGGATCCCGAGGTTTGAGATTTTTCCGGCGCGGCACGACGATCATTCTTCGGCAACCTGATTCGTCGTATTTCGGTGTTCAGGCTTCCCCGACTCACCCCGACCTCCTATTTTCGCGATTTTTGCGCCGTTGGATTCTTCACAGGTAGGGCTTCATTTTCTCTGTTGTGAGTTTCTCCTGATTCCGAGGTTTTGTTGGAGGTTCTGTGGCCTCATTTTGACCCTTTTTCCGTCGCGGAGTTTTGGGACAGCACTGCCTTGTTTTGGCGATAACTTTGCGCACGGACGTCGGATCAGGGCGATTCAAAAGATGATTTGCATCTACGCATCGCAAGGAGTCTCTCTGAATTTTCTTGGATTTTCTGGAATTTTCTCCGAAGGTGAGAAACCCCTTTTTACAGAACCTTGTACCACAGTTTTGGGTGAATGTATTATTCGGGGTGGTTCCCTTGTCGATTTTGGTTCTCAGCGTAGGAAAATCGTGTGGAAACGTGCAGGTACTTGTTTCGACCGGATCGTCGCGTAGATCGCAGTAGTATTTTTCTGGGAATTTCTTGGGCACGTTTCGCAGGTGAAATTGCCTGAACTGTTAAACAGATTTTGGGGACAGATTTTAGATTAAACTTGGATAATAATTATGTGTGCATCCTTTGGGACTTATGGTGCAGTATTGCGGGATTTTTGGGATCGAGCGCGGACTTCACTGTCGGGACTTGGATTTAGCGCTCGAGGTGGGTACCGTTGTTTAACCTCCTACTTGTGATGTCCCCACTTGGCCTATTTGAGTTGCTACTATGTTGCATTGTTAAAAGAACCGGTAAAATGAATCTGGCATGCTAATCAGGAAATTGGACTTATAACTAGAGTTTGTGACTTCAAAAGGACTAAGTGCTGATTAATGGTTAATTCTTGTAAATAATATGTCGCCTAAAACCATGGGAAGAGCTTTGTTAAAATGGATATGTTGCATATACATGATGGGACCTCTTATACATATACATAGACCAACTTGGGGCAACTTAGTAAAATGGAAGCTTATTTAAACGGCATACCTCTACTTTGTGAGAACTAGAATACTTGAATCATGTTTTGATAATTATAAAGGACTTTGCATGCTTGTATGGTCACCTAGATAGGCCACCTTTTCCTGCTACACTATCATGCTGGAATTGACATAGGAGAAACCTTTTTATTATTCTTTTCTCCTTTCATTTGAGGCTCAGGGTATTTGTAGCTCGTGCGCGAGCAGGGGGTTTGGGGATAGTGTAGTCAGACAGTTGTGGGTTTTGGGACAGGCAGGCTGTGAGGGCAGGGCATTGCGGCAACCGCGGATCTTTGGCGGTTGACCGGACAGTGGTTTTTGCATCAGATTGGGGTAGAGGATTTGGGCTTCTTTTAGTGGATGGGTTTTCCACTTAGATCAGTGTCGTGATCCAGTCCTGCTGACTTTGATACTTGTTACTGAGGCATTATACTCGTGTGGGTCGCTCCCCTCGAGTGCCACTCCGGAGTGTGCGATTTACAGGCTTCGAGTCCTTGAGACTCTCATCCCCTATCGCTGTTATGCGTATGCTGGCATACCCGATTTGGCAGGCAAAGCAGGCAGTACCAGTTCCTACTGGTGTATCGATTGGGTCCAGACAGGCAGGCATTTTACATTCTGATGCATACATTTAGCTATATTCCTAGCTGGCACTTTAGAGGCATTTAGTGGTAGCTTCATACATCATCAGTTGGCATATTTACAGCTTACCACCTTGTGTTATTCTTCCGCCTCTTATAGTCCTAGTGGGTATGTCTGTGTTGAGGTCTACCCACTAGGGGGAGGCTGCTGTTACAGTAGTTCTCACCCCCACTGCTTTCTCTTTTCTCTTCCCCCTTTGTTTTGCAGAGTTGTCTGCGGGAGTTGCAGGACCCTCCTCAGCGGACCGAGGTAAGAGGATCGCGGATTAGATAGCGGTCTACCCAGGCACCAGTTCAGTTACTAGATGTACCCCGATACTCTCAGATACTCTACTTTTCATTTCTTTTGGGTCTGGCTTCGGCCGGCTGGTTGTATTTGATTAGTGAGCTGGGAGAGATATTTGTATTATTGAGAGTTTACTTCCGCACTTTTACTTTTCAGCTTTATCTGAGATGTACTAGTTCCAGTTTAGCTCTGTTTATGCTCTTTTATTATGTCATCTATATTTGAGCAGGTTACCAGCGCTTCGTGTACACGGGAAATTCCGTGTATACGGCGGATCTGTAGACGAGCCCGGGTTCTGGTTTTCACCCGGGGCGTGACACTTATTTCTTGGTTATCAAATGTAAATTTTTGTTGTATGGTGATAGCAACAAAAATATCTTTTTTAATTTTCTTAAGTGGATTCTCTATTTTGTCACGAAACCGCCAAAGGGGGAGATTGTTAAGGAATTTGTATTGGCGTATTTCGTGAAAGTGTTAAAGTCTTGAAGATTAAAAATTAAGAAGTTCTGATTATATGCCTCAATCTCAAGAAAGAAGAATTCAAATGG
Source organism: Tillandsia leiboldiana (assembly GCA_029204045.2). Classification (NCBI taxonomy): domain Eukaryota; kingdom Viridiplantae; phylum Streptophyta; class Magnoliopsida; order Poales; family Bromeliaceae; genus Tillandsia; species Tillandsia leiboldiana. The sequence goes on from CM055070.1 coordinate 19,087,617, forward strand.
ATCAGGTACGTTTAACTAATTAATTTTGATGATCTGAATACTTCTTATAGTGTAGAAACACTTGGATGAATTTTTAATTGTATAAAAATCAAAAACTGAACATGGGACATGTTCAGGATCCGGATCAGGCACTACAGTCCGGACCCCGAACGTTGTTTGTTCATGCGCAAATCCAGTCCGGATCGAAGCCAATTCTGATCCGGACCCCGAACATCGGTTTTGCTGAAATGTATGAACAGCCCGGATCTGGTACTTCAGTCCGGACCCCGAACGTATGTTTTTCTGGAAATTGTCTGTTTAGCCACGACAGTCCGGACCGCCGATTCCAGTCCGGACCATCGTCCTGAAAAATTTCAAATTATGTCAGTTTTTGATTCTTATCCTCTTCCAACGGTTTCTAACCTATAAATAAACCCTACGATTCTTTTTTAGGGTAATCCAAAATACGGTCAAAAAAGAGAAAAATCCACATATAGAGAAGAAAGGAAATAACTAGATTAAATCTATGTTTCTTCATCTATATTGATTAATTTGATTCTAGGTTTTCATACTCAGATTTTGAGTAGAATCAAATTAATGAATACTTAGATGGTATTTCCGATCTATCTTTGATCTAAGTATTCGGCGGATCATCACCACCCAAAAACAATGATTTTCCCAAAATCGGCGCGTGGACTCGCGTGGCCTTGTGGATTCAAGGTGCTACCGCTCTCGTGGATTCGGAGCGAGGTACGTTCGTGGATTCGAGACGTGCTACTGGGTGAAGACCGTGGATTCGGTTGGACGTCGTGGATTCGACGTTGGACGCCGTGGATTCGGCGTTGGACGCTAATCGTGGATTCGAGTAGCGTTGCGGAGCGAGCGGAGAAGATCTACTAGGAGCGTATGAAAAAATGTCGAGTCGTCTGTGAGTACGGTATATCACCTTTGTACGTGTTATAATTCTAGTGGATTTCGCCGTGTTATCGGTCCCGTGGTTTTTTACTCCGGTTTTAGAGTTTTCCACGTAAAAATCTTGCGTGTTATATTTTCATTTCCGCATTGGGTTTTATTGCGCAACGATTTTTGAGTGTTTATTGTTTACACCTATTCACCCCCCCTCTATGTGGTTTTTTCCCTATTTAGATCCATATTTTAACATAACCCAACAGGGTAGAGCGTGGCTTCCCGACTAATGATTATTATGGGTGGAGTGCAACTTTCCACAAGATCGACTAAAATTAGCGAGATCAGTCTCACGCTTGGTATTTGTAAGTGTATTTGAGCTTGATGACGGCATCAGGGCTTAATACTATGGGAAGCTGAGCGCCACCATATGATTGTTAGCGTGATCTATATTTGAGGGAGAACTTTAATTATTGCACATCTAGTTAAGCTCATTTTCATTTTGTGATCATGTGATTTAAAAAATTATACTTTTTCTCATATAGTTTTATATTAATTTATTCTATTATACAAACGTGCAATGGCAGATGCGTGGATAAAAGATATTTTGTAAAATATGAAAACTCTTGGTATTACATAACAAAACTATCAGAATACCGTGATAACTTATCATTTTGTAAAAACACTATTTCTTAATTACTTAAGTTTTTAGAATAATTAACTATTTTACACAGTATTAAAGCATAAGATTTCTATTGACTTTGAATCCTATCAACTCTCGATTTCATTATATGCAATTTCATTGTATTCAACTGAAGTTCATATCGTGGGCCTATTAAAACTCTCAAGCCCAGGCATGAAGAGAATTAGTAAAAGCACTAATTTCTAACAACTTAAATTTTTTTAGTAATTGATTATTTCAGTCTCTATTTTTTATGAAGTATCCCTAATATCTCATCCTACAAATTATTACTCTCTAATTAGTTTATATATATATATATATATAGAGAGAGAGAGAGAGAGAGAGAGTCTGGTTACTGTGCTTATACAAGCACCAAGCAATTGGTGCTTGTAAGTTTTACCGTTAGATCTAACCCTTTGATTAATTCTATCCCTTAGATCATACTATTCTACAAACCACCCACTAAACCCAAGGGGCCTATCATCATTCTAACCGTACATTCCTACATCAAAAGATAAAAAACTCACAAGTACAAATAACTTTGTACTTTTACAAATATATGAGCTCAATTATATATATATATATATATATATATATATATATATATATATATATAACTAGAATCACATCAAATTGTAAAAAAAAAGTATTTCAAATAGCCAATCGATCTCCAAGAAGTATCACAGTTTAACTCACTCATGATGATTTTTAAATGGAGGAAGAAGCTTGCGCAAATGTATTTTTGGATGATACCCGTGATAGATGCAAGCAAAATATAGATCTAGTAGTGGATTCACGATAGGATCCATGCTGGGGAGCATCAGTTTCTTGCAAGGTAGAGTGTTAAGAGCTCGACAACACTTGGGGCCGACTGGGCTATGCATCCAATCTACTCTCTTATAATATATGTCTAGAAGATCTTGAAGGCAGAATCTAGGCTTGAGAAAAGGTTGCCAACAGTCTAGTACGACAGGATCTGATAAGTTAGTGATGTTTGAAAATTCGTCGGGAATATATGCGCCACGTTTAGGCTGGTATACAGGTTTAGCATTTGTGATGGATATTACACCACACAGTACTACAAAGAATAACACAATTTTTAGCCCTTGTAGCTCTTCTCTCATCTTAGTGTGCTTGTAGGGAGAATGTATTTAGGGAGAGTAAAAATACGTCTGAATATGAATGATCGATTGATAATTTTTGTGAGAGTGAGTGTTAAGGGGATATAAATAGGAGAGAGAGAGAGAGAGAGAGAGAGAGAGAGAGAGAGAGAGAGAGAGAGAGAGAGAGAGAGAGAGAGAGAGAGAGAGAGAGTAATTAAGATATTTAATTAGTATAATTGTAACCTACAAAGTGTTAGCAAGACTTGCAATTAATTCAAGGGTAAATTGCATTTCTTGGCCATGAACTTTTAAGTTTTTATTTAGGTTTTCAAACTTTAGATTTTGCCATTGAAAGACCGTGAACTTTATATAAGATTTCATTTTCCTTCCTGAACTTTAAATAATATTTTATTTTAGTTCTTATTGTAGAGTAAAAATTATTGCTTGCACCTAAGTCATCTATAAATTCGTACACCATAAATATATTATTTTTTATCCATTTCATATACCATACTTTAAAGTTGACAGCTACTGCCTGTACACTCTCATGGGGTGTACATCTAGTTTTTCCCTTTAAAGTTCCATAATAGATATTTATCTCTTGAAATTAGAATGTAACATATATACGCCATAAAGACTTATATGGAAGTCACAAATTTTAGATACTTATTTTACACTTAAATTTGTAGGGCTGATTGCATATATATATATATATATATATATATATATATATATATATATATATATATATATATATATATATATATATTACAAAAAAAATGTACAATTATTTCTACATAATTTTAGTAATCAAATGTATCCGGTCAAAGTTGCATAACTTTCAAATATATCCCTCTTTCTTTGTTGACCGGTTAAAATTGACTATTTTTCTCCGAAATGACTATTCTATCTTAGGTAAATATCTTTTAATTATATTTAACATCATACATCATTTCTATTTTTTTCCCTCTAACTTTTCTGTCATTTTATCTCACCATAGATTATAAATCCTAAATGGATTTTTTGATAAAATATTATTTACGAGGGCATAACAGTCTAAATGGTAAATATTTGATAGTCAAGTAAGCTAAGTCAATTTGTAGGAACAAATTTACATATTTCATAGCTTAAGAGGGATATATCTGATAATTAAAATTTTGTAGGGATAAATACATAATTTCAAATTTGTACAAGGATATGTATAAAATTATCCCTAATTTTGAAGGTTACATGATGCTTGGGTACTAATATTAATTATTACTTTTTATACATGTACTCTTTAATTACATATTGTAAATCCCATCTATTATATTAAATTTTTAACATATTAACCATTAAATTGTATAGGAGCAAACGTATACATCAATGTAAGCAATAATTTCTAGTCTTAAAGAGTATTTATTAGAGCTCTTGAGTAATCATAATGAATAGCCAATATTAGTACTGTTACAAGTCCCCAAAATATTATTCTCATATATAGTAGATGTGCTAGTATATATGTATATGAAATTAAAGTCTTTAATGATTCATATTTGTTCTCTAAGCATGCAATTAGGTTTTGAATTTAAAACCTTAAATTCCAACCGTCAAATCTTTTACCACCTATGCTAGAGATGGCTGGTAACTTATGGATTTAGTTTATAGTCATTTAGTTAGGATTTATAGGGTGTGCCCCTCTATAACTAGGCTTACAAAATGAAAATTGATATTGAGGGCAATCAATTTGTTAAATCAAGTAGTCAGATAATAGTGATATTTAATCAATTAATAGTGACAATATTATGGTGATCCGAATCCCTGTGGATGTTTGGCTGCATGGTCAGCGGCATGTAGACACTTATTTTTATGTGTCAAGTGCGTTTGCGTGCCAAACGGACGCGAGAAACGGACTCAGTGCAAAAATCTAGTCAAAACACATGTTTTGGGTGTTTTCAGTGGATTCGGGCGCCCATATCCCTATTTCGGGCGCCCGAATTGACTAGCACAGAGTCGCGAACCACAGGTCAATAGGGACATGTGGCGCGCTGCGATTCGCGTGGCGAGTCGAAATTGGACCGGCCTTGCGGGAGCGGCGCGCGCGGCGCAGTCAACGCCGGCGCGCCATACCGCGTGCCACGTGGCGCGCCGTGATTGGCTGGCGCCAACTGCCCGGTCGGGGGGACACTTGGCGCACTGTGGACGATCGACCGGGGTTTCGGGCGCACGCCTACTATTATCAGGCGCCCGAATGTTGACCCTGAAGCTGAGTTTTGGACAGAATTGCATGGTGGCTATAAAAGGGAGTCTCCTCTTCCCTTTTTGGACTTTTGGTAATGCAAGTTGTGACCAGAGGAGGATCAAGAACACTCTCCCACCACTCTTGAGGATTCTTCGCTTGGAGCGATTTAAGGGCATTTGGATCATCTTCTTCCCCACTTTAAGGTGCTTGTTCATTCCTGGGATTGTTGGCTACACCGCCGACTTTTCTTCATTGGCTTCCTATAGCAAACCACTTAGAGTTTTGAGCTGAAATTTGGAGGGGAGCTTCTCCACAGGTATATCTCCAACTTTCATATTGATGACCTCCCTCCATTCCCGCATTTTCTGGGGTGTTTCGTATCATCTTTGGAAGCCTTTTTCACAGTGCAACCTTCTGGACAGCATGGGTTACTCATGAATTTTCTTGGTTTTTTGTTTATGAATTTTGAAGTTTAAGGGCTTGAAATTCATCTAGACTCGTAGAGGAACATGTGGGCACCTTTCTTTGAGATTTTTGAAGGTGATTTATACACCCTTTTTTGAAGCCCCTGTGACAGATGTGTAATTATGTTTTCTGTGATTAGAGCTCGTTGCGATGTTCAACCTTTGGGAGCAGATTTCGTGGATGTTTTGGAGTTATTCTGAGAATGTAAAAGTTTGAGCACATTTTTATGGTCAAGGTGAGCAACTTTCTTTTTTATTTCAGTCTGAGATCATGTATGGATAAGCTTCTACGTTTCACTTAATGCGCTCGCTGTTTTTTTGGGACAGATTTGGACAGCCCGGTGAGCTCTTGTCTTCGCTGAATTTTTGGCACTTGTCGAGGGCTTTTCCTGGTCTCCTGGGTGTTCCTAAGTTGGAGGGGAACTTAGGAACTAAGTTCAGCACCTTTTCGTTGAGGTATGAGTTAAGTTTGGGTACCCGAATGCTTATGGAGCTATTTGCTGGATTTCTGCGACTAACCCAGTGTTTTTGCAATTGTTCTCAATTCGGCAGCAGTTTTTGGGAGTTTTTCGGTTCGTTGGAACCGTAGGAGCCTGAGGAACGTGCACGCCAAGTTTTAGCTCGATCGGACTCCGGATCGACATGTTCCAAGTGGGTTGGATTTCCTCCGAAATTGAGGGACTTCTTATTATGTCTATTGTCGTAGCTATCAGCATACTAGTGGTAGTGCTTCCTATTGATGTTTATGATAGTTTTAGAGTTGTGGAACTCTCACTAGCATTCCTGTCATATGCTGCATGATATTTGACTAGACTCTAGAAAAATCTTAACTTGGATCATATACTTGCATTTTCTTCCTGACTTAGAATTTGTCCTCGTCCTGGTTGTGGGCTGAGTGGTTGGGGTAGTGTAGGATGCATATTCCGCTCGTGCCTGGGGGATGAGTGGAGTCTGATAGTTGAGGATAGATCTCGTTCTAGTATCGGGAGCCGTTGGGATAGACTGTAGTAGCCCCGATCCCCGTGTAGCTTCTCCCATGACCCATGATGTAGAACACCTATTGTTGGTGTGTCGGACCCGCAACACGTCAAATGGACGCGTTGGACAGACTCTATGAGGCTTCGGGATTGAGCCTGCCTTCCGGCTATTTTTGTCAGAATTTAGAAAGGGCTTTAGGCTAATCCGAGATCATATTTGGAATCAGCGCGGAAAAACGTCGAAAATCGGCTATTTACATGCCCTTTTCGGAGTCCGGATGCCCAAAAACGGACTCCCGGAAGTTTTCTGCGCATTTTGGTGCATGGGGGAAGCCGTGGACCGGCCTTGTGCTGTTACGGAATTTGAGTTGGCGTAGTTTCGTGAAAGTTTCAAGTCCTGAAGATTGAAGGTGAAGAAAGTTGGATCATTTAACTCAATCTCAAGAAAGAAGAATTCAAAAGGATCAGGTATGTTTAACTAAAGAATTTGTGTGATCCGAATACTTCTTGTAGTGTAGAAACACTTGGAAGAATCTTTCATTGCATAAAAATCAAAAACTGGACTTGGGACATGTTCAGGATCCGGATCAGGCTGTTCGATCCGGATCCCGAAGGTGGTTCGTTCATACATCGTCGCAATCCGGATCGTAGTCTCTTGATCCGGATCCCGAACGTTGAGTTTACCATCTACCTTGAACGATCCGGATCTTGCTTCGCAATCCGGATCCCGAACGTTGATGTTTGGTGAACTGTATGAACGATCCGGATCGTAGTCACATGATCCGGATCCCGAACCTTCGTTTTTCTGGAATTGGCTGTTTCGTTATGACGATCCGGATCTCAGTTATTACGATCCGGATCGTCGTCCGTAAAATTCCAGAAATGGCAGGTTTTTGATTCTTATCTCCTTCCTAGGGTTTCTAACCTATAAATAGACCCTATGTCTTTCTTTCTAGGGTCAATCCACATAGCCGTCATTTTCATATATCATCTTATACGGCTATAGATCCACATATAGAGAAGAAAGGAAATCATTAGAGAATACTCTATGTTTCTTCATCTATATTGATTAGTTTGATTCTAGGTTTTCATACTCACATCTTGAGTTGAATCAAACTAATGAATACTTAGATGGTATTTCCGATCTATCTTTGATCTAAGTATTCGGCGGATCATCACCACCCAAAAACAACGATTACCCCAAAATCGGCGCGTGGATTCGCGTGTCCTTGTGGATTCAAGGTTCAATCGCTCTCGTGGATTCGGAGCGAGGCACGTTCGTGGATTCGAAGGGTGCTATTGGGTGAAGACCGTGGATTCGGTCGGACGTCGTGGATTCGACGTTGGACGCCGTGGATTCGGCGTTGGGCGCAGATCGTGGATTCGAGAAGCGTCTGGAGCGAGCGGAGAAGATCCTCTAGGAGCGTATGGAAAAGGTTGAGTCGTAAGTGTGTACGGTAAATCACCTTGTACGTGTTTTAATTCTAGTGGATTTCTGCCGTGTTATCGGTCCCGTGGTTTTTTACTCCGGTGATGGAGTTTTCCACGTAAAAATCTTGCGAGTTATTTTCATTTCCGCATTGGGTTTTTTATCGCAACGATTTTTGAGTGTTTATACGTTTACACCTATTCACCCCCCTCTAGGTGTTTCTTCCCCTATTTAGATCCGTATTATTTACGACCCAACAAGTGGTATCAGAGCGGGAATAGGGTTGTGAACAATGGTTGAAGGTGGAAACATCAATCGACCCCCTTTCTTTGATGGAACAAATTATGCGTACTGGAAAGTACGGATGAAAGCCTTTTTATCTTCCATCGACGAAAGGGTGTGGCATTCAATTGAATCAGGATGGACTAATCCAACTGAACTTATCTCTGATGTTCACACCTTAAAACCTAGGTCGAAATGGACCAAGGAAGAGTTTGAGTTATCTTCTTACAATGGCAAGGGAATTAATGCTATTTTTAATGCCTTATCTCAAACTGAATTCTCTCGCGTCTCGGCATGTGAGACTGCGAAAGAAATCTGGGATGTTCTCCAGGTTACACATGAGGGAACTAACCTCGTGAAGATTCAGAAACTGCAGATGCTTACGAGCAAGTTTGACTCTATCTTGATGGCAGAAAATGAATCTTTCACGGACTACTATACACGATTGCAAGACATCGTAAACTCATGTGCTAATCTGGGAGAGAAGATTCCAGAATTTAAGATTGTAAGAAAAATCTTAAGAACTCTTCCTGAACGATTTCGCCCAAAGGTTACTGCCATTGAAACTATTAAACACCCGGACGAAATACGTGTAGAAGAATTAGTTGGTTCATTACAAACTTATGAAATGACTTTTAATACTAACAATTCTTCTGGAAAAGCATCCACTTCTAAGTCTTCAGGTTATGCGTTGAAAACAACTAAGGAAGAAGACGCGGATACATCCTCCTCGGACGATGACGAGAACCTTTCTATGGAGGAATTTGAGAAGCAGCTCGCTCTCTTGACAAGGAATTTTCGCCGCAACTTTCGAAGGGGTAATTCAAGCAAATCTTCATCCTTCGGAAAGTGGAACAAAGGCAAGGGTACTCCAAGTCACAAGTCAAGAAAGCAGGAGAACTTCTCAAAGGATAAGAAAAGTTCAGAAGGACAACTGCAATGCTTCAAATGTCGAGGCTACGGCCACATTGCAACGGAGTGTCCTAACAAGTATCCGGCAAAGAAGAAGGCGATACAAGTCGTCACTTGGGATGACAACTCAACGTCAAATGAGTCGTCTTCAAGTGATGAAGAAAAGAGCTCCACGGCATTCCACGCGTCCACATCTTCACCATTCATGTGCTTTATGGCAAGTACGTCTGAATCATTGTCCAACTCCACTGTTGAAAAGAATGCAATGGACAATGAATCGGATGATTCGGAAGGTGAAGAGTTTGCTCTAGCCTACCACAGACTTTTGAGGGATTCAAAGAAAGTGGCTAAGCAAAACAAGAGTTTGAGAAGGAGATTGCATGATCTCGAAGAAGAAGTAAAAAGGGCAACTTCTTTCTCAAACGCTCTTGAAGTGGAAAGGGAAAATCTGGTAAAAGTTAATGTTTCCCTTCAAGAGTCCAATGAGCTTTTTGAGAAGGAACATACAAAACTGGTGGATAAAGCGGATCACTTCTCAAAGCTCTACAACGAGGCTCGACAGGATAAGCTGGAAATGACTGAGACCATCTTCCAACTCAAGGATGACTTGCAGCGATTCTCTTCAGGAAGGAGTAAGTTGGATAGACTTCTTGGTCTTGGTCAAACAAATCGGTTCGGCCTCGGGTACACTCAAACTGGAAACAGTCCAAGTTTGAGTGGGACAGTTTTTGTGCCTCAGTCGGTATCTTCTCCTCCGACACCGGAATTCAAGACAAACAACGTCAACAAACCTACCTCATCCTCCTTGGGATCGTCTAGCTCTAAGGTATGTTTTCGTTGTGGTATTTCAGGGCACATAAGAAGATATTGCAAGACGGGAGTCGAACGCTCATCTCAAGCACCTCTTGCATCAACTACCAAAAAGGCTCCTTTCCGGAAATCAAAGCAAAACTTTTCAAATGAGAAGAGACTTGGTAGTTCACCGCGCAAGACGACTTCATCAAGGAGCAACAATCGTTTTAACAAGACGCTTTCACCTAGGCACAAAACTTCACGACCATTACAGACGCATTCCAAAAAGGTTTGGGTGCGCAAAGGTGAAATTTTCCCTTGTCTTGTTTCCAATATTTCCTTGCATGCATATGATAGCTCGTCTTGGTATCTGGATAGCGGGTGTTCCCGTCACATGACCGGTGACAAAAATAGTTTTCAAAATCTTGAGAAAATCTCTGGAGGACGCGTTGTTTTCGGAGACGGTCGTTCTTCCAAAATTATTGGAAAGGGAACAGTAGCTATTCCAGATGGCCCGGTTCTAAATAATGTGTTATTTGTTGATGGCCTTAAGACTAACCTCATAAGCATAAGTCAACTTTGCGACAATGGTTTTTCAGTTAACTTTTCTTCTGTTGAATGTGTTGTAACTGATAAGGACCAAGTCTTCTTTTTAAAAGGGGTTAGATCTGAAAACAATTGTTATGTTGTTCCTAATAAATTTTCTGAAACATGTAACCTAGTTTCTTTGGGTAATGAATCAATTTGGCATGAAAGGCTAGGTCACATAAATTTTAAGGAACTTGCTAAGATTTCAAATAAGGACGTGGTCAAGGGGATTCCAAAACTTTTATTTAAACAAAACATTGTGTGTGGTGGCTGTCAAAAGGGAAAACAGTCCAGGACTGCACACAAGAGCTTGAACCACATCGGTACAAAACGGCCTTTGGAACTTTTGCACATGGATTTAATGGGGCCAACTCGTCAACCATCTTTGGGAGGTAAATGGTATATTTTCTTATTGGTTGATGATTTCTCTCGGTTTTCTTGGGTAGCATTTTTGAGAGAGAAAGCTGATACGTTTGATTCTTTTCATGAGATTTGCCATCGTATTATGATTGAAAAGAATGAAAAGATCATTCGTGTTAGAAGTGATAGGGGTGGAGAATTCATAAATTCAAAATTCATTGACTTTTGTACTTCAAATGGCATTAAACATGAATTCTCGGCACCCTATACACCTCAGCAGAATGGTGTTGTTGAGCGCAAAAACAGGGTTGTTCAAGAGATGGCGCGTGTGATGCTTCATAGCCGGAAATTATCGCTACATTTTTGGGCTGAAGCTGTGAACACCGCTGTCTATGTCATTAACAGAGTGTATTTGCGCCCAGGAACCTTGAATACACCATATGAGCTGTGGTTTAGTAGAAAACCGGATGTCAAGTACTTTCGTATCTTCGGGAGTCGATGTTACATCTTACGTGACCGTGAAAATCTTGGAAAGTTCGACTCTCGAAGTGATGAAGGGATCTTTTTGGGTTATTCTACGAATAGCAGAGCATATCGAGTATTTAACATTGAATCTAAGACGATCGTAGAATCTATAAATGTTAAAGTAGATGAAGCTTCTCATTTTGAATCTGAAAAATCTACCCTCGATGTCTCTCTAGATGATGATTCTCCTGCTAGTGCATCTTCTCATAATAATACTTCCAATATTAATGATGCATCTAATGGTTCTTCTAGTTTATCTGATGTGCAGGAATCATCTCGTGTACCTCCGAGTACTCCGTTTCAACAAACGCTACGAATCTCCAAGGATCATCCGGAATCGAACATCATTGGAGATCCACAAGAAGGAGTTAGAACTCGAAGGCAGTTGGTTTGCGGATTTGCTTGCTACGTATCTTTAATCGAACCAAAGACAATAGATGAAGCTCTTCAGGATGACTACTGGATTAAAGCAATGCAGGAAGAGCTTCATCAATTTGAGCGAAACAAAGTCTGGGAATTAACGAAGCCTCCAAAGCAACATAATGTGATAGGTACCAAATGGATCTTCAAGAACAAGAAAGATGAAGATGGTACTATCATCAGGAACAAGGCACGACTAGTTGCTCAAGGCTACTCTCAAGTAGAAGGTATAGACTTTGACGAAACTTTCGCCCCTGTAGCTAGACTCGAGTCCATTCGTATATTGTTTGCTATTGCTTGTCATTTTAAAATCAAATTATTTCAAATGGACGTCAAGAGCGCATTTCTAAATGGGTTTTTAAATGAGGAAGTTTATGTAGCTCAACCGAAAGGTTTTGTAGATCATAAACAACCTAACCATGTTTTTCGTTTGAAAAAGGCTCTTTACGGTCTGAAACAAGCACCGCGAGCATGGTACGAAAGGTTAACAAAGCACCTTTTGGAGAAGGGCTATACTCGAGGGGGAGCTGACAGGACTCTCTTTGTGAAGCATTATCAAAATAATTTCATTGTAGCACAAATCTATGTCGATGACATTGTATTTGGTGCAACAAAAGATAATGATGCTTCTAAATTCGCGGAGACCATGGAAAGCGAATTTGAGATGTCCATGATGGGCGAACTGTCTTATTTTCTTGGATTGCAAATTAAACAAAGTGATGAAGGTATTCACTTGAGTCAATCCAAGTATGCACTGGAGTTGGTCAAAAAGTTTGATCTAGAAAATTGTAAAGATTTTCCAACTCCAATGGGAACTAGCCACAAGGGACTTGGAAGTGAATCACATAGTGAGAATGTAGACGAGAAACTGTATAGAAGTATGATTGGAAGTCTACTTTACCTCACGGCTAGTCGCCCGGATATATCCTTTAGTGTTGGGATTTGCGCGAGATATCAATCAGCACCAAAGGAGGTTCACCTGAAAGCGGTGAAACGGATCATCCGGTACATCAAAGGATCAATTAATTTCGGAATTTGGTATCCTATGGGAACAAGTCTGGACATTGTTGGATACTCAGATGCCGATTGGGCAGGATCAGTGGATGATCGGAAAAGCACGAGTGGTGCATGCTTCTATCTTGGCCATTGCCTTGTTGCATGGCACAGTAAAAAGCAGAATTGCATAGCACTCTCGACTGCCGAAGCGGAATACATTTCAGCTGGAAGTTGCTCAACTCAACTCATTTGGATGAAAAGCGTATTGAGTGACTTCCGCATTTCAGCATCTTCGGTAACAATTCTTTGTGACAACACAAGTGCAATTAACATTTCTAAAAACCCTGTGTTGCACTCTAGAACAAAACATATTGAACTTAGATAGCATTTTCCTAGAGAGCTAGTTGAATCAAATACTCTTCAACTTTCATATATTTCAACTGAAGATCAATTAGCTGACTTTTTAACAAAACCTTTGGATCAAAAACGTTTTATTCATTTGCGAAAAGCAATTGGTATGCTTTCTTTGAAATAAACTTCTTTTTGAAACCTTTGCTTAAAATAGGTTTTGTATTTGTTTTGTTCTATTCAATATCTATGTTTATACATAGGATAGTAATTGAGCATAGACCTTAATTGACTTTAATTGCATCTGTTCACACATTTAGAAATTTATTATGCTTTTGCCATCATAATATTTCTTTGTTGCAATGATCGTTTATGTTAATTAAATCATCTTCTAAAGTGATCAAAGTCAATTTCTCTCTCAATGATCTCTTGGTATAGTCTTTATCTTATTTGACTGTTTAGTCGAGTATGAAATCGAGATCAATTTTTGGTTGAATACTTTATATCTTAAATAATTGATAGCCAATTGAGGGGGAGTCAAAGATAATGTAAAATGCTCAAAAGATGTGGAAAGAGTTACATCCCAATGAGGAGTGTGAAAACTACCACCACATGGAGGAAAGAGCTACCACCTCGGTCGTCCGAGTATTGTGTGCAGCTACCACATGTATACCAAGCATGGTTGTTCAAATTTTTGATTAAGTAAAAATGCATGTTGAAATACTTGACTCTGTCAAATTTCAAGGTTGGTATAAGGTGGGATTTTAAAGAAAGATGCTCAAAGAGCCACTCTCTTCAACAGATTGTCTAGAAATATTATCTACCATATTTGGGATTTCAAACATCTATTGATCTTTGTATTTCATTTTCTTTACCGAATTGATTATTTGATAAAGGCATTACTCATAAGATCAAGTTAGATGTAATTGAAGGTGTTCAACTTTAAGGGATTTAATTCTTGTAAATTTTCGTTTCATTTTTGGATATTACTGATAGATTTGGCATAATCTAATTCTTGTTGTGTGAAACGATGCGTTTTGTTTAAAGTTGATACACCTTTGTGCTTACAATCTTTTTCTGGTTTTTCTTGAATTTCTCTGAAATTTTTCTAAAGAAAAAGTTGGGGCCGATCCGGATCGGGCAAGGTGATCCGGATCCCGAACGCAGGTTTTCTCCTGCGGGCTGACGATCCGGATTGGACCTGCCGATCCGGATCCCGAACGCAGTTTTTTTTTCACTGCGGGTAGCCGATCCGGATCGCAAGCTCGGGAGGATCCGGATCGCGGCTAGGTTTTTATAAAGAACAAAAGGGTTTTGATTTCTTTTACTCCAATCTTTTGTTCAAAAGTTTCCAGAGCGCTTCTCTCTAGATTTCATCCTCCTTGGAAGCTTTCTAACTCAAGTTCTTCAGTTCCAAGTAAGTTTTATTGATCAAATTCTCGGTTTTTCACCGTTTTTCTCTTTTCCTCCTCAAACGTACGAAATTCTTGGATCGATTTTGTTTGTGGATGGTTTTTGATCAAATTTCTTTTGAAATAAGAACTCTGGGTTGTTTAGTTTTGATTATATGCTAGGTTTTTTCCTGATTAACGGATTTTTAGGCTTCGATTTCTAAAATTTCGGTTTTAGGGCATATAATAAGGATTTTCGAAAATCATGCAATTGATCTATCTTTAAAAGTCCTTTTGCAAAACTAATTTGATTCTTAGTCTCTCTACATGATTATGATTGTTTGGGTACAATTTTTTCAATTTTTGAAAACTAAGAATTTTTGTGTTCTTGAGTTGGTTTTCACAGGACACCTTCTTAACTCAAGCACTTTGATCATTGTCACTCTCTTGGTTAATCCTGTTACTAGTCACAATGGTGCACAAGAGTACATCTGAAAAAGAGGAACCAGATATTTCAACAGGAGATAAGACAACCGAAGGCAGGGAGGACAGCTCAGAGTACGATACTGAAGAATGGGATGAATTCTTCAAAGATGTTCAACAGAAGATTGATGAGCAAAACAGGAAATTTGTCAAAGGCAAAAGGCTCATGAAATCTGCATCAACAACTAAGCAATATACAAGACGAAAGGATGTCTTAAGAAGTGAAAGTTATCATAGTGGGCCTCTTACTAGAGCTCGCTCACTCTCTGGGGTTCTACAAACTGAATCTCCATGGGTTAAGGGATTGGATGCACCATCTGCTTCTAGACAGCATCCATCACACTCGAAAAGACAGGGTACAGACGCTGTTGTATTGGAATCGCTTCGCCAGGAACAACAAAGACTCTCGGCTGCACAAGAGAGGACATCGAAAGAACTTCAGCGGATTTCCTCTGATCACAAGAAGATCAAGAAGAAGTGTTCAACTATTTCGACAATGCTTAAAGGGATTTTGAGCAAGCTGAGTTGTACCAGCTCAGACTCCTCCGACTGAACTGCACCTTCCTTTCCTTTTGTGCAGGATTACGATTTTAGGATTTAGTTTTATACTTACGTTAGCTTAGTTCTCAGGTTTTACATTTTATTGGAACTTTTTACTCTCCTCACATTTCGTAGTCTTAACTACATTTTGGCTTTGTTTTGTGACAAAAAGGGGGAGAGAGTTAGAGAGAACTTTGAACAATGTTGACTGCATGAAACATCAAGGTAAGTGAACAATGTTTGATATGAAAACTGGATGAACATCAAGGTAAGTATTACTCCAACTTCCATTCTCAACTTGAGGTTTTTCAGCTGCATGAATGCATGCCTCGACTAACTATTTGCTAACTATTTGGGCATGTAATATAACTAACAAGTTGATGTTCACTAACAAGTTTGTGACACTTGGTTTTTGATTGCATAGAAGATATGTTGGTTCTTAACTCTGATCAATTACATATCTATATATATATAAGTTTGTCACAAACATGTTCATGACATTTGGTTTTTACGTGCAAAGAAGATATGTTGGTGTTTTTTAACTATGATCAGTTTACATATCTGAATATAAATGTCATGATAAGTATAAATGAGTTTAAACTTCATCTCTGTTTGTGGTTTTTGAATGATACAAAATTCTTGAGGAATCTAACGATTTCTTTTGTCAAGAATGATTTCTTTTTGCAGAGAGTACAGATGTCTAAGTCTAGAGTCTGTTTTAGGAGTTTAACTCATGTATTGTATTTTGGATCTCCATTGTAAATTTTTGTTGTATGGTGATAGCAACAAAAATATCTTTTTGAATTTTCTTTAGTGGATCTGTGTTTTGTCACGAAACCGCCAAAGGGGGAGATTGTTACGGAATTTGAGTTGGCGTAGTTTCGTGAAAGTTTCAAGTCCTGAAGATTGAAGGTGAAGAAAGTTGGATCATTTAACTCAATCTCAAGAAAGAAGAATTCAAAAGGATCAGGTATGTTTAACTAAAGAATTTGTGTGATCCGAATACTTCTTGTAGTGTAGAAACACTTGGAAGAATCTTTCATTGCATAAAAATCAAAAACTGGACTTGGGACATGTTCAGGATCCGGATCAGGCTGTTCGATCCGGATCCCGAAGGTGGTTCGTTCATACATCGTCGCAATCCGGATCGTAGTCTCTTGATCCGGATCCCGAACGTTGAGTTTACCATCTACCTTGAACGATCCGGATCTTGCTTCGCAATCCGGATCCCGAACGTTGATGTTTGGTGAACTGTATGAACGATCCGGATCGTAGTCACATGATCCGGATCCCGAACCTTCGTTTTTCTGGAATTGGCTGTTTCGTTATGACGATCCGGATCTCAGTTATTACGATCCGGATCGCCGTCCGTAAAATTCCAGAAATGGCAGGTTTTTGATTCTTATCTCCTTCCTAGGGTTTCTAACCTATAAATAGACCCTATGTCTTTCTTTCTAGGGTCAATCCACATAGCCGTCATTTTCATATATCATCTTATACGGCTATAGATCCACATATAGAGAAGAAAGGAAATCATTAGAGAATACTCTATGTTTCTTCATCTATATTGATTAGTTTGATTCTAGGTTTTCATACTCACATCTTGAGTTGAATCAAACTAATGAATACTTAGATGGTATTTCCGATCTATCTTTGATCTAAGTATTCGGCGGATCATCACCACCCAAAAACAACGATTACCCCAAATCGGCGCGTGGATTCGCGTGTCCTTGTGGATTCAAGGTTCAATCGCTCTCGTGGATTCGGAGCGAGGCACGTTCGTGGATTCGAAGGGTGCTATTGGGTGAAGACCGTGGATTCCGGTCGGACGTCGTGGATTCGACGTTGGACGCCGTGGATTCGGCGTTGGGCGCAGATCGTGGATTCGAGAAGCGTCTGGAGCGAGCGGAGAAGATCCTCTAGGAGCGTATGGAAAAGGTTGAGTCGTAAGTGTGTACGGTAAATCACCTTGTACGTGTTTTAATTCTAGTGGATTTCTGCCGTGTTATCGGTCCCGTGGTTTTTTACTCCGGTGATGGAGTTTTCCACGTAAAAATCTTGCGAGTTATTTTCATTTCCGCATTGGGTTTTTTTATCGCAACGATTTTTGAGTGTTTATACGTTTACACCTATTCACCCCCCTCTAGGTGTTTCTTCCCCTATTTAGATCCGTATTATTTACGACCCAACAAGTGGTATCAGAGCGGGAATAGGGTTGTGAACAATGGTTGAGGTGGAAACATCAATCGACCCCCTTTCTTTGATGGAACAAATTATGCGTACTGGAAAGTACGGATGAAAGCCTTTTTATCTTCCATCGACGAAAGGGTGTGGCATTCAATTGAATCAGGATGGACTAATCCAACTGAACTTATCTCTGATGTTCACACCTTAAAACCTAGGTCGAAATGGACCAAGGAAGAGTTTGAGTTATCTTCTTACAATGGCAAGGGAATTAATGCTATTTTTAATGCCTTATCTCAAACTGAATTCTCTCGCGTCTCGGCATGTGAGACTGCGAAAGAAATCTGGGATGTTCTCCAGGTTACACATGAGGGAACTAACCTCGTGAAGATTCAGAAACTGCAGATGCTTACGAGCAAGTTTGACTCTATCTTGATGGCAGAAAATGAATCTTTCACGGACTACTATACACGATTGCAAGACATCGTAAACTCATGTGCTAATCTGGGAGAGAAGATTCCAGAATTTAAGATTGTAAGAAAAATCTTAAGAACTCTTCCTGAACGATTTCGCCCAAAGGTTACTGCCATTGAAAACTATTAAACACCCGGACGAAATACGTGTAGAAGAATTAGTTGGTTCATTACAAACTTATGAAATGACTTTTAATACTAACAATTCTTCTGGAAAAGCATCCACTTCTAAGTCTTCAGGTTATGCGTTGAAAACAACTAAGGAAGAAGACGCGGATACATCCTCCTCGGACGATGACGAGAACCTTTCTATGGAGGAATTTGAGAAGCAGCTCGCTCTCTTGACAAGGAATTTTCGCCGCAACTTTCGAAGGGGTAATTCAAGCAAATCTCCATCCTTCGGAAAGTGGAACAAAGGCAAGGGTACTCCAAGTCACAAGTCAAGAAAGCAGGAGAACTTCTCAAAGGATAAGAAAAGTTCAGAAGGACAACTGCAATGCTTCAAATGTCGAGGACTACGGCCACATTGCAACGGAGTGTCCTAACAAGTATCCGGCAAAGAAGAAGGCGATGCAAGTCGTCACTTGGGATGACAACTCAACGTCAAATGAGTCGTCTTCAAGTGATGAAGAAAAGAGCTCCACGGCATTCCACGCGTCCACATCTTCACCATTCATGTGCTTTATGGCAAGTACGTCTGAATCATTGTCCAACTCCACTGTTGAAAAGAATGCAATGGACAATGAATCGGATGATTCGGAAGGTGAAGAGTTTGCTCTAGCCTACCACAGACTTTTGAGGGATTCAAAGAAAGTGGCTAAGCAAAACAAGAGTTTGAGAAGGAGATTGCATGATCTCGAAGAAGAAGTAAAAAGGGCAACTTCTTTCTCAAACGCTCTTGAAGTGGAAGGGAAAATCTGGTAAAAGTTAATGTTTCCCTTCAAGAGTCCAATGAGCTTTTTGAGAAGGAACATACAAAACTGGTGGATAAAGCGGATCACTTCTCAAAGCTCTACAACGAGGCTCGACAGGATAAGCTGGAAATGACTGAGACCATCTTCCAACTCAAGGATGACTTGCAGCGATTCTCTTCAGGAAGGAGTAAGTTGGATAGACTTCTTGGTCTTGGTCAAACAAATCGGTTCGGCCTCGGGTACACTCAAACTGGAAACAGTCCAAGTTTGAGTGGGACAGTTTTTGTGCCTCAGTCGGTATCTTCTCCTCCGACACCGGAATTCAAGACAAACAACGTCAACAAACCTACCTCATCCTCCTTGGGATCGTCTAGCTCTAAGGTATGTTTTCGTTGTGGTATTTCAGGGCACATAAGAAGATATTGCAAGACGGGAGTCGAACGCTCATCTCAAGCACCTCTTGCATCAACTACCAAAAAGGCTCCTTTCCGGAAATCAAAGCAAACTTTTCAAATGAGAAGAGACTTGGTAGTTCACCGCGCAAGACGACTTCATCAAGGAGCAACAATCGTTTTAACAAGACGCTTTCACCTAGGCACAAAACTTCACGACCATTACAGACGCATTCCAAAAAGGTTGGGTGCGCAAAGGTGAAATTTTCCCTTGTCTTGTTTCCAATATTTCCTTGCATGCATATGATAGCTCGTCTTGGTATCTGGATAGCGGGTGTTCCCATCACATGACCGGTGACAAAAATAGTTTTCAAATCTTGAGAAAATCTCCGGAGGACGCGTTGTTTTCGGAGGCGGTCGTTCTTCCAAAATTATTGGAAAGGGAACAGTAGCTATTCCAGATGGCCCGGTTCTAAATAATGTGTTATTTGTTGATGGCCTTAAGACTAACCTCATAAGCATAAGTCAACTTTGCGACAATGGTTTTTCAGTTAACTTTTCTTCTGTTGAATGGTTGTAACTGATAAGGACCAAGTCTTCTTTTTAAAAGGGGTTAGATCTGAAAAACAATTGTTATGTTGTTCCTAATAAATTTTCTGAAACATGTAACCTAGTTTCTTTGGGTAATGAATCAATTTGGCATGAAAGGCTAGGTCACATAAATTTTAAGGAACTTGCTAAGATTTCAAATAAGGACGTGGTCAAGGGGATTCCAAACTTTTATTTAAACAAAACATTGTGTGTGGTGGCTGTCAAAAGGGAAAACAGTCCAGGACTGCACACAAGAGCTTGAACCACATCGGTACAAAACGGCCTTTGGAACTTTTGCACATGGATTTAATGGGGCCAACTCGTCCAACCATCTTTGGGAGGTAAATGGTATATTTTCTTATTGGTTGATGATTTCTCTCTGGTTTTCTGGGTAGCATTTTTGAGAGAGAAAGCTGATACGTTTGATTCTTTTCATGAGATTTGCCATCGTATTATGATTGAAAAGAATGAAAAGATCATTCGTGTTAGAAGTGATAGGGGTGGAGAATTCATAAATTCAAAATTCATTGACTTTTGTACTTCAAATGGCATTAAACATGAATTCTCGGCACCCTATACACCTCAGCAGAATGGTGTTGTTGAGCGCAAAAAACAGGGTTGTTCAAGAGAGGGCGCGTGTGATGCTTCATACCGGAAATTATCGCTACATTTTTGGGCTGAAGCTGTGAACACCGCTGTCTATGTCATTAACAGAGTGTATTTGCGCCCAGGAACCTTGAATACACCATATGAGCTGTGGTTTAGTAGAAAACCGGATATCAAGTACTTTCGTATCTTCGGGAGTCGATGTTACATCTTACGTGACCGTGAAAATCTTGGAAAGTTCGACTCTCGAAGTGATGAAGGGATCTTTTTGGGTTATTCTACGAATAGCAGAGCATATCGAGTATTTAACATTGAATCTAAGACGATCGTAGAATCTATAAATGTTAAAGTAGATGAAGCTTCTCATTTTGAATCTGAAAAATCTACCCTCGATATCTCTCTAGATGATGATTCTCCTGCTAGTGCATCTTCTCATAATAATACTTCCAATATTAATGATGCATCTAATGGTTCTTCTAGTTTATCTGATGTGCAGGAATCATCTCGTGTACCTCCGAGTACTCCGTTTCAACAAACGCTACGAATCTCCAAGGATCATCCGGAATCGAACATCATTGGAGATCCACAAGAAGGAGTTAGAACTCGAAGGCAGTTGGTTTGCGGATTTGCTTGCTACGTATCTTTAATCGAACCAAAGACAATAGATGAAGCTCTTCAGGATGACTACTGGATTAAAGCAATGCAGGAAGAGCTCCATCAATTTGAGCGAAACAAAGTCTGGGAATTAACGAAGCCTCCAAAGCAACATAATGTGATAGGTACCAAATGGATCTTCAAGAACAAGAAAGATGAAGATGGTACTATCATCAGGAACAAGGCACGACTAGTTGCTCAAGGCTACTCTCAAGTAGAAGGTATAGACTTTGACGAAACTTTCGCCCCTGTAGCTAGACTCGAGTCCATTCGTATATTGTTTGCTATTGCTTGTCATTTTAAAATCAAATTATTTCAAATGGACGTCAAGAGCGCATTTCTAAATGGGTTTTTAAATGAGGAAGTTTATGTAGCTCAACCGAAAGGTTTTGTAGATCATAAACAACCTAACCATGTTTTTCGTTTGAAAAAGGCTCTTTACGGTCTGAAACAAGCACCGCGAGCATGGTACGAAAGGTTAACAAAGCACCTTTTGGAGAAGGGCTATACTCGAGGGGGAGCTGACAGGACTCTCTTTGTGAAGCATTATCAAAATAATTTCATTGTAGCACAAATCTATGTCGATGACATTGTATTTGGTGCAACAAAAGATAATGATGCTTCTAAATTCGCGGAGACCATGGAAAGCGAATTTGAGATGTCCATGATGGGCGAATTGTCTTATTTTCTTGGATTGCAAATTAAACAAAATGATGAAGGTATTCACTTGAGTCAATCCAAGTATGCATGGAGTTGGTCAAAAAGTTTGATCTAGAAAATTGTAAAGATTTTCCAACTCCAATGGGAACTAGCCACAAGGGACTTGGAAGTGAATCACATAGTGAGAATGTAGACGAGAAACTGTATAGAAGTATGATTGGAAGTCTACTTTACCTCACGGCTAGTCGCCCGGATATATCCTTTAGTGTTGGGATTTGCGCGAGATATCAATCAGCACCAAAGGAGGTTCACCTGAAAGCGGTGAAACGGATCATCCGGTACATCAAAGGATCAATTAATTTCGGAATTTGGTATCCTATGGGAACAAGTCTGGACATTGTTGGATACTCAGATGCCGATTGGGCAGGATCAGTGGATGATCGGAAAAGCACGAGTGGTGCATGCTTCTATCTTGGCCATTGCCTTGTTGCATGGCACAGTAAAAAGCAGAATTGCATAGCACTCTCGACTGCCGAAGCGGAATACATTTCAGCTGGAAGTTGCTCAACTCAACTCATTTGGATGAAAAGCGTATTGAGCGACTTCCGCATTTCAGCATCTTCGGTAACAATTCTTTGTGACAACACAAGTGCAATTAACATTTCTAAAAACCCTGTGTTGCACTCTAGAACAAAACATATTGAACTTAGATATCATTTTCTTAGAGAGCTAGTTGAATCAAATACTCTTCAACTTTCATATATTTCAACTGAAGATCAATTAGCTGACTTTTTAACAAAACCTTTGGATCAAAAACGTTTTATTCATTTGCGAAAAGCAATTGGATGCTTTCCTTGAAATAAACTTCTTTTTGAAACCTTTGCTTAGGATAGGTTTTGTATTTGTTTTGTTGTTCATTATCTATGTTTGTACATAGGACATTAATTGAGCATAGATCTAATTGACTTTAATGCATCTTTTCACACATTTAGAAATTTATTATGCTTTTGCCATCATAATATTTCATTGTTGCAATGATCATTTATGTTAATTAAATCATCTTCTAAAGTGATCAAAGTCAATTTCTCTCTCAATGATCTCTTGGTATAGTCTTTATCTTATTTGAC
>CM055070.1:19110712-19153850 GCA_029204045.2 Tillandsia leiboldiana
TGTGACAGAGTGAAAGAGAGAACTTGAAAAACGGGCGGTTAAAGGGGTAATTCAATTCTACATCATCGCTAATAAACCTCCAGTCGCTTCGTACTTTCCATCGAGTAGGGAAAAATATTAAATTTGGGGTTTTTTTTGAAAATGACCTCTAAAAATTTTGTATTTTGAAAATGGTCCTACAAAATTTATATTTACAAAAATAGCCCTATAAGTGCTGAACTGGGGCCCGTGTGCGCGACACGTCAGCAGGGGGAAGAGGAGTCGGATTGAGTGAACACGCACTTTGCAACATGCGTGTCTAACACGCGTGTTTACTGTATCTAATAAAAATATTTAAAAATTTTAAAATTTTGGAAATTTTATAAACTTTAAAAATTTAAAAAAAATGGTAGATAAAAAATTGGTAGAAAATGTTAAAAAAAAATTTAAATTTAGTATAAATTTATAAAAAATAAACTGAAAAATTTTAATTTTGTTTGGAAAAAACGTGAGGGTAATCCTTTCCTTCCTTAATTCGCTTAGTACCCAAATAAATACTTCAATGTTTATCTTATATCTATATCATTCATGTAATTTTAGCTCAATTTTTTTTAGGTGGTCAATGTGTTACGGAATTTGAGTTGGCGTAGTTTCGTGAAAGTCTCAAGTCTGAAGATTGAAGGTGAAGAAAGTTGGATCATTTAACTCAATCTCAAGAAAGAAGAATTCAAAAGGATCAGGTATGTTTAACTAAAGATTTTGTGTGATCCGAATACTTCTTGTAGTGTAGAAACACTTGGAAGAATCTTTCATTGCATAAAAATCAAAAACTGGACTTGGGACATGTTCAGGATCCGGATCAGGTTGTTCGATCCGGATCCCGAAGGTGGTTCGTTCATACACCGTCAATCCGGATCGTAGTCTCTTGATCCGGATCCCGAACGTTGAGTTTACCATCTTCCTTGAACGATCCGGATCTTGCTTCGCAATCCGGATCCCGAACGTTGATGTTTGGTGAACTGTATGAACGATCCGGATCAAGCACTTCGATCCGGATCCCGAACCTTCGTTTTTCTGGAATGGCTGACTCGTTACGACGATCCGGATCACAGCTATCCGATCCGGATCGCCGTCCGTAAAATTTCCAGAAATGTAGGTTTTTGATTCTTATCTCCTTCCTAGGGTTTCTAACCTATAAATAGACCCTATGACTCTTTTTCTAGGGTGAATCCACATAGCCGTCATTTTCATATATCATCTTATACGGCTATAGATCCACATATAGAGAAGAAAGGAAATCATTAGAGAATACTCTATGTTTCTTCATCTATATTGATTAGTTTGATTCTAGGTTTTCATACTCACATCTTGAGTTGAATCAAACTAATGAATACTTAGATGGTATTTCCGATCTATCTTTGATCTAAGTATTCGGCGGATCATCACCACCCAAAAACAACGATTTACCCCAAAATCGGCGCGTGGATTCGCGTGTCCTTGTGGATTCAAGGTTCAATCGCTCTCGTGGATTCGGAGCGAGGCACGTTCGTGGATTCGAAGGGTGCTATTGGGTGAAGACCGTGGATTCGGTCGGACGTCGTGGATTCGACGTTGGACGCCGTGGATTCGGCGTTGGGCGCAGATCGTGGATTCGAGAAGCGTCTGGAGCGAGCGGAGAAGATCCTCTAGGAGCGTATGGAAAAGGTTGAGTCGTAAGTGTGTACGGTAAATCACCTTGTACGTGTTTTAATTCTAGTGGATTTCTGCCGTGTTATCGGTCCCGTGGTTTTTTACTCCGGTGATGGAGTTTTCCACGTAAAATCTTGCGTGTTATTTTTATTTCCGCATTGGGTTTTTATCGCAACGATTTTTGAGTGTTTATACGTTTACACCTATTCACCCCCCTCTAGGTGTTTCTTTCCCCTATTTAGATCCGTATTACATACGACCCAACAAGTGGTATCAGAGCGGGAATAGGGTTGTGAACAATGGTTGAAGGTGGAAACATCAATCGACCCCCTTTCTTTGATGGAACAAATTATGCGTACTGGAAAGTACGGATGAAAGCCTTTTTCTTCCATCGACGAAGGGTGTGGCATTCAATTGAATCAGGATGGTCTAATCCAACTGAACTTATTCTGATGTTCACACCTTAAAACCTAGGTCGAAATGGACCAAGGAAGAGTTTGAGTTATCTTCTTACAATGGCAAGGGAATTAATGCTATTTTTAATGCCTTATCTCAAACTGAATTCTCTCGCGTCTCGGCATGTGAGACTGCGAAAGAAATCTGGGATGTTCTCCAGGTTACACATGAGGGAACTAACCTCGTGAAGATTCAGAAACTGCAATGCTTACGAGCAAGTTTGACTCTATCTTGATGGCAGAAAATGAATCTTTCACGGACTACTATACACGATTGCAAGACATCGTAAACTCATGTGCTAATCTGGGAGAGAAGATTCCAGAATTTAAGATTGTAAGAAAAATCTTAAGAACTCTTCCTGAACGATTTCGCCCAAAGGTTACTGCCATTGAAACTATTAAACACCCGGACGAAATACGTGTAGAAGAATTAGTTGGTTCATTACAAACTTATGAAATGACTTTTAATACTAACAATTCTTCTGGAAAAGCATCCACTTCTAAGTCTTCAGGTTATGCGTTGAAAACAACTAAGGAAGAAGACGCGGATACATCCTCCTCGGACGATGACGAGAACCTTTCTATGGAGGAATTTGAGAAGCAGCTCGCTCTCTTGACAAGGAATTTCGCCGCAACTTTCGAAGGGGTAATTCAAGCAAATCTCCATCCTTCGGAAAGTGGAACAAAGGCAAGGGTACTCCAAGTCACAAGTCAAGAAAGCAAGAGAACTTCTCAAAGGATAAGAAAAGTTCAGAAGGACAACTGCAATGCTTCAAATGTCGAGGCTACGGCCACATTGCAACGGAGTGTCCTAACAAGTATCCGGCAAAGAAGAAGGCGATGCAAGTCGTCACTTGGGATGACAACTCAACGTCAAATGAGTCGTCTTCAAGTGATGAAGAAAAGAGCTCCACGGCATTCCACGCGTCCACATCTTCACCATTCATGTGCTTTATGGCAAGTACATCTGAATCTTGTCCAACTCCACTGTTGAAAAGAATGCAATGGACAATGAATCGGATGATTCGGAAGGTGAAGATTTTGCTCTAGCCTACCACAGACTTTTGAGGGACTCAAAGAAAGTGGCTAAGCAAAACAAGAGTTTGAGAGGGAGATTGCATGATCTCGAAGAAGAAGCAAAAAGAGCGACTTCTTCTCTCAAACGCTCTTGAAGTGGAAAGGGAAAACCTGATAAGAAAAATGCTTCCCTTCAAGAGTCCAATGAGCAACTTGAAAAGGAACATACAAATTCTGGTGGATAACGCGAATCACTTTTCAAAGCTCTACAACGAGGCTCGACAGGATAACCTGGAAATGACAAAGACCATTTTCCAACTCAAGAATGACTTACAGCGATTCTCTTCAGGAAGGAGTAAGTTGGATAGACTTCTTGGTCTTGGTCAATCAAATAGGTTCGGCCTCGGATACACTCAAACTGGAAACAGTCCAAGTTCGAGTGAGACAGTCTTTGTGCCTCAGTCGGTATCTCCTCCTCCGACACCGGAATTCAAGACAAACAACGACAACAAACCTACTTCATCCTCTTTGGGATCGTCAAGATCTAAGGTATGTTTTCGTTGTGTGTTTCAGGGCACATAAGAAGATATTGCAAGACGGGAGTCGAACGCTCATCTCAAGCACCTCTTGCATCAACTACCAAAAAGGCTCCTTTCCGGAAATCAAAGCAAAACTTTTCAAATGAAAAGAGACTTGGTAGTTCACCGCGCAAGACGACTTCATCAAGGAGCAACAATCGTTTTAACAAGACGCTTTCACCTAGGCACAAAACTTCACGACCATACAGACGCATTCCAAAAAGGTTTGGGTGCGCAAAGGTGAAATTTTCCCTTGTCTTGTTTCCATATTTCCTTGCATGCATATGATAGCTCGTCTTGGTATCTGGATAGCGGGTGTTCCCGTCACATGACCGGTGACAAAAATAGTTTTCAAAATCTTGAGAAAATCTCCGGAGGACACGTTGTTTTCGGAGACGGTCGATCTTCCAAAATTGTTGGAAAAGGGACGGTAGCTATTCCAGATGGCCCGATTTTGAAAAACGTCTATTTGTTGATGGCCTTAAGACTAACCTCATAAGCATAAGTCAACTTTGCGACAATGGTTTTTCAGTTAACTTTTCATCGGTTGAATGCGTTGTAACTGATAAGGACCATGCTTTCTTTTTAAAAGGGGTTAGATCTGAAAACATTGTTATGTTGTTCCTAATAAATTTTCTGAAAATTGTAACTTAGCCGCTTTGAATAATGAAACTCTTTGGCATGAAAGGCTAGGTCACTTAAATTTTAAGGAACTTACTAGAATTTCAAACAAGGACGTGGTCAAGGGGATTCCAAAGCTTTTATTTAAACAAAACGTTGTGTGTGGTGGTTGCCAAAAGGGAAAACAGTCTAGGACTGCACACAAGAACTTGAACCACGTTGGTACAAAACGGCCCTTGGAACTTTTGCACATGGACTTAATGGGGCCGACCCGTCAACCATCTTTGGGAGGTAAATGGTACATCTTTTTATTGGTTGATGATTTCTCTCGGTTTTCTTGGGTAGCATTTTTGAGAGAGAAAGCTGATACGTTTGACTCTTTTCATGAGATTTGCCATCGTATTATGATTGAAAAGAATGAAAAGATCATTCGTGTTAGAAGTGATAGGGGTGGAGAATTCATAAATTCAAAATCATTGACCTTTTGTACTTCAAATGGCATTAAACATGAATTCTCGGCACCCTATACACTCAGCAGAATGGTGTTGTTGAGCGCAAAAACCAGGGTTGTTCAAGAGATGGCGGTGTGATGCTTCATAGCCGGAAATTGATCGCTACATTTTTGGGCTGAAGCTGTGAACACCGCTTGTCTATGTCATTAACAGAGTGTATTTGCGCCCCAGGAACCTTGAATACACCATATGAGCTGTGGTTTTAGTAGAAACCGGGACTGTCAAGTACTTTCGTATCTTCGGGAGTCGATGTTACATCTTACGTGACCGTGAAAATCTTGGAAAGTTCGACTCTCGAAGTGATGAAGGGATCTTTTTGGGTTATTCTACGAATAGCAGAGCATATCGAGTATTTACATTGAATCTAAGACGATCGTAGAATCTATAAATGTTAAAGTAGATGAAGCTTCTCATTTTGAATCTGAAAAATCTACCCTCGATGTCTCTCTAGATGATGATTCTCCTGCTAGTGCATCTTCTCATAATAATACTTCCAATATTAATGATGCATCTAATGGTTCTTCTAGTTTATCTGATGTGCAGGAATCATCTCGTGTACCTCCGAGTACTCCGTTTCACAAACGCTACGAATCTCCAAGGATCATCCGGAATCGAACATCATTGGAGATCCACAAGAAGGAGTTAGAACTCGAAGGCAGTTGGTTTGCGGATTTGCTTGCTACGTATCTTTAATCGAACCAAAGACAATAGATGAAGCTCTTCAGGATGACTACTGGATTAAAGCAATGCAGGAAGAGCTTCATCAATTTGAGCGAAACAAAGTCTGGGAATTAACGAAGCCTCCAAAGCAACATAATGTGATAGGTACCAAATGGATCTTCAAGAACAAGAAAGATGAAGATGGTACTATCATCAGGAACAAGGCACGACTAGTTGCTCAAGGCTACTCTCAAGTAGAAGGTATAGACTTTGACGAAACTTTCGCCCCTGTAGCTAGACTCGAGTCCATTCGTATATTGTTTGCTATTGCTTGTCATTTTAAAATCAAATTATTTCAAATGGACGTCAAGAGCGCATTTCTAAATGGGTTTTTAAATGAGGAAGTTTATGTAGCTCAACCGAAAGGTTTTGTAGATCATAAACAACCTAACCATGTTTTTCGTTTGAAAAAGGCTCTTTACGGTCTGAAACAAGCACCGCGAGCATGGTACGAAAGGTTAACAAAGCACCTTTTGGAGAAGGGCTATACTCGAGGGGGAGCTGACAGGACTCTCTTTGTGAAGCATTATCAAAATAATTTCATTGTAGCACAAATCTATGTCGATGACATTGTATTTGGTGCAACAAAAGATAATGATGCTTCTAAATTCGCGGAGACCATGGAAAGCGAATTTGAGATGTCCATGATGGGCGAACTGTCTTATTTTCTTGGATTGCAAATTAAACAAAGTGATGAAGGTATTCACTTGAGTCAATCCAAGTATGCACTGGAGTTGGTCAAAAAGTTTGATCTAGAAAATTGTAAAGATTTTCCAACTCCAATGGGAACTAGCCACAAGGGACTTGGAAGTGAATCACATAGTGAGAATGTAGACGAGAAACTGTATAGAAGTATGATTGGAAGTCTACTTTACCTCACGGCTAGTCGCCCGGATATATCCTTTAGTGTTGGGATTTGCGCGAGATATCAATCAGCACCAAAGGAGGTTCACCTGAAAGCGGTGAAACGGATCATCCGGTACATCAAAGGATCAATTAATTTCGGAATTTGGTATCCTATGGGAACAAGTCTGGACATTGTTGGATACTCAGATGCCGATTGGGCAGGATCAGTGGATGATCGGAAAAGCACGAGTGGTGCATGCTTCTATCTTGGCCATTGCCTTGTTGCATGGCACAGTAAAAAGCAGAATTGCATAGCACTCTCGACTGCCGAAGCGGAATACATTTCAGCTGGAAGTTGCTCAACTCAACTCATTTGGATGAAAAGCGTATTGAGTGACTTCCGCATTTCAGCATCTTCGGTAACAATTCTTTGTGACAACACAAGTGCAATTAACATTTCTAAAAACCCTGTGTTGCACTCTAGAACAAAACATATTGAACTTAGATAGCATTTTCCTAGAGAGCTAGTTGAATCAAATACTCTTCAACTTTCATATATTTCAACTGAAGATCAATTAGCTGACTTTTTAACAAAACCTTTGGATCAAAAACGTTTTATTCATTTGCGAAAAGCAATTGGTATGCTTTCTTTGAAATAAACTTCTTTTTGAAACCTTTGCTTAAAATAGGTTTTGTATTTGTTTTGTTCTATTCAATATCTATGTTTATACATAGGATAGTAATTGAGCATAGACCTTAATTGACTTTAATTGCATCTGTTCACACATTTAGAAATTTATTATGCTTTTGCCATCATAATATTTCTTTGTTGCAATGATCGTTTATGTTAATTAAATCATCTTCTAAAGTGATCAAAGTCAATTTCTCTCTCAATGATCTCTTGGTATAGTCTTTATCTTATTTGACTGTTTAGTCGAGTATGAAATCGAGATCAATTTTTGGTTGAATACTTTATATCTTAAATAATTGATAGCCAATTGAGGGGGAGTCAAAGATAATGTAAAATGCTCAAAAGATGTGGAAAGAGTTACATCCCAATGAGGAGTGTGAAAACTACCACCACATGGAGGAAAGAGCTACCACCTCGGTCGTCCGAGTATTGTGTGCAGCTACCACATGTATACCAAGCATGGTTGTTCAAATTTTTGATTAAGTAAAAATGCATGTTGAAATACTTGACTCTGTCAAATTTCAAGGTTGGTATAAGGTGGGATTTTAAAGAAAGATGCTCAAAGAGCCACTCTCTTCAACAGATTGTCTAGAAATATTATCTACCATATTTGGGATTTCAAACATCTATTGATCTTTGTATTTCATTTTCTTTACCGAATTGATTATTTGATAAAGGCATTACTCATAAGATCAAGTTAGATGTAATTGAAGGTGTTCAACTTTAAGGGATTTAATTCTTGTAAATTTTCGTTTCATTTTTGGATATTACTGATAGATTTGGCATAATCTAATTCTTGTTGTGTGAAACGATGCGTTTTGTTTAAAGTTGATACACCTTTGTGCTTACAATCTTTTTCTGGTTTTTCTTGAATTTCTCTGAAATTTTTCTAAAGAAAAAGTTGGGGCCGATCCGGATCGGGCAAGGTGATCCGGATCCCGAACGCAGGTTTTCTCCTGCGGGCTGACGATCCGGATTGGACCTGCCGATCCGGATCCCGAACGCAGTTTTTTTTTCACTGCGGGTAGCCGATCCGGATCGCAAGCTCGGGAGGATCCGGATCGCGGCTAGGTTTTTATAAAGAACAAAAGGGTTTTGGTTTCTTTTACTCCAATCTTTTGTTCAAAAGTTTCCAGAGCGCTTCTCTCTAGATTTCATCCTCCTTGGAAGCTTTCTAACTCAAGTTCTTCAGTTCCAAGTAAGTTTTATTGATCAAATTCTCGGTTTTTCACCGTTTTTCTCTTTTCCTCCTCAAACGTACGAAATTCTTGGATCGATTTTGTTTGTGGATGGTTTTTGATCAAATTTCTTTTGAAATAAGAACTCTGGGTTGTTTAGTTTTGATTATATGCTAGGTTTTTTCCTGATTAACGGATTTTTAGGCTTCGATTTCTAAAATTTCGGTTTTAGGGCATATAATAAGGATTTTCGAAAATCATGCAATTGATCTATCTTTAAAAGTCCTTTTGCAAAACTAATTTGATTCTTAGTCTCTCTACATGATTATGATTGTTTGGGTACAATTTTTTCAATTTTTGAAAACTAAGAATTTTTGTGTTCTTGAGTTGGTTTTCACAGGACACCTTCTTAACTCAAGCACTTTGATCATTGTCACTCTCTTGGTTAATCCTGTTACTAGTCACAATGGTGCACAAGAGTACATCTGAAAAAGAGGAACCAGATATTTCAACAGGAGATAAGACAACCGAAGGCAGGGAGGACAGCTCAGAGTACGATACTGAAGAATGGGATGAATTCTTCAAAGATGTTCAACAGAAGATTGATGAGCAAAACAGGAAATTTGTCAAAGGCAAAAGGCTCATGAAATCTGCATCAACAACTAAGCAATATACAAGACGAAAGGATGTCTTAAGAAGTGAAAGTTATCATAGTGGGCCTCTTACTAGAGCTCGCTCACTCTCTGGGGTTCTACAAACTGAATCTCCATGGGTTAAGGGATTGGATGCACCATCTGCTTCTAGACAGCATCCATCACACTCGAAAAGACAGGGTACAGACGTTGTTGTATTGGAATCGCTTCGCCAGGAACAACAAAGACTCTCGGCTGCACAAGAGAGGACATCGAAAGAACTTCAGCGGATTTCCTCTGATCACAAGAAGATCAAGAAGAAGTGTTCAACTATTTCGACAATGCTTAAAGGGATTTTGAGCAAGCTGAGTTGTACCAGCTCAGACTCCTCCGACTGAACTGCACCTTCCTTTCCTTTTGTGCAGGATTACGATTTTAGGATTTAGTTTTATACTTACGTTAGCTTAGTTCTCAGGTTTTACATTTTATTGGAACTTTTTACTCTCCTCACATTTCGTAGTCTTAACTACATTTTGGCTTTGTTTTGTGACAAAAAGGGGGAGAGAGTTAGAGAGAACTTTGAACAATGTTGACTGCATGAAACATCAAGGTAAGTGAACAATGTTTGATATGAAAACTGGATGAACATCAAGGTAAGTATTACTCCAACTTCCATTCTCAACTTGAGGTTTTTTCAGCTGCATGAATGCATGCCTCGACTAACTATTTGCTAACTATTTGGGCATGTAATATAACTAACAAGTTGATGTTCACTAACAAGTTTGTGACACTTGGTTTTTGATTGCATAGAAGATATGTTGGTTCTTAACTCTGATCAATTACATATCTATATATATAAGTTTGTCACAAACATGTTCATGACATTTGGTTTTTACGTGCAAAGAAGATATGTTGGTGTTTTTTTAACTATGATCAGTTTACATATCTGAATATAAATGTCATGATAAGTATAAATGAGTTTAAACTTCATCTCTGTTTGTGGTTTTTGAATGATACAAAATTCTTGAGGAATCTAACGATTTCTTTTGTCAAGAATGATTTCTTTTTGCAGAGAGTACAGATGTCTAAGTCTAGAGTCTGTTTTAGGAGTTTAACTCATGTATTGTATTTTGGATCTCCATTGTAAATTTTTGTTGTATGGTGATAGCAACAAAAATATCTTTTTGAATTTTCTTTAGTGGATCTGTGTTTTGTCACGAAACCGCCAAAGGGGGAGATTGTTACGGAATTTGAGTTGGCGTAGTTTCGTGAAAGTTTCAAGTCCTGAAGATTGAAGGTGAAGAAAGTTGGATCATTTAACTCAATCTCAAGAAAGAAGAATTCAAAAGGATCAGGTATGTTTAACTAAAGAATTTGTGTGATCCGAATACTTCTTGTAGTGTAGAAACACTTGGAAGAATCTTTCATTGCATAAAAATCAAAAACTGGACTTGGGACATGTTCAGGATCCGGATCAGGCTGTTCGATCCGGATCCCGAAGGTGGTTCGTTCATACATCGTCGCAATCCGGATCGTAGTCTCTTGATCCGGATCCCGAACGTTGAGTTTACCATCTACCTTGAACGATCCGGATCTTGCTTCGCAATCCGGATCCCGAACGTTGATGTTTGGTGAACTGTATGAACGATCCGGATCGTAGTCACATGATCCGGATCCCGAACCTTCGTTTTTCTGGAATTGGCTGTTTCGTTATGACGATCCGGATCTCAGTTATTACGATCCGGATCGCCGTCCGTAAAATTCCAGAAATGGCAGGTTTTTGATTCTTATCTCCTTCCTAGGGTTTCTAACCTATAAATAGACCCTATGTCTTTCTTTCTAGGGTCAATCCACATAGCCGTCATTTTCATATATCATCTTATACGGCTATAGATCCACATATAGAGAAGAAAGGAAATCATTAGAGAATACTCTATGTTTCTTCATCTATATTGATTAGTTTGATTCTAGGTTTTCATACTCACATCTTGAGTTGAATCAAACTAATGAATACTTAGATGGTATTTCCGATCTATCTTTGATCTAAGTATTCGGCGGATCATCACCACCCAAAAACAACGATTACCCCAAAATCGGCGCGTGGATTCGCGTGTCCTTGTGGATTCAAGGTTCAATCGCTCTCGTGGATTCGGAGCGAGGCACGTTCGTGGATTCGAAGGGTGCTATTGGGTGAAGACCGTGGATTCGGTCGGACGTCGTGGATTCGACGTTGGACGCCGTGGATTCGGCGTTGGGCGCAGATCGTGGATTCGAGAAGCGTCTGGAGCGAGCGGAGAAGATCCTCTAGGAGCGTATGGAAAAGGTTGAGTCGTAAGTGTGTACGGTAAATCACCTTGTACGTGTTTTAATTCTAGTGGATTTCTGCCGTGTTATCGGTCCCGTGGTTTTTTACTCCGGTGATGGAGTTTTCCACGTAAAAATCTTGCGAGTTATTTTCATTTCCGCATTGGGTTTTTTATCGCAACGATTTTGAGTGTTTATACGTTTACACCTATTCACCCCCCTCTAGGTGTTTCTTCCCCTATTTAGATCCGTATTATTTACGACCCAACAAGTGGTATCAGAGCGGGAATAGGGTTGTGAACAATGGTTGAAGGTGGAAACATCAATCGACCCCCTTTCTTTGATGGAACAAATTATGCGTACTGGAAAGTACGGATGAAAGCCTTTTTATCTTCCATCGACGAAAGGGTGTGGCATTCAATTGAATCAGGATGGACTAATCCAACTGAACTTATCTCTGATGTTCACACCTTAAAACCTAGGTCGAAATGGACCAAGGAAGAGTTTGAGTTATCTTCTTACAATGGCAAGGGAATTAATGCTATTTTTAATGCCTTATCTCAAACTGAATTCTCTCGCGTCTCGGCATGTGAGACTGCGAAAGAAATCTGGGATGTTCTCCAGGTTACACATGAGGGAACTAACCTCGTGAAGATTCAGAAACTGCAGATGCTTACGAGCAAGTTTGACTCTATCTTGATGGCAGAAAATGAATCTTTCACGGACTACTATACACGATTGCAAGACATCGTAAACTCATGTGCTAATCTGGGAGAGAAGATTCCAGAATTTAAGATTGTAAGAAAAATCTTAAGAACTCTTCCTGAACGATTTCGCCCAAAGGTTACTGCCATTGAAACTATTAAACACCCGGACGAAATACGTGTAGAAGAATTAGTTGGTTCATTACAAACTTATGAAATGACTTTTAATACTAACAATTCTTCTGGAAAAGCATCCACTTCTAAGTCTTCAGGTTATGCGTTGAAAACAACTAAGGAAGAAGACGCGGATACATCCTCCTCGGACGATGACGAGAACCTTTCTATGGAGGAATTTGAGAAGCAGCTCGCTCTCTTGACAAGGAATTTTCGCCGCAACTTTCGAAGGGGTAATTCAAGCAAATCTCCATCCTTCGGAAAGTGGAACAAAGGCAAGGGTACTCCAAGTCACAAGTCAAGAAAGCAGGAGAACTTCTCAAAGGATAAGAAAAGTTCAGAAGGACAACTGCAATGCTTCAAATGTCGAGGCTACGGCCACATTGCAACGGAGTGTCCTAACAAGTATCCGGCAAAGAAGAAGGCGATGCAAGTCGTCACTTGGGATGACAACTCAACGTCAAATGAGTCGTCTTCAAGTGATGAAGAAAAGAGCTCCACGGCATTCCACGCGTCCACATCTTCACCATTCATGTGCTTTATGGCAAGTACGTCTGAATCATTGTCCAACTCCACTGTTGAAAAGAATGCAATGGACAATGAATCGGATGATTCGGAAGGTGAAGAGTTTGCTCTAGCCTACCACAGACTTTTGAGGGATTCAAAGAAAGTGGCTAAGCAAAACAAGAGTTTGAGAAGGAGATTGCATGATCTCGAAGAAGAAGTAAAAAGGGCAACTTCTTTCTCAAACGCTCTTGAAGTGGAAAGGGAAAATCTGGTAAAAGTTAATGTTTCCCTTCAAGAGTCCAATGAGCTTTTTGAGAAGGAACATACAAAACTGGTGGATAAAGCGGATCACTTCTCAAAGCTCTACAACGAGGCTCGACAGGATAAGCTGGAAATGACTGAGACCATCTTCCAACTCAAGGATGACTTGCAGCGATTCTCTTCAGGAAGGAGTAAGTTGGATAGACTTCTTGGTCTTGGTCAAACAAATCGGTTCGGCCTCGGGTACACTCAAACTGGAAACAGTCCAAGTTTGAGTGGGACAGTTTTTGTGCCTCAGTCGGTATCTTCTCCTCCGACACCGGAATTCAAGA
Organism: Tillandsia leiboldiana; assembly: GCA_029204045.2. NCBI lineage: Eukaryota > Viridiplantae > Streptophyta > Magnoliopsida > Poales > Bromeliaceae > Tillandsia > Tillandsia leiboldiana. The sequence continues at coordinate 19,123,913 of CM055070.1, forward strand.
CAAACAACGTCAACAAACCTACCTCATCCTCCTTGGGATCGTCTAGCTCTAAGGTATGTTTTCGTTGTGGTATTTCAGGGCACATAAGAAGATATTGCAAGACGGGAGTCGAACGCTCATCTCAAGCACCTCTTGCATCAACTACCAAAAAGGCTCCTTTCCGGAAATCAAAGCAAAACTTTTCAAATGAGAAGAGACTTGGTAGTTCACCGCGCAAGACGACTTCATCAAGGAGCAACAATCGTTTTAACAAGACGCTTTCACCTAGGCACAAAACTTCACGACCATTACAGACGCATTCCAAAAAGGTTTGGGTGCGCAAAGGTGAAATTTTCCCTTGTCTTGTTTCCAATATTTCCTTGCATGCATATGATAGCTCGTCTTGGTATCTGGATAGCGGGTGTTCCCGTCACATGACCGGTGACAAAAATAGTTTTCAAAATCTTGAGAAAATCTCCGGAGGACACGTTGTTTTCGGAGACGGTCGTTCTTCCAAAATTATTGGAAAGGGAACAGTAGCTATTCCAGATGGCCCGGTTCTAAATAATGTGTTATTTGTTGATGGCCTTAAGACTAACCTCATAAGCATAAGTCAACTTTGCGACAATGGTTTTTCAGTTAACTTTTCTTCTGTTGAATGTGTTGTAACTGATAAGGACCAAGTCTTCTTTTTAAAAGGGGTTAGATCTGAAAACAATTGTTATGTTGTTCCTAATAAATTTTCTGAAACATGTAACCTAGTTTCTTTGGGTAATGAATCAATTTGGCATGAAAGGCTAGGTCACATAAATTTTAAGGAACTTGCTAAGATTTCAAATAAGGACGTGGTCAAGGGGATTCCAAAACTTTTATTTAAACAAAACATTGTGTGTGGTGGCTGTCAAAAGGGAAAACAGTCCAGGACTGCACACAAGAGCTTGAACCACATCGGTACAAAACGGCCTTTGGAACTTTTGCACATGGATTTAATGGGGCCAACTCGTCAACCATCTTTGGGAGGTAAATGGTATATTTTCTTATTGGTTGATGATTTCTCTCGGTTTTCTTGGGTAGCATTTTTGAGAGAGAAAGCTGATACGTTTGATTCTTTTCATGAGATTTGCCATCGTATTATGATTGAAAAGAATGAAAAGATCATTCGTGTTAGAAGTGATAGGGGTGGAGAATTCATAAATTCAAAATTCATTGACTTTTGTACTTCAAATGGCATTAAACATGAATTCTCGGCACCCTATACACCTCAGCAGAATGGTGTTGTTGAGCGCAAAAACAGGGTTGTTCAAGAGATGGCGCGTGTGATGCTTCATAGCCGGAAATTATCGCTACATTTTTGGGCTGAAGCTGTGAACACCGCTGTCTATGTCATTAACAGAGTGTATTTGCGCCCAGGAACCTTGAATACACCATATGAGCTGTGGTTTAGTAGAAAACCGGATGTCAAGTACTTTCGTATCTTCGGGAGTCGATGTTACATCTTACGTGACCGTGAAAATCTTGGAAAGTTCGACTCTCGAAGTGATGAAGGGATCTTTTTGGGTTATTCTACGAATAGCAGAGCATATCGAGTATTTAACATTGAATCTAAGACGATCGTAGAATCTATAAATGTTAAAGTAGATGAAGCTTCTCATTTTGAATCTGAAAAATCTACCCTCGATGTCTCTCTAGATGATGATTCTCCTGCTAGTGCATCTTCTCATAATAATACTTCCAATATTAATGATGCATCTAATGGTTCTTCTAGTTTATCTGATGTGCAGGAATCATCTCGTGTACCTCCGAGTACTCCGTTTCAACAAACGCTACGAATCTCCAAGGATCATCCGGAATCGAACATCATTGGAGATCCACAAGAAGGAGTTAGAACTCGAAGGCAGTTGGTTTGCGGATTTGCTTGCTACGTATCTTTAATCGAACCAAAGACAATAGATGAAGCTCTTCAGGATGACTACTGGATTAAAGCAATGCAGGAAGAGCTTCATCAATTTGAGCGAAACAAAGTCTGGGAATTAACGAAGCCTCCAAAGCAACATAATGTGATAGGTACCAAATGGATCTTCAAGAACAAGAAAGATGAAGATGGTACTATCATCAGGAACAAGGCACGACTAGTTGCTCAAGGCTACTCTCAAGTAGAAGGTATAGACTTTGACGAAACTTTCGCCCCTGTAGCTAGACTCGAGTCCATTCGTATATTGTTTGCTATTGCTTGTCATTTTAAAATCAAATTATTTCAAATGGACGTCAAGAGCGCATTTCTAAATGGGTTTTTAAATGAGGAAGTTTATGTAGCTCAACCGAAAGGTTTTGTAGATCATAAACAACCTAACCATGTTTTTCGTTTGAAAAAGGCTCTTTACGGTCTGAAACAAGCACCGCGAGCATGGTACGAAAGGTTAACAAAGCACCTTTTGGAGAAGGGCTATACTCGAGGGGGAGCTGACAGGACTCTCTTTGTGAAGCATTATCAAAATAATTTCATTGTAGCACAAATCTATGTCGATGACATTGTATTTGGTGCAACAAAAGATAATGATGCTTCTAAATTCGCGGAGACCATGGAAAGCGAATTTGAGATGTCCATGATGGGCGAACTGTCTTATTTTCTTGGATTGCAAATTAAACAAAGTGATGAAGGTATTCACTTGAGTCAATCCAAGTATGCACTGGAGTTGGTCAAAAAGTTTGATCTAGAAAATTGTAAAGATTTTCCAACTCCAATGGGAACTAGCCACAAGGGACTTGGAAGTGAATCACATAGTGAGAATGTAGACGAGAAACTGTATAGAAGTATGATTGGAAGTCTACTTTACCTCACGGCTAGTCGCCCGGATATATCCTTTAGTGTTGGGATTTGCGCGAGATATCAATCAGCACCAAAGGAGGTTCACCTGAAAGCGGTGAAACGGATCATCCGGTACATCAAAGGATCAATTAATTTCGGAATTTGGTATCCTATGGGAACAAGTCTGGACATTGTTGGATACTCAGATGCCGATTGGGCAGGATCAGTGGATGATCGGAAAAGCACGAGTGGTGCATGCTTCTATCTTGGCCATTGCCTTGTTGCATGGCACAGTAAAAAGCAGAATTGCATAGCACTCTCGACTGCCGAAGCGGAATACATTTCAGCTGGAAGTTGCTCAACTCAACTCATTTGGATGAAAAGCGTATTGAGTGACTTCCGCATTTCAGCATCTTCGGTAACAATTCTTTGTGACAACACAAGTGCAATTAACATTTCTAAAAACCCTGTGTTGCACTCTAGAACAAAACATATTGAACTTAGATAGCATTTTCCTAGAGAGCTAGTTGAATCAAATACTCTTCAACTTTCATATATTTCAACTGAAGATCAATTAGCTGACTTTTTAACAAAACCTTTGGATCAAAAACGTTTTATTCATTTGCGAAAAGCAATTGGTATGCTTTCTTTGAAATAAACTTCTTTTTGAAACCTTTGCTTAAAATAGGTTTTGTATTTGTTTTGTTCTATTCAATATCTATGTTTATACATAGGATAGTAATTGAGCATAGACCTTAATTGACTTTAATTGCATCTGTTCACACATTTAGAAATTTATTATGCTTTTGCCATCATAATATTTCTTTGTTGCAATGATCGTTTATGTTAATTAAATCATCTTCTAAAGTGATCAAAGTCAATTTCTCTCTCAATGATCTCTTGGTATAGTCTTTATCTTATTTGACTGTTTAGTCGAGTATGAAATCGAGATCAATTTTTGGTTGAATACTTTATATCTTAAATAATTGATAGCCAATTGAGGGGGAGTCAAAGATAATGTAAAATGCTCAAAAGATGTGGAAAGAGTTACATCCCAATGAGGAGTGTGAAAACTACCACCACATGGAGGAAAGAGCTACCACCTCGGTCGTCCGAGTATTGTGTGCAGCTACCACATGTATACCAAGCATGGTTGTTCAAATTTTTGATTAAGTAAAATGCATGTTGAAATACTTGACTCTGTCAAATTTCAAGGTTGGTATAAGGTGGGATTTTAAAGAAAGATGCTCAAAGAGCCACTCTCTTCAACAGATTGTCTAGAAATATTATCTACCATATTTGGGATTTCAAACATCTATTGATCTTTGTATTTCATTTTCTTTACCGAATTGATTATTTGATAAAGGCATTACTCATAAGATCAAGTTAGATGTAATTGAAGGTGTTCAACTTTAAGGGATTTAATTCTTGTAAATTTTCGTTTCATTTTTGGATATTACTGATAGATTTGGCATAATCTAATTCTTGTTGTGTGAAACGATGCGTTTTGTTTAAAGTTGATACACCTTTGTGCTTACAATCTTTTTCTGGTTTTTCTTGAATTTCTCTGAAATTTTTCTAAAGAAAAAGTTGGGGCCGATCCGGATCGGGCAAGGTGATCCGGATCCCGAACGCAGGTTTTCTCCTGCGGGCTGACGATCCGGATTGGACCTGCCGATCCGGATCCCGAACGCAGTTTTTTTTTCACTGCGGGTAGCCGATCCGGATCGCAAGCTCGGGAGGATCCGGATCGCGGCTAGGTTTTTATAAAGAACAAAAGGGTTTTGATTTCTTTTACTCCAATCTTTTGTTCAAAAGTTTCCAGAGCGCTTCTCTCTAGATTTCATCCTCCTTGGAAGCTTTCTAACTCAAGTTCTTCAGTTCCAAGTAAGTTTTATTGATCAAATTCTCGGTTTTTCACCGTTTTTCTCTTTTCCTCCTCAAACGTACGAAATTCTTGGATCGATTTTGTTTGTGGATGGTTTTTGATCAAATTTCTTTTGAAATAAGAACTCTGGGTTGTTTAGTTTTGATTATATGCTAGGTTTTTTCCTGATTAACGGATTTTTAGGCTTCGATTTCTAAAATTTCGGTTTTAGGGCATATAATAAGGATTTTCGAAAATCATGCAATTGATCTATCTTTAAAAGTCCTTTTGCAAAACTAATTTGATTCTTAGTCTCTCTACATGATTATGATTGTTTGGGTACAATTTTTTCAATTTTTAAAAACTAAGAATTTTTGTGTTCTTGAGTTGGTTTTCACAGGACACCTTCTTAACTCAAGCACTTTGATCATTGTCACTCTCTTGGTTAATCCTGTTACTAGTCACAATGGTGCACAAGAGTACATCTGAAAAAGAGGAACCAGATATTTCAACAGGAGATAAGACAACCGAAGGCAGGGAGGACAGCTCAGAGTACGATACTGAAGAATGGGATGAATTCTTCAAAGATGTTCAACAGAAGATTGATGAGCAAAACAGGAAATTTGTCAAAGGCAAAAGGCTCATGAAATCTGCATCAACAACTAAGCAATATACAAGACGAAAGGATGTCTTAAGAAGTGAAAGTTATCATAGTGGGCCTCTTACTAGAGCTCGCTCACTCTCTGGGGTTCTACAAACTGAATCTCCATGGGTTAAGGGATTGGATGCACCATCTGCTTCTAGACAGCATCCATCACACTCGAAAAGACAGGGTACAGACGCTGTTGTATTGGAATCGCTTCGCCAGGAACAACAAAGACTCTCGGCTGCACAAGAGAGGACATCGAAAGAACTTCAGCGGATTTCCTCTGATCACAAGAAGATCAAGAAGAAGTGTTCAACTATTTCGACAATGCTTAAAGGGATTTTGAGCAAGCTGAGTTGTACCAGCTCAGACTCCTCCGACTGAACTGCACCTTCCTTTCCTTTTGTGCAGGATTACGATTTTAGGATTTAGTTTTATACTTACGTTAGCTTAGTTCTCAGGTTTTACATTTTATTGGAACTTTTTACTCTCCTCACATTTCGTAGTCTTAACTACATTTTGGCTTTGTTTTGTGACAAAAAGGGGGAGAGAGTTAGAGAGAACTTTGAACAATGTTGACTGCATGAAACATCAAGGTAAGTGAACAATGTTTGATATGAAAACTGGATGAACATCAAGGTAAGTATTACTCCAACTTCCATTCTCAACTTGAGGTTTTTCAGCTGCATGAATGCATGCCTCGACTAACTATTTGCTAACTATTTGGGCATGTAATATAACTAACAAGTTGATGTTCACTAACAAGTTTGTGACACTTGGTTTTTGATTGCATAGAAGATATGTTGGTTCTTAACTCTGATCAATTACATATCTATATATATATAAGTTTGTCACAAACATGTTCATGACATTTGGTTTTTACGTGCAAAGAAGATATGTTGGTGTTTTTTAACTATGATCAGTTTACATATCTGAATATAAATGTCATGATAAGTATAAATGAGTTTAAACTTCATCTCTGTTTGTGGTTTTTGAATGATACAAAATTCTTGAGGAATCTAACGATTTCTTTTGTCAAGAATGATTTCTTTTTGCAGAGAGTACAGATGTCTAAGTCTAGAGTCTGTTTTAGGAGTTTAACTCATGTATTGTATTTTGGATCTCCATTGTAAATTTTTGTTGTATGGTGATAGCAACAAAAATATCTTTTTGAATTTTCTTTAGTGGATCTGTGTTTTGTCACGAAACCGCCAAAGGGGGAGATTGTTACGGAATTTGAGTTGGCGTAGTTTCGTGAAAGTTTCAAGTCCTGAAGATTGAAGGTGAAGAAAGTTGGATCATTTAACTCAATCTCAAGAAAGAAGAATTCAAAAGGATCAGGTATGTTTAACTAAAGAATTTGTGTGATCCGAATACTTCTTGTAGTGTAGAAACACTTGGAAGAATCTTTCATTGCATAAAAATCAAAAACTGGACTTGGGACATGTTCAGGATCCGGATCAGGCTATTCGATCCGGATCCCGAAGGTGGTTCGTTCATACATCGTCGCAATCCGGATCGTAGTCTCTTGATCCGGATCCCGAACGTTGAGTTTACCATCTACCTTGAACGATCCGGATCTTGCTTCGCAATCCGGATCCCGAACGTTGATGTTTGGTGAACTGTATGAACGATCCGGATCGTAGTCACATGATCCGGATCCCGAACCTTCGTTTTTCTGGAATTGGCTGTTTCGTTATGACGATCCGGATCTCAGTTATTACGATCCGGATCGCCGTCCGTAAAATTCCAGAAATGGCAGGTTTTTGATTCTTATCTCCTTCCTAGGGTTTCTAACCTATAAATAGACCCTATGTCTTTCTTTCTAGGGTCAATCCACATAGCCGTCATTTTCATATATCATCTTATACGGCTATAGATCCACATATAGAGAAGAAAGGAAATCATTAGAGAATACTCTATGTTTCTTCATCTATATTGATTAGTTTGATTCTAGGTTTTCATACTCACATCTTGAGTTGAATCAAACTAATGAATACTTAGATGGTATTTCCGATCTATCTTTGATCTAAGTATTCGGCGGATCATCACCACCCAAAAACAACGATTACCCCAAAATCGGCGCGTGGATTCGCGTGTCCTTGTGGATTCAAGGTTCAATCGCTCTCGTGGATTCGGAGCGAGGCACGTTCGTGGATTCGAAGGGTGCTATTGGGTGAAGACCGTGGATTCGGTCGGACGTCGTGGATTCGACGTTGGACGCCGTGGATTCGGCGTTGGGCGCAGATCGTGGATTCGAGAAGCGTCTGGAGCGAGCGGAGAAGATCCTCTAGGAGCGTATGGAAAAGGTTGAGTCGTAAGTGTGTACGGTAAATCACCTTGTACGTGTTTTAATTCTAGTGGATTTCTGCCGTGTTATCGGTCCCGTGGTTTTTTACTCCGGTGATGGAGTTTTCCACGTAAAAATCTTGCGAGTTATTTTCATTTCCGCATTGGGTTTTTTATCGCAACGATTTTTGAGTGTTTATACGTTTACACCTATTCACCCCCCTCTAGGTGTTTCTTCCCCTATTTAGATTCGTATTATTTACGACCCAACATGTGCCACGTGGCAGCCTCGGATTGGCCGGCACACACGGCGTGGTCCACAGAGAGTTGGCGCTGGTGCATGGACCGGGCGCGGGGGACACGTGGCAGCCTGTGATTGGTGGGCTCTCGCGACGCGGTCCACGGAAACGCGCCGGCTGGCGCATGGACCGGGGCGGGCCACGTGGCGGCCTCGGAGTGGCCGGCTCACGCGTGCGCGGTCCACGCGCTAGGGGGAGCAGGCAGGGTAGGTGGGGCAGGTGACCGCCGATGTGAGGACCTGAATCCCCGCGATAGGATTACTGTTGGATCAGCAGCTTCTGGAGGCTTATGTTGAGTATTGGTGGTGTTTTTGCGCAAATTGGACACAAGTGATGGACTCGGTGTGAGAAAATGGATCATGAGTGTATTTGGTTGCCCCACCGAAATTTTAGAAGTGGAATTGGGCAAAACAGACATCGGATTTGGACTCAGCGCGCGAAAACGATGGAAATCGACTACTTGCTTGTATTTTCTGAGTCCGGACGGCCAAAAACGGACACCCGGAAGTTTTCTGGTATTTTTGGGTGCACGGTGGACCGAGGAGCGTGCCACGTGGCAGCTTCCGATTGGTGCCGTACGCCACGTGGCGAAGCTGGAGTGGCGGCGCATTGGGCCCGGCCCACAAGAGCGGGCGCGGGCAGGCGCGCGGTGCAGCGGGGGCGTCGTGCCACGTGGCAGCTTCCCGTTGGCCCGCTTTGGACACGTGGCAGCAGATGTTTCGCTGGTGTTGTGGGCGCGGTCCACAGCCTGGGCGGCATGCCTCGGGAAGCGTGCGCCGCAGGTGGGCGCGGGCGGCGCGGGTGCGCACGTGGGTGCGGCGACCAACGCGTTGACGCGCGGTTCCCGCGCGTGGGCGCGCCACGCGTCAGCCTCCGCGCGGGCCACGCGGCGCCTGGCGGTTGGCGGTGTTGGCTGTTCCCTGTTCGGCAGTGACGTGTCGCAATCTGGTGCATCCGGGCGCGGGATGGACGGCCAGATCGGGCGCTACTGTTGGCGCCCGAAACTTTCGGGCGCCCGGAAAATGTCCCCCAATGTGTATTATTCGTCCGGATTTCAGCCTATAAATAGGCATTTGTGCCCTCTTGTGCGGGTTTTGGAGGTTTTCTGGAGCTCCCCTTTGAGCAGAGCCCTCACCCCTTTGTCCTCTACTCTCCGACGGATCTAGGATATTTTTGGAGGCCGCGGCATCGGCGTTTTCTGCGACGCGGCGCACTTCGACGCTTCTTGGATTTTGGCTTCTACCGTCGCATTTCAGTGCGCGAGACCCCCTGAGCTACCCTGTTGGACTTTTGAGCTGATTTCTACGGCAGAGCGTTCATGAGAGGTACGCCTTCGATTTTTGTGCTAATTACTTCGCCTTATTTTGGGTTTTTGGCATGATTCCCGAGGCTTTTCTGTGACCCTTTGTACTGCTGCGAGGTAAGGGACAGCGGTGGAGTATTGTTGGATTTTCTCGGTCTACGAGCATCGGAATGAGGCGTTTAAGGACTCGATTGATATCTACGCTTCGAGAGGAACGCAACCATATTTTTATCAGAATTTTTGGAGGACTCTTCAAAGGTGATAATTATGCTTCTTGCGGACTGATTTCCTTCCAGATTTTGTTTGTAGATACTTTAACATACCGGCATTGTTGTATTTATATCTTGGCCAACAGGTGTCGGAACGGGACGTATAAATACTCGAGTTGTATCTACTCGTCGCGAGGATCGCAACCGTAATTTTTCTGGGATTTTTGGAGGACTGTACACAGGTGAGAATCCCCCCTCTTCTCTGCTGGTTTGGAAAACAGCGTGTGCTGTTTGGGTATTTGGGGTATTTGATTGTTGTATGTGGTTGCATTGTTGGTTGAGGCAGAGGCTTGTGCGACTAAGTACGGAGGGTGCAGTTTCGGCGGATTTTGGATAGCATGTGACTACGCACTTCACCGACTTCGGCTTTGCCTGCGGAAAGCGTTTCAGATGGGTTGCTTCATCTTCAAAACCGGTGGACGGTTCTCTAATTCTGTATGTTAGAATGCATGCATGTATAGGGTACAATATTTGTGATTAAGGGGTAAGCTTAGGGATGACAGTTGTACAAAGAATTGCAAGTGAAAATTCATGTTAAATATTATTGAGGACTTGATAGATTTGGATATCCAGAATTATGATTAGTAAAAGCTTACCTAAAGGGATTTACCCTATGTGATTGTTAGCATGCATGTTTAATTGTACAATATTTAGTATCGAGATGGAAGCTTGAGGAATGGCCTAGATCATGCAGATTGATATTGTCACGCCCCGGGGGTTCAAACGCGCGGAAGTAGGGCCACCGATGCTCCCAGATCAGCGTAATATTTTTTTTTTTTGAAAACAAATCTACCCCAGTGCGCGCACAGACCCGCCGCATATACAAATTCACTCTGCAAACGGGCAGAGTCTCTTTTGTATATGCACGGCGTCCTGACTACATAATGCATCCCATACAAGCTTTAACCACACTAGATCAAGGCACAGACACATTCAACATGCAACCATACATCCTATCTATTCTCATACTTAGAAAAGGACCGACTATTTTTAAAAGGATAAATAATCACAGAGTTTTGAAAGCGGCGCCTACCCGACGCCGATGTTTTAAAACTCGTTTCAAAGCCACATAAACCCACAGAGTTTTAAAACGGCACCCACCCGATGCCTGATTTTGTAAAACCATTTTCGAAATCACATAAATCCCACAAGGTTTTAAAAACGGTGCCCACACGACACCCACGTTTTAAACTCGGTTTTTCGCAAACAGTTTTCCACAGTTTTTGTTGTTCGTAGTTCAAAACGGCCAAGTAAAGGAAAGGAAGGTCATTCATTCAATAATGATAAAAGAAACGGGCAACATCCACGTCGAACCCACAGGGGTATCGCAATCCACATCTAACTAACATGAATAATAAGAGAACGAGGAAAGAAAAGTCACTGTGTCTGCTGTCGCTAAAAGTCAGAACAGCGCTCTCACGGCCTCACCGGCGTCCTAGCACTCGCCCCTGGACGAACCTGTCACAAGGTGGGAAGTCAGTGACTAAAAAGGAAAGTAAGAGCATAAAGGGTAATAAACAGCAAACCACTAAAACTGGAGCAACCACTGCCTCAAAGTGCACTCAACAGTAGGTAACCTTGTGTAAACAAACAAACCGGGCACCTCCCCCGGCAACCCCTCCGAGCACCCATCTCGGACCCCTGCCGAGCACCTGCCTCGGCCGCCGAGCACCCACCTCGGCACCACCGCTCACACCCTCCACCCACGAGGGCCCCCATTACGTCACCGTCACGTGGGGTACATGGGTCAACGTACCACTTTTCCGGAAAAGCACACCCTTGCGGAGGCCAAGCCGCCGGTGTGCGTGCAGTCACACGAACCTCATAGTCAAGTATTTAGATAAATGATTAATTAAATAGTATCAACAGGTTAGCAATGTTAACAGTAAATATTTTAGAAAACCACCGTTGCCCAAACATGCACCTTACAACTAACACCCTTTCCCAACTGACTCAAGAGGAAAGTACCCACCTTAAAAGGAGTCCGGCGTTTGATTCGTCCGCGTTTGCGTGTCTGCCGAGTGTACCGCGTCCCGTGACCCTGAGGAAACGAACACTAAGACCTGGTGATCAAACACACCCAACGACGACTCCGGCAGAAAACGGGAAAATGACAGGTTCTAAAAACCCCCGAGCGCGAAGTCCCCGCACGACGACGACCCGGGCGGCGTACGCCCCGCATGCGGACAGCTCCGCGCGGCCCCAATCCGCCGCGCGGCACCAATCCTCACGGGCGCCCCACCTGCGGGCGGCCCCGCACGGCACCGGTCGTGCGGGCGCGCTGCCCGCGGGTGCGGCGACCCCGCGCGGCCCAAGCCCGCGCGGGCGCCCCCCTGCGGGCAGCCCCGCGCGGCCCCAGCCCGCGCGGGCGCCCCACCTGCGGGCGGCCCCGCGCGGCAGCGAGCCGCGCGGGCGCGCTGCCCGCGGGTGCGGGCGGCCCCGCGCGGCCCCAGCCCGCGCGGGCGCCCCACCTGCGGGCGGCCCCGCACGGCAGTGAGCCGTGCGGGCGCGCTACCCACGGGTGCGGGCGGCCCCGGCCCGCGCGGGCGCCCCACCTGCGGGCGGCCCCGCGCCGCAGCGAGCCGCGCGGGCGCGCTGCCCGCGGGTGCGGGCGGCCCCGCGCGGGTGCGGGCGGCCCCGCGCGGCAGCGAGCCGCGCGGGCGCGTTGCCCGCGGGTGTGGGCGGCCCCGCGCGGCCCCGGCCTGCGTGGGCGCCCCACCTGCGGGCGGCCCCGCGTGGCAGGGAGCCACGCAGGTGCGCTGCCCGCGGGTGCGGCGACCCCGCGCGGCCCCGGCCCGCGCGGGTGCCCCACCCGCGGGCGGCCCCGCGCGGCAGCGAGCCGCGCGAGCGCGCTACCCGCGGGTGCGGCGACCCCGCGCGGGCGCCCCACCCACGGGCGGCCCCGCGCGGCACCGACCTGCGTGGGCGACCCGGCGACGGCGGCGTCCGCCTCGAACGTGGCGGCGGCGGCGCGGTGATCCCCGTCCCCGGAAGAACGACAAAACCCCACAAAAAGTGAAACCTAAACAAAGAACGGTCAAGACTCACCTTGAAACGCGAGAGATGGAGGAGAAGGATCGTCCACCTTCTTCCTTTTCCTTCCCTCCGGATCGTAGAGTTCCGCGTTAGAGAAATCTCGAGTGAGAGCGAAAAAAGGGTTGGGTTTTTCCTGTTCCTTCCCTCTCCTTCTCTTTGGTCGCTCACCTGAAACCCTAGCCGCACGGTCGAGGAAAACGAAGGAACCCCAAAAGAAAACCCTAAGTCCGGCTTATAAACCCCCGCTCAAAATAAAATGAAAGAAATCAGCGGCTAAAGGTTACCTCAAAAAGCGTGCAGGTCGTCCGCACGGATTCCGGGGCGTCTAAAAGACCGCAACCTTCAGAATTAATTTCTAGGAGATCCTGGGGTCGGAATCCAAATCCGATTGCACCACCGTTCCCCGTTTCGCGAGCTCTACCGCCTAAAAATACCCGCGAGCCCCGACGGACTGTCCAGAAATAATCGAAAATTAGCACCCGCCGGACCCCTACACGTAGGAAAGGAAAAAAAAACCAAAAAGAAAAGCGGGTCTTACAGATATACTATAGTAGTGGTCTTTTAGCATGCCATGTTGCACATAGTCTTTTATTATATGATTACTCGATGGAGTAGGACGCTATATCTATGTGCGGGTATTATTCTGATCATTCTTTTTGATGGACCTTGGATTATGGATGGGTTTAGCGGATTAGTGGATTTGGCAGGTGGTGCTACTAATTGTTATATTTTGTTTTATCTACCTTGAGGACATTTGCATGCTTGTATGGACATCTATATAGACCATCATTTATTGCTACACTATCATATTGGAATCTGACTTAGGAGAAACCATGTTTGTTCTTTCTCCTTTCTTTCTAGATTCAGGTTGCTCGGGTTCGAGCAGGGGTTTGGGATAGTGTAGTCGGGACTTTGTGTCTGGGACAGGTTGGATTAGATTGTGGATTGTGGGGTATTGCGGCGACCGAGGATATTGGGCGGTTGACCGGATATGTCATTGTGCATCAGATTTTCTTTAGTGGATGGAGTTTCCCACTTATTTTTTACTGTTGTATCAGATTGGGGATCAGGTTTCCCTTTAGTGGATGGGTTTTCCCACTTCGACCAGAGTCGTGATCCAGTCCTGCTATATATATATCGTGATACTTCTTACAGTGACATTTTACTCGTGTGGGTCGCTCCCCTCGAGTGCCACTCCGGAGTGTGCGACCGTACCGGACAGTAGTCGGTCTGTTATTTATTTTGGGTGCGACCGTACCGGGCAGTAGTCGGTCTGTTACCTATTTTGGGATGCGACCGTACCGGTTAGTAGTCGGTCAGTATTCCCGCAGATGAGTTCTTGAGTTCGACAGCAGAGCAGGCAGTGCCGGGTTCTATACCGGTCCATTGATTGGGTTATTCAGGCAGGTACTTTTGTTGTTGCACTCGTGTCAGGGGGCTGAGTGGAGTCTAGTAGCTGTGTCTAGACCAGTGCTAGTGTTGTTGGGAACCGTTTGGGGTTAACGGTGGTCCCGTGGTCGTTGTGAGTTTTCGACCGTTGTGCGAGAGGTTGAGGATCTTGAGTCTATCCGTTCTGAGAGAGAGCATGGATTTCGACTATAGCCTGCATGAGCCACTATTCGATAGCGAGTTAGTCCGTATGGACACCCTACGTAATTCCTGCCCGGCAGTGGGATGTGGTTGTAGGTGAGCGCAGGCTTGACTGGACCAGATGTGGCAGTCAGCTCGATTGGGTCGATTGTGCACCTCGTGTGCGAGTGGTTGCATACCTTCCATTGGTTTTTCCCTTTTGAGCATTTAGATAGAGGCATGGTAGCTGTTGAGTACCTCCAGCTTTCTTGTTCAGTTTTTACTGCATTGTTATCTTATGCCTCTAGTAGACTTAGTGGGCAGATCGTCGGGCCTAGCGGTGGTACCCACTGAGAACTCCCTTTTGGTGTAGTTCTCACACACATTTGGAGTTTTCCCCCTCCTTTTTCTTTCTCTCATTTGTTTTGCAGAGTCTTAGCGGATGTTGTTGATTCTGCGATTGCTGTGCGAGGCGAGGGAGTCGCGAGCTAGATCCCTACCCGTCTGTGGAGAGTAGCGGTACCCCTACATTGGAGATCCTGAGTACAGTCAGTAGATTATATATTTTTTTGCTTTTGAGAGATCATTGTATTGTGAGGATCTGACTTGTACTGAGAGCCTGTACACTGATGTATTATTTCAGATTACCTCCCTGTTGAGTTCCGGTTTATTGTATTTGTGGATATTGTATGATTATCAATTATGGGAGATGGATATTGTATCATTATTTCCAGTTGTACAGATGATTGGTTTTAGTTTTACAGCACTTTTATTTTATAGCTCTGATATCTGTTAGTTGTAGCCCTTTTCTTGCAGGTAGGACGCTTCGCCTATGCGGGGTTTTGCATAGGCGGCGGATCTGTTGGCGAGCTCGGGTCGCAGTTCCGACCCCGGGGCGTGACAGCCGACGTGGGGGCGCCACGTGGCGCCCTGCAATTGGCGGGCGCCACCGCCCCACGTTCGGCGGTCGGGGCCACGTGGCGCAAGCCTGCTGGCTCTACATGCGCTGTCCGCTGTTCGGGACACGCGTCGGAGCCAGGAGGATTCGGGCGCTGATCGTGGGCCGGGCCGGGGCGTCTTTTGTGCTCACTGTAGGAGCCCGAAAGTTCCGGGCGCCCGAAATCTGGGCCCAAAAGCCCAATAAGGGTGGATTTTTGGACTTTTTGGTGAGGGCCTATAAATAGGCCGCCGAGTTCTTGGGCCTTTTACCCCTTTTTCCCGAGCTCTTTTGCCTCTAAGCCCTCAAGTGAATTTGATCTTCATCTTATTTTGCATCTTGCGAAGGAGTTTTGGAATTTTTGGAGGCCGCGGCATCGACGTCTTCGGCGAGTTAGCGCAGTGCGACGTTCTTTCGTTGGCGGCCCATTTCCTTTGCGTTTCGGTCCACGAGGTCCACAGAGCTACTCCGACGGCATTTTTGGACAATGTTTGCAGCACCTGATTCACGAGAGGTAAATCTATGATTTTTGAATTTTGCACTTCTTCCAGATTTGAGTTTTTTTAGGGGTTTTTGGTACATCTTTAAGCCCTGGTTTGTTGGTGGTTTTTCCTGGATAACATCGCATTGTTGGATTTTATCTCTGCACTCGAGCATCGGATTTTGACGTGTGAGGACTTGATTGACATCTACACTTCGCGAGGATCACCGATTTATTTTTATTGGAATTTTTGGAATTTATCTCGCAGGTGATAATTAAGCTTCTTTGGGACTGAATTTTCAGCAGATGGTACACTTGGAAATTTTGTGTTGATTGTAATGTTGGACTATATCTTTGTACCCAGGAGGTGTTTTTGGGTGTTTTTGGACCCGTTGGCATTGTGGAAATCTGAGGATTGTGTTACGGCTTTTTGGTATTGGCATATTTCGTGAGTCAAGTCAGTGAGTTGAGTCAGAGTCTTAAAGGGATCAAATTGTCAATCAGCAATCAAAGACTTAGAGAAGATTCAACAAGAGCTCAAGTTGACACTCAGTGTCTTGAATCTTGAAGATTGAAGTTGAAGAATTGTGGATCAGTTACATCAATCTCAAGAAGAAAGTATTCAAAAGGATCAGGTATGGTTAACTAAATAATTTTGGTGATCCGAATACTTTCTTATAGTATAGAAACACTTGGAAGAATTTTTAATTTCATAATAATCAAAAACTGGTGTTCGGACATGTTCAGGATCCGGATCAGGGCCAACGATCCGGATCCCGAAGGTTGTTGCTTCATACAAGACTTCGATCCGGATCCATGCAATTTCCGATCCGGATCCCGAATGTTAAGTTTTCTGATTTGTATGAACGATCCGGATCGGGCAATGCGATCCGGATCCCGAACCCTTGGTTTTCTGGAATCGTCAATCTCGTTACGACGATCCGGATCGCAGTAAATCCGATCCGGATCGCCGTCCTGAAAATTTCCAGATAAGGTAAGTTTTTGATTCTTATCTCTTTCCAAAGGTTTCTAAACTATAAATAGACACTTAGGGTTTCTCAAAAACGTGGGAGCTACGGCCGATCAATTTATAAAACACTTGAGAGCAACCCTAGAGGCTAGGTTTTTATCGATCTTCTTCATAGCCTCTTTTAGGTCAATTCGATGGTTCTTTCAAGAACATATCTTTTGTCGAATTGATCTAATCTTTGCTTAGAAATTTCTTCTACGGTTCCTCAATGAGAATCTAAGCAAAGGATCACCATCGAAGTCAATATTCTTATCGACTGAGTTTGCGTCGTGGATTCGACGTGGCATCGTGGATTCGATGTGCTAAAGGCGTTTCGTGGATTCGAAACGTGTGCTCGTGGATTCGAGTGGCGTTCGTGGATTCGAACGTGTGCAGTGGGCGTGCAAAATCGGTGGAGCGCGAGGTCCAAGAAATTGAAGGAGGGGTTAAATCCGTGGAGACGGTAATCACCTTGTTATTCTTCTTTTCTTAGGGATTGTTATTGCGTGGATATCCAACCGGTCAGCGCAAGGTCCGAAGAAGCTGAAGGAGGGGTTTGAGTCCGTGGAGTCGGTAATCACCTTGTTATTCTTCTATTCTTAGTGGATTGTTATTGCGTGTTGGTCCCGTGGTTTTTCTCCTGGATTGGAGTTTCCACGTAAATCTCGGTGTGTTGTTTTTATTTTCCGCATTGGTTTTTATTTTGCACTGAGATTTGGTTTTATAAGTATTACACCTATTCACCCCCCCTCTAGTTGTTTGATAGTACCTATTTAGATCCTTTGGGATTCATAACTCTACAATTGGTATCAGAGCGGGTTTTAGGTTTATCTATCATGATGGGTGAAAGTGGTAATATTTATAGACCTCCTCTTTTAGATGGGACTAATTATGCTTATTGGAAAGTGCGGATGAGAGCTTTTCTCATCGCAATTGATGAGCGAGTATGGCAATCCGTGGAATGCGGTTGGGTGCATCCTGTTGAGGAAGTAGGAAATTCTACTACCCCAAAACCTCGCTCTAGATGGTCCAAAGAGGAATTTGAAAGATCTTCTTACAATGGGAAAGGTATGAACGCTTTATTTAACTCTCTTTCCTCGACTGAATTTACAAGAATTTCCGCGTGTGAAACCGCGAAGGAAATTTGGGATATTCTCAAAATTACACATGAGGGTACTAATCTTGTAAAAATTCAAAAGCTCCAGATGCTTACAAGTCAATTTGACTCTATTCATATGGAAGAGCATGAATTGTTTACAGATTATTACACTAGACTTCAAGATGTAATTAATACATGTGCTAATCTAGGAGAAAAGATCCCGGAGTCGAAAATTGTAAGAAAGATACTTCGGACTCTTCCGGAACGGTTTAGGGCAAAGGTTACCGCCATTGAAACCGTTAGTCATCCGGATGAGATGAGTGTTGAGGAATTAGTAGGTGCTTTGCAAACTTATGAATTGACTTTTCCTACTAATCAAGGTTCTTCCAAGTCTTCTTCTAAGCTTACAGGTATTGCATTCAAATCCACAAAGAAAGAAGATAGCGAATCGAGTTCCGACGATGAAATCTCTTTTGCCGATTTTGAAGAACAATTGGCGCGGATCACAAAGAAATTTCGTCGGAAATTTTGGAAGAATCGAACCGATGGATCTTCATCCACGAAACCATCTAAAGGATCATCGGGTTCTAAATCCTCTAACCTCAAATTCCTTGCAAAACCTTCTAAGGAAAAAGATGAATTCGAAGGGGAAATCCGATGTTATAGATGCAAAGGCTACGGCCATATTTCAACGGATTGTCCTACTCCGAAATTATATAAAAAGAAGGCTTTGCAAGCGAAAACTTGGGACGATTTTACTTCTAATGAATCAACCTCAAGTAAAGAGGAAAAAATCGTTGCTTCTCATGCCTCTCATTTTCCCTCTTCTAATAATTGTTTATCATCATTAGTCACTAACTCTACTCCTTTGATTTTGTATGAAACATCAACAACCGGCGGAGAGTCATCAAGTGAGGGGGAGTCGGACGAGGAAGAACTCGTTGAGGCATATCAACAACTTCTTGCGGAATCTAAGAAGATGGCCAAACATATCAAGAAGTTGAGAAAGCAACGACTTGAAGATCAAGACGAGAATCATGCTTTAAAGATCAAACTTCATGATCTCGAGGAGGAACGAGAGCTTTTATTGGATAATAATAAAATCCTCCAAGAAAAGATAAATCAATCGGAAACGGTCGTTAATTCCCATATTAACAAGATTGATTTTCTAGAAAAACAGTTTGAGGATATTCATGTTACCAACCAAGCTTTGACCAAGCAAGTTCATGAACTCAAATCCGACATACAAAGGCTTTCAACCGTTTCCAAGAAACTAGATTGTATGTGCGGATTAGGTCAAACAAGAAAGGTTAGTTTGGGATTCAAAAAGGACCAAACTGTGCATGCTTCAAGTTCCACAATGAAATTGAAAGGAAGAACTTGTCACTTATGTGGACTTGAAGGACATTTGGTGAGGGATTGCCCGAAAAAGAGAAAGAAAAATCCTTCGGCAACTTCATCTACGGAGCGGACTCAACAGACTCAAAAGACACATCAAGTCAAAAGAGTTCACTCAATCCATCAAAGGTCCGAGCCACATCATCAATCATACAAGTGGATCATTGCAAGGCAAAGACCTAAGGTGGATCAACAGTCAAAGCGGACAACCCCCGGCCACAACGAATCAAGACAACCCAAAATCCAGCGATTTTGGATTCGGAAAGGTGATATCTTTCCTTGTCTTAAGTTCTAAATAGCTTATGACTGTATGTAATGCTTTGATTGGTTTTCCCTTCATATCTTTCTTAATCTTTGCATTACATGTTTTTCAATGCTCTTCGTTTTTATACTTTGTTTTTGAACAAAAGGATTTTTAATGAACAAGTGCATTGAATGAAAAGGGCTTTCACTTTCATTCACTCCAAATTAATTTTATATGGATTATCAACTTTACTTCATAATCATAATCTTGAAGATACTTCATTATA
Organism: Tillandsia leiboldiana; assembly: GCA_029204045.2. NCBI lineage: Eukaryota > Viridiplantae > Streptophyta > Magnoliopsida > Poales > Bromeliaceae > Tillandsia > Tillandsia leiboldiana. The sequence continues at coordinate 19,143,430 of CM055070.1, forward strand.
GGAGTTTTTGATATTATAAGCATCAAATTTTAGAAATCATGTGTGATCTTCAGATGCTTAATCTATCTCGGTTGTGTGAGTTCTTTGTGATAAACATGAGACAACCGATTGACTAAAATTTGGGATTTAATTCTTTCACGTAAGAGATTGCCTTCTTACAAGGGTAAATAATTGAATTATGAAAGATGTGGAAAGAGTTACATCCGAAAGGAGTGTGAAAACTACCACCACATGCTGGAAAGAGCTGCCACCCCGGTCGTCCGGTTTGTGTGTGAAGCTACCACATGTTATGGATGCTTGATAGTATTTTATGAGAAAATCTTTAGTTGAAGCATTTGGAGATTTATATGCAAAACTCTTATATTTTGAACAATCTCCTGGTTGGTATAAGGTGGAATAGTTGAAAGATGCTCAAAGAGCCACCCTTAGGTATTTTAGTGCTTATCTCAAATTTGAAAGGGTAAGAAATCAAATTGATGTCATTTGGAAATCTCTGTAAGTCATCTTTGTAAATCCGTTACATCTTGATAGAGTTTGGATCTCAAGATTATTTTTGATGACTTGTGTTTGATGAATATAACATGAAAAACGGTTTATAATGTTTTACCTTTATTTTTCATGATTTTGGAGTAAATCTTTTTAATTTTGTGAAATTAATTGGATTGAATGACATCTGTGTGAATTCACTGTTTAAAGCACTTAAATTGATTTCTTGATGGAATACAAATCGGTATTTGAAAAGATTCTAAAATCTGGATTTGTTTCAAGAAATTATTTGATTTTTGCTTTCTGGTATAGGTACGGAATCTGCATTTTTGTTATATACCAGAACTGAGTTTTTATCTCTCTTTCTCTATGAACTAATATTGTTAGTGATTTACTTTTGTCTAGTATGTTCACTGTTTGACAATTTGTGACAAAAAGGGGGAGAAGAGAAATGATCGGAGATGAGATCATCAAGAGAGTACAAACGAAAATGAAAAAATGGGGGAGAACGGAAAATGATGATCGTATCACAAAGGGGGAGAACATAGATGCTCAAGAACATGGAGAACATGGAAAACATGTTAGAGATGCTCAAGATAGGGGGAGACAAAGAAAAAATTGAAAGAGCCGAAAAACAAAAGAACCAAAAGGAAGACGGATCAAATGTAGGATTTTAATTTCTAACAACTAACGTTTGATTTTGTTTGGAGTTTTGTTTTGCAGGAATTACATCACTTTAAGACTCCAAGTCCTAAGTCATAGAGTATGTTCTAGGACTGTTTGGTTCAAATGTAATTTTGTATTTATTGGATCTTTCACGCAAAGAAAATCAATGTTTTGGTGATGACATTGAGTTTCGATTTTTTGGTTTAAGATGAGTGACTTGAGCGCATTTATGTATTTTTGGGTTTTGTCACGAAATTGCCAAAGGGGGAGATTGTTACGGCTTTTTGGTATTGGCATATTTCGTGAGTCAAGTCAGTGAGTTGAGTCAGAGTCTTAAAGGGATCAAATTGTCAATCAGCAATCAAAGACTTAGAGAAGATTCAACAAGAGCTCAAGTTGACACTCAGTGTCTTGAATCTTGAAGATTGAAGTTGAAGAATTGTGGATCAGTTACATCAATCTCAAGAAGAAAGTATTCAAAAGGATCAGGTATGGTTAACTAAATAATTTTGGTGATCCGAATACTTTCTTATAGTATAGAAACACTTGGAAGAATTTTTAATTTCATAATAATCAAAAACTGGTGTTCGGACATGTTCAGGATCCGGATCAGGGCCAACGATCCGGATCCCGAAGGTTGTTGCTTCATACAAGACTTCGATCCGGATCCATGCAATTTCCGATCCGGATCCCGAATGTTAAGTTTTCTGATTTGTATGAACGATCCGGATCGGGCAATGCGATCCGGATCCCGAACCCTTGGTTTTCTGGAATCGTCAATCTCGTTACGACGATCCGGATCGCAGTAAATCCGATCCGGATCGCCGTCCTGAAAATTTCCAGATAAGGTAAGTTTTTGATTCTTATCTCTTTCCAAAGGTTTCTAAACTATAAATAGACACTTAGGGTTTCTCAAAAACGTGGGAGCTACGACCGATCAATTTATAAAACACTTGAGAGCAACCCTAGAGGCTAGGTTTTTATCGATCTTCTTCATAGCCTCTTTTAGGTCAATTCGATGGTTCTTTCAAGAACATATCTTTTGTCGAATTGATCTAATCTTTGCTTAGAGATTTCTTCTACGGTTCCTCAATGAGAATCTAAGCAAAGGATCACCATCGAAGTCAATATTCTTATCGACTGAGTTTGCGTCGTGGATTCGACGTGGCATCGTGGATTCGATGTGCTAAAGGCGTTTCGTGGATTCGAAACGTGTGCTCGTGGATTCGAGTGGCGTTCGTGGATTCGAACGTGTGCAGTGGGCGTGCAAAATCGGTGGAGCGCGAGGTCCAAGAAATTGAAGGAGGGGTTAAATCCGTGGAGACGGTAATCACCTTGTTATTCTTCTTTTCTTAGGGATTGTTATTGCGTGGATATCCAACCGGTCAGCGCAAGGTCCGAAGAAGCTGAAGGAGGGGTTTGAGTCCGTGGAGTCGGTAATCACCTTGTTATTCTTCTATTCTTAGTGGATTGTTATTGCGTGTTGGTCCCGTGGTTTTTCTCCTGGATTGGAGTTTCCACGTAAATCTCGGTGTGTTGTTTTTATTTTCCGCATTGGTTTTTATTTTGCACTGAGATTTGGTTTTATAAGTATTACACCTATTCACCCCCCCTCTAGTTGTTTGATAGTACCTATTTAGATCCTTTGGGATTCATAACTCTACAGTTTGTCCCCGTGTAGTTTCATCCTTTTTGGACTTTGGATCGATTTGCACTTCCAGGTGGGTTGCTTCGTCTTCAAAACCGGTGGACTGATAATTAATTCTATATTGTAGGAAACATGCATGATTGTGAGTGTATTAGGAAGCATGCTAGTAAGAGAGAATTGATGTTCCTTGTGTTGCTATGATGATCATATTGATTTATTGCTTCCTAAATATGTTAAATTAATTGCTATTTTTGGAACTTGACCTAGCACCCCGTCATATGCTACATGTTTAACCAGGCTAGTAGAAAACTCCAACTTGGGCTAGGTTATTTATGCTTTAGACATTCCCACACTGTTATCTATTATTTTACCTGGACTTAGAGTTTCCTCGCCCGGGTGGTGGGCTGAGTGGTCGGGTTGTTGTGGGATGCATGTTGCACTCACGCCTGGGGGCCGAGTGGAGTCTGGTAGCAGTGTTTAGATCAGTGTTTTATTTTGGGAGCCGTCTGAGCCGACGGTGGATCCCGGCTGTGTGGTTTTCCAGCCTGTGAGTGAGAGTTGGTATTGTTGGTTACTGTCGATCTTAGTGATCGTGGATTTGGACTATAGCCTGCATGAACCACATTTGAGCTCGACAGAGATGCGCGGATACTTTCCTCAGTGGGGTTGCACCCCTCGAGTGCCACTCCGGAGTTGGGCTTGTTACTTGCTATCGCGACTTGTCGACGCAGTCCCTTTGGCTGGGCCAGTTTTGGCAGTAACGGACGCCCTACGTAAGTCCGGTCCTCCTTGGATGTAACGGCAGTAGGTAGGTGCAGGTTTGACTGGACCCTATGAGGCAGTCAGTGTAGATTGGGTGATTATATGTGAGAGATAGTAGATGCATCATGTTTCCATCTGTTCCACTCCTTGAGCATTTAGATAGAGACATAGTAGCTGTAGAGTTATTTTCCAGCCTTTACTTTTGGTATTGCATTTGTTACTTTATGACTCTAGTAGACTTAGTGGGCAGACTGTCGGGCTTGTTGGCGGTACCCACTGAGAACTACTGTGGGATGTAGTTCTCACACCCGCCGTGGTGACTTTTTCCCCAGGAACCTCTACTCCAGTTCCTGCTGCTCCAGTTGCTGATCATGCTGATCGAGGTAAGGGAGTCGTGAGCTAGATCCCTACCAGTCTTCTTCCAGTGAGAGTAGATGTACCCTTTGGTAATGTACTAGTACTGTCAGTGATTTTGGGATTATCATGTATATTTTATTTTGAGAGTTTTACTTTTGGAGTGACTTATGTATTGTGAGGTCCTGTCATGTACTATTTGAGGAGTTGTATATATTTATTTCAGCAGTTTACTTTTCATTGCTGATATCTGTATAGTGTAGTTGATCTTTTGCAGGTTAGTCGCTTCGTCTATACGTGTGGTGACCCAGATCTCTGCAGGGCTTCTACAGTGCGATCAGCAGCTTCTGGAGGCCTATGTAGCGTGTCGGCGGTGTTTCCTGCACCAATTTGGACACAAGTGATGGACTTCGGGTGTATATGGATCACGTGGGTAATTGGGGGACCCCGTCGATTGTTTAGAAGTGGTTTCGCGCGAATCGGGCATCAAAATTGGACTCAGTGCGGAATTTGGATTAAAAATGGTTTCGGATGCCTTCGACAACATTTTGGAATTGGAATTTGGCAAAACAGACAGCGGATTTGGATTCAGCGCGCGAAAACGGTGAAAATGGGCTATTTACTTGTATTTTTCGGAGCCCGGATGACTTGGCACGATTTTCGTGGTTCGGCGGCACTGTGTCCGGCGGCCGGAGAGGCGCCGGCGGCGATGGCTGGCGGCGGAGCGCGGCGGCGGGCGGAGGGCGTAGCCGCTCGATCCACCGCGGAAGCGTGCACCGGCGCTGGCCACGTGGCACCTCCCGAATGGCCGGCGCAAGCAGGCGCGGTCCATGGAATGGCGCGGTGCACTGGTGGACCAGGAGCGGGACACGTGGCGGCTTTTGGTTGGCGGGTCCTGGGTGCGCGCGGTCCACGCAACGGCAGGAGCGGTGGCCGTACGGTGGCGGTTGGGGAGCGACGTGGGGGCGCCACATGGCGCCCCGCGGTTGGCCGGCGCAGCCGCGCACGCCCGCGTGTCGGGACACGCGGCGCTGCGCGGCTGGCGGGCGGCGCGTGCGCCGGGGCGCGGGCTGTGTCGGCAGGACGCGTGGAGGACCCTGGTGATTTCGGGCACGCACAGTGTGGGCCGGGCCCAACACTGTAGCGGCCCGAATGTTCCGGGCGCCCGGATTTTTGGGCCAAAAGTCCAAGTTCGGATTTTTTCTCGGGCTGGCCTATTTATTCCCTCTTTCACCTCTTGTGTGAGGCTTTTCCCGAGCTCCCTGCCTTTGGACCCTCACCAAAGTTGGAGATCTTCGTGTTGCGCATCTTCTGGCAGAGGCCCAGAATTTTTGGAAGCCGTGGCGTCGACGACTTCGGCATCGTAGCACAGAGCAACGATCGTTCATCGGAGGCCCGTTATCGTCGCTGTTTGGTCTAAAATGTCCACAGAGCTACTCCGATGGTATTTTTTGGACGATTTTGCGGCGTCGGATTCATGAGAGGTACGTCTTCAACTTTCGTGTTGATCACCTTGCTGGATTCTGAATTCGTGGCACGGTTTTCGAGACTTTTCTAAGCTACTGTTTGCTGGTGGAGTTTTTGGACAGCAGCCCCTTGCCGAGAATTTTATCTCCGCGCTTGAGCGTCGATCGAGACGAGCCTATACACTTTTTTGCATCTAGTCGTCGCGAGGATTACCATTGTATTTTTCCGGGATTTTTCTGAGGCTTGTCGGAAGGTATACTGTGATGACCTGGATCTCCGCGGAGCTGTTGCAGTGCGTTGGGTGGCTTCTGGTGGCCTACGTGGGGTGTCGGTGGTGTTTGTGCACAATTTGGACACAAGTGTTGGACTTTCGGGCTGGAAATGGATCACGTGGGTGATCGGTTGACTCCGTCGGATCTTTAGAAGTGGTTTCGCGTGAAAACGGATATTAAAATTTGGCTCAGTGCGAAGTTTGGACAAAGGAACACCTTTCCGGATGCATTCGGCAATTTTGGGATTGGAATTTGGCAAATCGGACACCGGATTTGGACTCAGCGCGCGAAAACGGTCAAAATGGCTATTTACATGTATTTTTCGGAGCTTGCTACAGTAATTTTACTATTACATTCGCCGGAACATTGTTTCCGGCGATCGCCGCGTCGGGGCGGCAGCGGGCAGCGGCGGAGGGCGGCGGCGCGGCTCGGGCAGGTGGCACAGAGCGCGGGCAGGGGCGTGGGGGCGCGGCAGTGCGCGTCCACGCGGTGGGCGTGCACAGGGCGGTGCCACGTGGCGGTTTGTGTTTGGATGGTTCAGGCGGCGGGTCCCACGGACTTTTGCGGGGTGCATGGTGGACCGAGGGTTGGCCACGTGTCGCCTTGTGGTTGGCTGGCTTGGTGCGCCGCGTTCCACGCAACGCGCGGGGCATGTGTCGGCAGGTGGCCGTACGCGGGCAGTGGGCCGGACGTGGGCAGCGCCACGTGGCCCGCTGATTCCGGGCACCACCCACCGCGTTGACCGTGGGTGGGGGCACTTGGCGCTCTCCGCAGCATTTGCATGGCTGTCCCGTGTTTCGCGGACACGTGGCGGGCCCCGAGGCGGGTCGGACAGAGGTGTGATCCCGTGCTACGGGATGGGCCTGGCTGGCCGCACTGTGCGCGCCCGAAACTTGGCGGGCCGGCCGCACTGTGCGCGTCCGAATTCGGGCGGACCGGACCGGGCGCCCGAAAGTTGGGACAAGATGGGAATTTTCCCAATTTTTTCTTCAGCCTATAAATAGGCAGCCCGAGCCCTCTTTTCTGCTCTTTTCCTCTCAGCCCACGTATGATCTCCCCGAGCCCCCTTCTTGGAAGATTTTCATCTTCAAGTCCTTGATCTTCCTGCAGAGTTTGGGATTTTTGGGAGCACGCATCCCGAGGTTCTGGATTTTTTGGCGCAATGCGACGTTGCATTTCAGGTGTTCCTCTCGTCGCTGTTCGGTGTAATTTCTCCCCTGGGCTACCCCGATCATCTTTTTCAGTAATTTTTGCGCCGGCAGACTCCTTAGAGGTAGGGCTTCATCTTTTCTTATTGATCACGCGCTTTCTTGTTTTCAGTTTTTGACACGGATCCCGAGGCAACACTGTGACCCATTTTTCTGTTTGTCTTTGTGGGATAGCATCGAGGTGTTTTGGCCATATCTTTGCGCACGAGCGTCAGACGGAAACGAGCTTATACAACTTTTTCATCTTCAGATCACAAGGAACGCGATCGTATTTTTCTTGGATTTTTCCGAGATTTCATCAGAGGTGAAAATCACTGTTTCTCTGTGTACTGTGCTACAGTCTTTTTGTGCTGAAATCTTTTGAGTGTACCACCTTGTCGAATTTATATCTTGACTTACCGAACTCAGATTTAGGCGTGCAAGCAGCCGTTTCGAAGGTATCGACGCGAGGATCGCTGTGATATTTTTCTGGAATTTTCTGGGCATTTTCAGCAGGTGAAAATTAAGCATCTTTGGGACTAAATTGTATGTGGTTGTAAGAGCAGTTTTTGGGAACTTATGTGAATTGCGGACTTCGTTTGTGTATTGTGCCCAGGAGAGTTGCGGGTATTGCTGGACCCATTAGAGTAGGAGATTTGGATTACCTGGTATTTTCAGCTGGGGATTTGGACAGTCAGCACTTCAGGTGGGTGGTTGCTATATCCCTCTTTTCTGACTTACCCACTAGGAGTATTAGAGTGATCATCTTTGGAGCATTATGATTGATAATTGCTATTCTCATGAGCCTATCATGTTGGAAATGTTTATTAGAGCATCACTATGTGGGACACATAATTGAATACTTAATTGGGACTTAGCATGCTTGTGTGAATCATGGATATGCTATGTTAGCACCTAACCTTGCATGTGGAATTGTTTATTATTTTGGTCAAGATGATTTATCCTGTTAGTGGTACTTACTTGAGGATAGGTGACATGCACAGGTGGATGATTTATGTGAGATAATTTGGTGGACATAGCATGTTGGAATAGGATTATCGGGATATTTTAATAGTAATAATTAACATGCCATGTTAGCACATAGATTTTATGAAAGTGGGTTAAATGGATAATTGTTGAGACATTATGACATATCTATGTGCGGGTACCACTTTGGTGATTTTATCATGGATCAGGGATTATAGACATGTGTGGTTGAATAATGATTTTTAGCATGTTGATGGTTTATATCCATGCGGAGCTAATAATTGATACACATGTGGAACCACTATTTGTCACACTTTCTTTTATCGCTCTTGAGGACATATGCAGCTTGTATGGTCATCTAGATAGGCCACTTTTTATTGCTGCACTATCATTTTGGGACTTGACTTAGAGAAACCATGTTTGTTTCCTTTTCTCCTTCTTATTTAGACCTTTGAGTCTGGTTGCTCGGTTCGAGCATGGGTTTGGGATAGTGTAGCGGGACCTGAGGGTCGGTGACAGGTTGTGTTTTGATTTTGGGTTGTGGGTTTATTGCGGCTACCGCGGATAGTAGGGGTGACCGAATACGGGTTATTTAACCCGATTTTGGATTGGGGTTATTGCGGCTACCGCGATAGTAGCGTTGACGGATGTCGGATGTGAGACATGATTGTGATTGTGGTTTATTGCGGCTACCGCGATAGTAGGCGGTTGATCGGATATGGATTATTTACCCGATTTTTGGATTGGGGGTTATTGCGGCAACCGCGGATATTAGGCGGTTGACCGTATGTGTACTTATGCATCAGATTGGGATCGGAGTTTCTTTTAGTGGAGGGGTGTGTTCCACGAGGCTTTTAGTTGTGATCTAGTCCTGCTTTTGATACTTATTACACCGGCGCGGTTATTGCCCGGTGATGCTTTCCTCGTGTGGGTCGCTCCCCTCGAGTTCCCCTCCGGAGACCGGGCCAGACAGTATGGACAGTTTTGCTATCACATCGCGCGGCTTATTTGCCGATGATGAGGGCGGCAGCAGGAATTTTGCTATCACATCGCGCAGCTTACTTGCCCGATGATGAGGCGGTAACAGATTGGGTTCATCTGGGACGGTTGGTTATTGTTGCATACGGTTATTCCAGTCTAGGACTGTATTGTAGAGGCATAGTAGTGGTAGATTTTTCCTTCTTCAGCAGTTTTATTGCTTACCACTCTTCTTTCCTTTTTTGCCTCTGGTAGACCTAGTGGGTGTGTCAGAGTGTTAGGTTTTACCACTAGGTAGGCTACTGTTTACTAGTAGTTTCTCCACCCCCATTGTCTTCTTTCCTCTTTTTCTTTTCCCTGGTTTTTGGTAGTGTCTTCTGCGGGGTGCTGCTGGGCTTTCAGCGGCGGGTCCGAGGAGAGAGGACGTTGAGATAGATCTCGAGCAGATGAGCCGGTTAGCTGGACTGTCGATGTACCCATGTTTCCTCAGACGGTTGTACCCTTTACTTTTGGGACTTGGCTTTTGCCACAGGTTGTTTTATTTTGGTGAGCTAGGAGAGACAGATGTATCATTTATACAGATGTATTGTATTTTTATCTCCAGCTCAGTCTGAGATGTATTAGTTTTTTAGTTCACTCTTGTTATTGCTCTTATATTATTATCTCTTATATCTGAGCAGTAGTTGGCGCTTCGTGTACGCGGAAATTCTGCGTGCACGGCGGATCTGTAGATGGGCCGGTTTCTGATTTTCACCCGGCGTGACATATACTGTTTCCCCTTTCAACTGTGCAGATTATACAGTTGGGTGGTTGTGTGAGTTTTTGCGCGCCTGTACTTTGAATTTTGTAACTCGGCCTACTGGCTCGGAATTGGACGTGCAGTACCCGGTTCGAAGGTCTCGTACGCGACGTCGTATAATATTTTTTATTGGAATTTTCAGGGCACTTTCAGCATGTGAAATAATGGCATCATTGGGACTGATTTTCAGATCGTGTGTGGTTGAGTTAAATTTTGGGAATAAAAGTTGTAACTTTTGGCCCTTATTGTTCTACCCAAAAGGTTTGCTAGTGTCTTGAAACCGGTTGGAACTGAGATATGATGGTTTCCCGGTATTTCAGCTGTTGGGGAGCCGAGGCTGGCGCGACGTGTACCGTGGATGCGGGTTCAGCATTTGTTTATTGGCAAATGGCCGCTCCTTCAGCCGACCTCAGTTTGCCTTGGTTTAAGCACTTCAGGTGGGTAAGCATAATATTGGTAACTGTAAAAGGGAATGATAGGATTGTTATTGATGTTTGTGTTATGGTTACTGTAAGTACCCTGTAAAGGGAAAGGTCACCCACCCTAGACTGATAGCATACAAACTAATGTTCAACTGGTATGGATGAGAGGTAAGCAGGGAATGGCCTAGATTTTGGGGATTGATGCATACCTGATCATGGTTCACATTTGGTGAATTAGAGTCTTATCTTCTGACAGACGGTTTATTTATCCCACACTCGATGAGATAGAGATCATGCTGTTCATGGGTATTGGCCTACTATTGAGATTAGTTCATGTATTGGCCTACTTGTGGTGAGATTGGGATATTCATAGTAGAAATACTTTAGCATGCT
>CM055070.1:19153950-19200617 GCA_029204045.2 Tillandsia leiboldiana
TACCCGTCTGTGGAGAGTAGCGGTCCCTCCATTGGAGATCCTGAGTACAGTCAGTAGATTATATATTTTTGCTTTTGAGAGATCATTGTATTGATGAGGATCGACTTGTAAGGAAGCCTGTACAACTGATGTATATATTCAGATTACCTCCCTGGTTGAGGTTCCGGTTATTGTATTTGTGGATATTGTATGATTATCAATTAGGGAGATGGATATTGTATCATTATTTCCAGTTGTACAGATGATTGGTTTTAGTGTTACAGCACTTTTATTTTATAGACTCTGATATCTGTTAGTTGTAGCATTTTCTTGCAGGTAGGACGCTTCGCCTATGCGGGGTTTTTGCATAGGCGGGATCGTTGGCGGCTCGGGTCGCCAGTTCCGACCCCGGGGCGTGACAGCCGACGTGGGGGCGCCACTGGCGCCCTGCAATTGGCGGGCGCCACCGCCCCACGTTCGGCGGTAGGGGCACGTGGCGCAAGCCTGCTGGCTCTACCATGCGCTGTCCGCTGTCGGGACACGCGTCGGAGCCAGGAGGATTCGGGCGCTGATCGTGGGCCGGGCGGGGCGTCTTTTGTGCTCACTGTAGGAGCCCGAAAAGTTCCGGGCGCCCGAAATCGGGGCCAAAAAGGCCAATATAAGGGTGGATTTTGGACTTTTGGTGAGGGCCTATAAATAGGCCGCCGAGTTCTTGGGCCTTTACCCCTTTTTCCCGAGCTCTTTTGCCTCTAAGCCCTCAAGTGAATTGATCTTCATTCTTTTTGCATCTTGCAAGGAGTTTTGGAATTTTTGGAGGCCGCGGCATCGACGTCTTCGGCGAGTTAGCGCAGTGCGACGTTCTTTCGTTGGCGCCACTTTCCTTTGCGTTTTCGGTCCACGAGGTCCACAGAGCTACTCCGACGGCATTTTTGGACAATGTTGCAGCACCTGATTCACGAGAGGTAAATCTATGATTTTTGAATTTTGCACTTCTTCCAGATTGGAGTTTTTTTAGGGGTTTTTGGTACATCTTTAAGCCCTGGTTTGTTGGTGGTTTTTTCCTGGATAACATCGCTTGTTGGATTTTATCTCTGCACTCGAGCATCGGATTTTGACGTGTGAGGACTTGATTGACATCTACACTTCGCGAGGATCACCGATTTATTTTTATTGGAATTTTTGGAATTATCTCGCAGGTGATAATTAAGCTTCTTTGGGATGAATTTTCAGAGATGGTAACTTGGAAATTTTGTGTTGATTGTAATGTTGGACTATATCTTTGTACCCAGGAGGTGTTTTTGGGTGTTTGTTGGACCCGTTGGCATTGTGGAAATCTGAGGATTGTGTTACGGCTTTTTGGTATTGGCATATTTCGTGAGTCAAGTCAGTGAGTTGAGTCGGAGTCTTAAAGGGATCAAATTGTCAATCAGCAATCAAAGACTTAGAGAAGATTCAACAAGAGCTCAAGTTGACACTCAGTGTCTTGAATCTTGAAGATTGAAGTTGAAGAATTGTGGATCAGTTACATCAATCTCAAGAAGAAAGTATTCAAAAGGATCAGGTATGGTTAACTATTTATTTTGGTGATCCGAATACTTTCTTATAGTATAGAAACACTTGGAAGAACTTTTAATTTCATAATAATCAAAAACTGGTGTTCGGACATGTTCAGGATCCGGATCAGAGCCAACGATCCGGATCCCGAAGGTTGTTGCTTCATACAAGACTTCGATCCGGATCCATGCAATTTCCGATCCGGATCCCGAATGTTAAGTTTTCTGATTTGTATGAACGATCCGGATCGGGCAATGCGATCCGGATCCCGAACCTTGGTTTTCTGGAATCGTCAATCTCGTTACGACGATCCGGATCGCAGTAAATCCGATCCGGATCGCCGTCCTGAAAATTTCCAGATAAGGTAAGTTTCTGATTCTTATCTCTTTCCAAAGGTTTCTAAACTATAAATAGACACTTAGGGTTTCTCAAAAACGTGGGAGCTACGGCCGATCATTTTATAAACACTTGAGAGCAACCTAGAGGCTAGGTTTTTATCGATCTTCTTATAGCCTCTTTTAGGTCAATTCGATGGTTCTTTCAAGAACATATTTTGTCGAATTGATCTAATCTTTGCTTAGAGATTTCTTCTACGGTTCCTCAATGAGAATCTAAGCAAAGGATCACCATCGAAGTCAATATTCTTATCGACTGAGTTTGCGTCGTGGATTCGACGTGGCATCGTGGATTCGGTGTGCTAAAGGCGTTTCGTGGATTCGAAACGTGTGCGTGGATTCGAGTGGCGTTCGTGGATTCGAACGTGTGCAGTGGGCGTGCAAAATCGGTGGAGCGAGGTCCAAGAAATTGAAGGAGGGGTTAAATCCGTGGAGACGGTAATCACCTTGTTATTCTTCTTTTCTTAGGGATTGTTATTGCGTGGATATCAACCGGTCAGCGCAAGGTCCGAAGAAGCTGAAGGAGGGGTTGAGTCCGTGGAGTCGGTAATCACCTTGTTATTCTATTCTTAGTGGATTGTTATTGCGTGTTGGTCCCGTGGTTTTTCTCCTGGATTGGAGTTTCCACGTAAATCTCGGTGTGCTGTTTTTATTTTCCGCATTGGTTTTTTTTTGCACTGAGATTTGGTTTTTAAGTATTACACCTATTCACCCCCCTCTAGTTGTTTGATAGTACCTATTTAGATCCTTGTGGATTAATAAACTCTACAATTGGTATCAGAGCGGGTTTTAGGTTTATCTATCATGATGGGTGAAAGTGGTAATATTTATAGACCTCCTCTTTTTGATGGGACTAATTATGCTTATTGGAAAGTGCGGATGAGAGCTTTTCTCATCGCAATTGATGAGCGAGTATGGCAATCCGTGGAATACGGTTGGGTGCATCCTGTTGAGGAAGTAGGAAATTCTACTACCCAAAACCTCGCTCTAGATGGTCCAAAGAGGAATTTGAAAGATCTTCTTACAATGGGAAAGGTATGAACGCTTTATTTAATTCTCTTTCCTCGACTGAGTTCACAAGAATTTCCGCGTGTGAAACCGCGAAGGAAATTTGGGATATTCTCAAAATTACACATGAGGGTACTAATCTTGTAAAAATTCAAAAGCTCCAGATGCTTACAAGTCAATTTGACTCTATTCATATGGAAGAGCATGAATTGTTTACAGATTATTACACTAGACTTCAAGATGTAATTAATACATGTGCTAATTTAGGAGAAAAGATCCCGGAGTCGAAAATTGTAAGAAAGATACTTCGGACTCTTCCGGAACGGTTTAGGGCAAAGGTTACCGCCATTGAAACCGTTAGTCATCCGGATGAGATGAGTGTAGAGGAATTAGTAGGTGCTTTGCAAACTTATGAAATGACTTTTCCTACTAATCAAGTTTCTTCCAAGTCTTCTTCTAAGCTTACAGGTATTGCATTCAAATCCACAAAGGAAGAAGATAGCGAATCAAGTTCCGACGATGAAATCTCTTTTGCCGATTTTGAAGAACAATTGCGCGGATCACAAAGAAATTTCGTCGGAAATTTTGGAAGAATCGAACCGATGGATCTTCATCCACGAAACCATCTAAAGGATCATCGGGTTCTAAATCCTCTAACCTCAAAAGCTTGCAAAACCTTCTAAGGAAAAAGATGATTTCGAAGGGGAAATCCAATGCTATAGATGCAAAGGCTACGGCCATTTTTCAACGGATTGTCCTTCTCCGAAATCATATAAAAAGAAGGCTTTGCAAGCGAAAACTTGGGACGATTCTACTTCTAATGAATCGACCTCAAGTAAGAGGAGAAGGAAAACGTTGCTCTCATGCCTCTCATTTTCCCTCTTCTAATAATTGTTTATCATCTTTAGTCACTGACTCTACTCCTTTGATTTTGTATGAAACATCAACAACGGCGGAGAGTCATCAAGTGAGGGGGAGTCGGACGAGAAGAACTCGTTGAGGCATATCAACAACTTCTTGCGGAATCTAAGAAGATGGCCAAACATATCAAGAAGTTGAGAAAGCAACGACTTGAAGATCAAGACGAGAATCATGCTTTAAAGATCAAACTTCATGATCTCGAGGAGGAACGAGAGCTTTTATTGGATAATAATAAAATCCTCCAAGAAAAGATAAATCAATCGGAAACGGTCGTTAATTCCCATATTAACAAGATTGATTTTCTAGAAAAACAGTTTGAGGAGATTCATGTCACCAACCAAGCTTTGACCAAGCAAGTTCATGAACTCAAATCCGACATACAAAGGCTTTCAACCGTTTCCAAGAAACTTGATTGTATGTCCGGATTAGGTCAAACAAGCAAGGTTGGTTTGGGATTCAAAAAGGACCAAACTGTGCATGCTTCAAGTTCCACAATGAAATTGAAAGGAAGAACTTGTCACTTATGTGGACTTGAAGGACATTTGGTGAGGGATTGCCCGAAAAAGAGAAAGAAAATCCTTCGGCAACTTCATCTACGGAGCGGACTCAACAGACTCAAAAGACACATCAAGTCAAAAGAGTTCACTCAATCCAATCAAAGGTCCGAGCACATCATCAATCATACAAGTGGATCATTGCAAGGCAAAGACCTAAGGTGGATCACAGTCAAGCGGACCAACCCCCGGCCACAACGAATCAAGACAACCCAAAATCCAGCGATTTTGGATCGGAAAGGTGATATCTTTCCTTGTCTTAAGTTCTAAATAGCTTATGACTGTATGTAATGCTTTGATTGGTTTTCCCTTCATATCTTTCTTAATCTTTGCATTACATGTTTTTCAATGCTCTTCGTTTTTATACTTTGTTTTTGAACAAAGGATTTTTTAATGAACAAGTGCATTGAATGAAAAGGGCTTTCACTTTCATTCACTCCAAATTAATTTTATATGGATTATCAACTTTACTTCATAATCATAATCTTGAAGATACTTCATTATAGGAGTTTTGATATTATAAGCATCAAATTTTAGAAATCATGTGTGATCTTCAGATGCTTAATCTATCTCGGTTGTGTGAGTTCTTTGTGATAAACATGAGACAACCGATTGACTAAATTTGGGATTTAATTCTTTCACGTAAGAGATTGCCTTCTTACAAGGGTAAATAATTGAATTATGAAAGATGTGGAAAGAGTTACATCCGAAAGGAGTGTGAAAACTACCACCACATGCTGGAAAGAGCTGCCACCCCCGGTCGTCCGGTTTGTGTGTGAAGCTACCACATGTTATGGATGCTTGATAGTATTTTATGAGAAAATCTTTAGTTGAAGCATTTGGAGATTTATATGCAAAACTCTTATATTTTGAACAATCTCCTGGTGGTATAAGGTGGAATAGTTGAAAGATGCTCAAAGAGCCACCCTTAGGTATTTTAGTGCTTATCTCAAATTTGAAAGGGTAAGAAATCAAATTGATGTCATTTGGAAATCTCTGTAAGTCATCTTTGTAAATCCGTTACATCTTGATAGAGTTTGGATCTCAAGATTATTTTTGATGACTTGTGTTTGATGAATATAACATGAAAAACCGGTTTATAATGTTTTACCTTTATTTTTCATGATTTTGGAGTAAATCTTTTTAATTTTGTGAAATTAATTGGATTGAATGACAATCTGTGTGAATTCACTGTTTAAAGCACTTAAATTGATTTCTTGATGGAATACAAATCGGTATTTGAAAAGATTCTAAAATCTGGATTTGTTTCAAGAATTATTGATTTTTGCTTTCTGGTATAGGTACGGAATCTGCATTTTTGTTATATACCAGAACTGAGTTTTTATCTCTCTTTCTCTATGAACTAATATTGTTAGTGATTACTTTTGTCTAGTATGTTCACTGTTTGACAATTTGTGACAAAAAGGGGGAGAAGAGAAATGATCGGAGATGAGATCATCAAGAGAGTACAAACGAAAATGAAAAAATGGGGGGAGAACGGAAAATGATGATCGTATCACAAAGGGGGAGAACATAGATGCTCAAGAACATGGAGAACATGGAAAACATGTTAGAGATGCTCAAGATAGGGGGAGACAAAGAAAAAATTGAAAGAGCCGAAAAACAAAAGAACCAAAAGGAAGACGGATCAAATGTAGGATTTTAATTTCTAACAACTAACGTTTGATTTTGTTTGGAGTTTTGTTTTGCAGGAATTACATCACTTTAAGACTCCAAGTCCTAAGTCATAGAGTATGTTCTAGGACTGTTTGGTTCAAATGTAATTTTGTATTTATTGGATCTTTCACGCAAAGAAAATCAATGTTTTGGTGATGACATTGAGTTTCGATTTTTTGGTTTAAGATGAGTGACTTGAGCGCATTTATGTATTTTTGGGTTTGTCACGAAATTGCCAAAGGGGGAGATTGTTACGGCTTTTTGGTATTGGCATATTTCGTGAGTCAAGTCAGTGAGTTGAGTCAGAGTCTTAAAGGGATCAAATTGTCAATCAGCAATCAAAGACTTAGAGAAGATTCAACAAGAGCTCAAGTTGACACTCAGTGTCTTGAATCTTGAAGATTGAAGTTGAAGAATTGTGGATCAGTTACATCAATCTCAAGAAGAAGTATTCAAAAGGATCAGGTATGGTTAACTAAATAATTTTGGTGATCCGAATACTTTCTTATAGTATAGAAACACTTGGAAGAATTTTTAATTTCATAATAATCAAAAACTGGTGTTCGGACATGTTCAGGATCCGGATCAGGGCCAACGATCCGGATCCCGAAGGTTGTTGCTTCATACAAGACTTCGATCCGGATCCATGCAATTTCCGATCCGGATCCCGAATGTTAAGTTTTCTGATTTGTATGAACGATCCGGATCGGGCAATGCGATCCGGATCCCGAACCCTTGGTTTTCTGGAATCGTCAATCTCGTTACGACGATCCGGATCGCAGTAAATCCGATCCGGATCGCCGTCCTGAAAATTTCCAGATAAGGTAAGTTTTTGATTCTTATCTCTTTCCAAAGGTTTCTAAACTATAAATAGACACTTAGGGTTTCTCAAAAACGTGGGAGCTACGACCGATCAATTTATAAAACACTTGAGAGCAACCCTAGAGGCTAGGTTTTTATCGATCTTCTTCATAGCCTCTTTTAGGTCAATTCGATGGTTCTTTCAAGAACATATCTTTTGTCGAATTGATCTAATCTTTGCTTAGAGATTTCTTCTACGGTTCCTCAATGAGAATCTAAGCAAAGGATCACCATCGAAGTCAATATTCTTATCGACTGAGTTTGCGTCGTGGATTCGACGTGGCATCGTGGATTCGATGTGCTAAAGGCGTTTCGTGGATTCGAACGTGTGCTCGTGGATTCGAGTGGCGTTCGTGGATTCGAACGTGTGCAGTGGGCGTGCAAATCGGTGGAGCGCGAGGTCCAAGAAATTGAAGGAGGGGTTAAATCCGTGGAGACGGTAATCACCTTGTTATTCTTCTTTTCTTAGGGATTGTTATTGCGTGGATATCCAACCGGTCAGCGCAAGGTCCGAAGAAGCTGAAGGAGGGGTTTGAGTCCGTGGAGTCGGTAATCACCTTGTTATTCTTCTATTCTTAGTGGATTGTTATTGCGTGTTGGTCCCGTGGTTTTTCTCCTGGATTGGAGTTTCCACGTAAATCTCGGTGTGTTGTTTTTATTTTCCGCATTGGTTTTTATTTTGCACTGAGATTTGGTTTTATAAGTATTACACCTATTCACCCCCCCTCTAGTTGTTTGATAGTACCTATTTAGATCCTTTGGGATTCATAACTCTACAGTTTGTCCCCGTGTAGTTTCATCCTTTTTGGACTTTGGATCGATTTGCACTTCCAGGTGGGTTGCTTCGTCTTCAAAACCGGTGGACTGATAATTAATTCTATATTGTAGGAAACATGCATGATTGTGAGTGTATTAGGAAGCATGCTAGTAAGAGAGAATTGATGTTCCTTGTGTTGCTATGATGATCATATTGATTTATTGCTTCCTAAATATGTTAAATTAATTGCTATTTTTGGAACTTGACCTAGCACCCCGTCATATGCTACATGTTTAACCAGGCTAGTAGAAAACTCCAACTTGGGCTAGGTTATTTATGCTTTAGACATTCCCACACTGTTATCTATTATTTTACCTGGACTTAGAGTTTCCTCGCCCGGGTGGTGGGCTGAGTGGTCGGGTTGTTGTGGGATGCATGTTGCACTCACGCCTGGGGGCCGAGTGGAGTCTGGTAGCAGTGTTTAGATCAGTGTTTTATTTTGGGAGCCGTCTGAGCCGACGGTGGATCCCGGCTGTGTGGTTTTCCAGCCTGTGAGTGAGAGTTGGTATTGTTGGTTACTGTCGATCTTAGTGATCGTGGATTTGGACTATAGCCTGCATGAACCACATTTGAGCTCGACAGAGATGCGCGGATACTTTCCTCAGTGGGGTTGCACCCCTCGAGTGCCACTCCGGAGTTGGGCTTGTTACTTGCTATCGCGACTTGTCGACGCAGTCCCTTTGGCTGGGCCAGTTTTGGCAGTAACGGACGCCCTACGTAAGTCCGGTCCTCCTTGGATGTAACGGCAGTAGGTAGGTGCAGGTTTGACTGGACCCTATGAGGCAGTCAGTGTAGATTGGGTGATTATATGTGAGAGATAGTAGATGCATCATGTTTCCATCTGTTCCACTCCTTGAGCATTTAGATAGAGACATAGTAGCTGTAGAGTTATTTTCCAGCCTTTACTTTTGGTATTGCATTTGTTACTTTATGACTCTAGTAGACTTAGTGGGCAGACTGTCGGGCTTGTTGGCGGTACCCACTGAGAACTACTGTGGGATGTAGTTCTCACACCCGCCGTGGTGACTTTTTCCCCAGGAACCTCTACTCCAGTTCCTGCTGCTCCAGTTGCTGATCATGCTGATCGAGGTAAGGGAGTCGTGAGCTAGATCCCTACCAGTCTTCTTCCAGTGAGAGTAGATGTACCCTTTTGGTAATGTACTAGTACTGTCAGTGATTTTGGGATGTATCATGTATATTTTTATTTTTGAGAGTTTTACTTTTGGAGTGACTTATGTATTGTGAGGTCCTGTCATGTACTATTTGAGGAGTTGTATATATTTATTTCAGCAGTTTACTTTTCATTTCTGATATCTGTATAGTGTAGTTGATCTTTTGCAGGTTAGTCGCTTCGTCTATACGTGTGGTGACCCAGATCTCTGCAGGGCTTCTACAGTGCGATCAGCAGCTTCTGGAGGCCTATGTAGCGTGTCGGCGGTGTTTCTGCACCAATTTGGACACAAGTGATGGACTTCGGGTGTATATGGATCACGTGGGTAATTGGGGGACCCCGTCGATTGTTTAGAAGTGGTTTCGCGCGAATCGGGCATCAAAATTGGACTCAGTGCGGAATTTGGATTAAAAATGGTTTCGGATGCCTTCGACAAATTTTGGAATTGGAATTTGGCAAAACAGACAGCGGATTTGGATTCAGCGCGCGAAAACGGTGAAAATGGGCTATTTACTTGTATTTTTCGGAGCCCGGATGACTTGGCACGATTTTCGTGGTTCGGCGGCACTGTTCCGGCGGCCGGAGAGGCGCCGGCGGCGATGGCTGGCGGCGGAGCGCGGCGGCGGGCGGAGGCGTAGCCGCTCGATCCACCGCGGAAGCGTGCACCGGGCGCTGGCCACGTGGCACCTCCCGATTGGCCGGCGCAGCAGGCGCGGTCCATGGAATGGCGCGGGTGCACGGTGGACCAGGAGCGGGACACGTGGCGGCTTTTGGTTGGCGGGTCCTGGTGCGCGCGGTCCACGCAACGGCAGGAGCAGGTGGCCGTACGGTGGCGGTTGGGGAGCGACGTGGGGGCGCCACATGGCGCCCCGCGGTTGGCCGGGCGCAGCCGCGCACGCCCGCGTGTCGGGACACGCGGCGCTGCGCGGCTGGCGGGCGCGCGTGCGCCGGGCGCGGGCTGTGTCGGCAGGACGCGTGGAGGACCCTGGTGATTTCGGGCACGCACAGTGTTGGGCCGGGCCCAACACTGTAGCGGCCCGAATGTTCCGGGCGCCCGGATTTTTGGGCCAAAAGTCCAAGTTCGGATTTTTCTCGGGCTGGGCCTATTTATTCCCTCTTTCACCTCTTGTGTGAGGCTTTTCCCGAGCTCCCCTGCCTTTGGACCCTTCACCAAAGTTGGAGATCTTCGTGTTGCGCATCTTCTGGCAGAGGCCCAGAATTTTTGGAAGCCGTGGCGTCGACGACTTCGGCATCGTAGCACAGAGCAACGATCGTTCATCGGAGGCCCGTTATCGTCGCTGTTTGGTCTAAAATGTCCACAGAGCTACTCCGATGGTATTTTTGGACGATTTTGCGGCGTCGGATTCATGAGAGGTACGTCTTCAACTTTCGTGTTGATCACCTTGCTGGATTCTGAATTCGTGGCACGGTTTTCGAGACTTTTCTAAGCTACTGTTTGCTGGTGGAGTTTTTGGACAGCAGCCCCTTGCCGGAATTTTATCTCCGCGCTTGAGCGTCGGATCGAGACGAGCCTATACACTTTTTGCATCTAGTCGTCGCGAGGATTACCATTGTATTTTTCCGGGATTTTTCTGAGGCTTGTCGGAAGGTATACTGTGATGACCTGGATCTCCGCGGAGCTGTTGCAGTGCGTTGGGTGGCTTCTGGTGGCCTACGTGGGGTGTCGGTGGTGTTTGTGCACAATTTGGACACAAGTGTTGGACTTCGGGCTGGAAATGGATCACGTGGGTGATCGGTTGACTCCGTCGGATCTTTAGAAGTGGTTTCGCGTGAAACGGATATTAAAATTTGGCTCAGTGCGAAGTTTGGACAAAGGAACACCTTTCCGGATGCATTCGGCAAATTTTGGGATTGGAATTTGGCAAATCGGACACCGGATTTGGACTCAGCGCGCGAAAACGGTCAAAATGGGCTATTTACATGTATTTTTCGGAGCTTGCTACAGTAAATTTACTATTCACTGCCGGAACAGTGTTTCCGGCGATCGCCGGCGTCGGCGGCGGCAGCGGGCAGCGGCGGAGGGCGGCGGCGCGGCCTCGGGCAGGTGGCACAGAGGCGCGGGCAGGGGCGTGGGGGCGCGGGCAGGTGCGCGGTCCACGCGGTGGGCGTGCACCAGGGCGGTGCCACGTGGCGGTTTGTGTTTGGATGGTTCAGGCGGCGCGGTCCACGGACTTTTGCGGGGTGCATGGTGGACCGAGGGTTGGCCACGTGTCGCCTTGTGGTTGGCTGGCTTGGTGCGCGCGGTCCACGCAACGCGCGGGGCAGGTGTCGGGGCAGGTGGCCGTACGCGGGCAGGTGGGCCGGACGTGGGCAGCGCCACGTGGCGCCCGCTGATTCGCGGGCACCACCCACCGCGTTGACCGTGGGTGGGGGCACGTGGCGCTCTCCGCAGGCATTTGCATGGCTGTCCCGTGTTCGGCGGACACGTGGCTGGCCCCGAGGCGGGTCGGACAGAGGTGTGATCCCGTGCGACGGGATGGGCCGGGCTGGGCCGCACTGTGCGCGCCCGAAACTTGGCGGGCCGGGCCGCACTGTGCGCGTCCGAATTCGGGCGGACCGGACCGGGCGCCCGAAAGTTGGGACAAGATGGGAATTTTCCCAATTGTTTTCTTCAGCCTATAAATAGGCAGCCCGAGCCCTCTTTTCTGCTCTTTTCCTCTCAGCCCACGTATGATCTCCCCGAGCCCCCTTCTTGGAAGATTTTCATCTTCAAGTCCTTGATCTTCCTGCAGAGTTTTGGGATTTTTGGGAGCACGCATCCCGAGGTTCTGGATTTTTTGGCGCAATGCGACGTTGCATTTCAGGTGTTCCTCTTCGTCGCTGTTCGGTGTAATTTCTCCCCTGGGCTACCCCGATCATCTTTTTCAGTAATTTTTGCGCCGGCAGACTCCTTAGAGGTAGGGCTTCATCTTTCTTATTGATCACGCTTTCTTGTTTTCAGTTTTTGACACGGATCCCGAGGCAACACTGTGACCCATTTTCTGTTTGTCTTTGTGGGATAGCATCGAGGTGTTTTGGCCATATCTTTGCGCACGAGCGTCAGACGGAAACGAGCTTATACAACTTTTTCATCTTCAGATCACAAGGAACGCGATCGTATTTTTCTTGGATTTTTCCGAGATTTCATCAGAGGTGAAAATCACTGTTTCTCTGTGTACTGTGCTACAGTCTTTTTGTGCTGAAATCTTTTGAGTGTACCACCTTGTCGAATTTATATCTTGACTTACCGAACTCAGATTTAGGCGTGCAAGCAGCCGTTTCGAAGGTATCGACGCGAGGATCGCTGTGATATTTTTCTGGGAATTTTCTGGGCATTTTCAGCAGGTGAAAATTAAGCATCTTTGGGACTAAAATTGTATGTGGTTGTAAGAGCAGTTTTGGGAACTTATGTGTAATTGCGGACTTCGTATTGTGCCCAGGAGAGTTGCGGGTATTGCTGGACCCATTAGAGTAGGAGATTTGGATTTACCTGGTATTTTCAGCTGTGGGATTTGGACAGTCAGCACTTCAGGTGGGTGGTTGCTATATCCCTCTTTTCTGACTTACCCACTAGGAGTATTAGAGTGATCATCTTTGGAGCATTATGATTGATAATTGCTATTCTCATGAGCCTATCATGTTGGAAATGTTATTAGAGCATCACTATGTGGGACACATAATTGAATACTTAATTGGGACTTATGCATGCTTGTGTGGAATCATGGATTGCTATGTTAGCACCTAACCTTGCATGTGGAATTGTTTATTATATTTGGTCAAGATGATTTATCCTGTTAGTGGTACTACTTGAGGATAGGTGACATGCACAGGTGGATGATTTATGTGAGATTAATTTGGTGGACATAGCATGTTGGAATAGGATTATCGGGATATTTTAATAGTAATAATTAACATGCCATGTTAGCACATAGATTTTATGAAAGTGGGTTAAATGGATAAATTGTTGAGACATTATGACATATCTATGTGCGGGTACCACTTTGGTGATTTATCATGGATCAGGGATTATAGACATGTGTGGTTGAATAATGATTTTAGCATGTTGATGGTTATATCCATGCGGAGCTAATAATTGATACACATGTGGAACCACTATTTGTCACACTTTCTTTTATCGCTCTTGAGGACATATGCATGCTTGTATGGTCATCTAGATAGGCCACTTTTTATTGCTGCACTATCATTTTGGGACTTGACTTAGGAGAAACCATGTTTGTTTCCTTTTCTCCTTCTTATTTAGACCTTTGAGTCTGGTTGCTCGGGTTCGAGCAGGGGTTTGGGATAGTGTAGCGGGGACCTGAGGGTCGGTGACAGGTTGTGTTTGATTTTGGGTTGTGGTTTATTGCGGCTACCGCGGATAGTAGGCGGTTGACCGAATACGGGTTATTTTACCCGATTTTTGGATTGGGGGTTATTGCGGCTACCGCGGATAGTAGGCGGTTGACCGGATGTCGGATGTGAGACATGATTGTGATTGTGGTTTATTGCGGCTACCGCGGATAGTAGGCGGTTGATCGGATATGGATTATTTTACCCGATTTTTGGATTGGGGGTTATTGCGGCAACCGCGGATATTAGGCGGTTGACCGTATGTGTACTTATGCATCAGATTGGGGATCGGAGTTTCTTTTAGTGGAGGGGTGTGTTCCACTGAGGCTTTTTAGTTGTGATCTAGTCCTGCTTTTGATACTTATTACACCGGCGCGGTTATTGCCCGGTGATGCTTTCCTCGTGTGGGTCGCTCCCCTCGAGTTCCCCTCCGGAGACCGGGGCCAGACAGTTATGGACAGTTTTGCTATCACATCGGCGCGGCTTATTTGCCCGATGATGAGGGCGGCAGCAGGAATTTTGCTATCACATCGGCGCAGCTTACTTGCCCGATGATGAGGGCGGTACAGATTGGGTTCATCTGGGACGGTTGGTTATTGTTGCATACGGTTATTCCAGTCTAGGACTGTATTGTAGAGGCATAGTAGTGGTAGATTTTCCTTCTTCAGCAGTTTTATTGCTTACCACTCTTCTTTCCTTTTTGCCTCTGGTAGACCTAGTGGGTGTGTCAGAGTTTGAGGTTTTTACCCACTAGGGGAGGCTACTGGTTTACTAGTAGTTCTCACCCCCATTCTTCTTTCCTCTTTTTCTTTTCCCTTGTTTTGCAGTGTCTTCTGCGGGTGCTGCTGGGCTTTCAGCGGCGGGTCGAGGAGAGAGGACGGTTGAGTAGATAGATCTCGAGGCAGGATGAGCCGGTTAGCTGGACTGTCGATGTACCCATGTTTCCTCAGACGGCGGTACCTTTACTTTTGGGACTGGCTTTTGCCAGCAGGTTGTTTTTATTTTGGTGAGCTAGGAGAGACAGATGTATCATTTATACAGATGTATTGTATTTTATCTCCAGCTTCAGTCTGAGATGTATTAGTTTTTAGTTCAGCTCTGTTTTATTGCTCTTATATTATTATCTCTTATATCTGAGCAGGTAGTTGGCGCTTCGTGTACGCGGGAAATTCTGCGTGCACGGCGGATCTGTAGATGGGCCCGGGTTCTGATTTTCACCCGGGGCGTGACATATACTGTTTCCCCTTTTACTGTGCAGATTATTACAGTTGGGTGGTTGTGAGTTTTTGCGCGCCTGTACTGTGGAATTTGTAACTCGGCCTACGGGGCTCGGAATTGGACGTGCAGGTACCCGTTTCGAAGGTCTCGACGCGACGATCGTAGTAATATTTTTATTGGAATTTTCAGGGCACTTTCAGCAGGTGAAATAATGGCATCTTTGGGACTGATTTTCAGATCGTGTGTGTGTTTAGTTAAATTTTTGGGAATAAAAGTGTAACTTTGGACCTTATTGTTCTACCCAGAAAGGTTTGCTAGTGTCTTGAAACCTGTTGGAACTGGAGATGATGGTTTCCGGGTATTTCAGCTGTTGGGAGCCGAGGCTGGCGCGACGTGTACCGTGGATGCGGGTTCAGCAGTTGTTATTGGCAAATGGCCACGCTCTTCACCGACCTCAGGTTTGCCTTGGTTTAAGCACTTCAGGTGGGTAAGCATAATATTGGTAACTGTATAAGGAAATGATAGGATTGTTATGGATGTTTGTGTTATGGTTAATGTAAGTACACCTGTGGGAAGGTCACCCCCCTATGACTGATAGCATGCAGAACTAATGTTCAACTGGTATGAATGAGAGGTAAGCAGGGAATGGCCTAGATTTTGGGGATTGATGCATACCTGATCATGGTTCACATTTGGTGAATTAGAGTCTTATCTTCTGACAGACGGTTATATTTATCCCACACTAGATGATATAGAGATCATGCATGTTCATGTATTGGCCTACTTATTGAGATTATGTTCATGTATTGGCCTACTTGTGTGAGATTGGTATATCATAGTAGAAATACTTTAGCATGCTGTGTTATTTTATGTTTCACTCTCTTTCATCGTTTCTGAAGATAAAAGCATGCTTGTATGGACACATAGTTAGGCCATCTTTTACTGCTGCACTACATATTGGAACTTGACTTAGGAGAAACCATGTTCTTCCTTTTCTCCTTCTTGTTAGTCAGGCGGTCTGTGTTGCTCGGGTGTGAGCAGGGGTCTGGGGTAGTGTAGCAGGGACATTGGTGTCAGGGACAGGTTGTGCTGGATTGCGGCTGGCAGGGTTTTGGCGGTGACCGCGGACTTTGGGCGGTTGACCGGAGGTCGGTTATAGGACTTGATTATAGATGGCAGGGTATTGCGGCAACCGAAGATATTGGGCGGTTGACCGGATATTTATTTATGCATCAGATTGGGTATCAGGTTTCTCTAGTGGACGGAGTTTCCCACTTTTGAGTACTATTGCCTCTGTATGAGGACCGGGGTTTTCTTCAGTGGATGGATTTTCCCACTTTGATCAGAGTCTTGATCCAGTCTTGCTCTTTTACGATACTTATGTTACTGGTTACTGAGGTACTTTACTCGTGTGGGTCGCTCCCCTCGAGTGCCACTCCGGAGTGTGCGACAGACAGACTTTGAGTCCTTGAGACTCCTTCTTTGCATCGGTGTTATGCATAGGCTGGCATACCCGATGCGGCAGGCGGAGCAGGCAGTGCTAGTTTTGCTGGTCCATCGATTGGGTCTATTCAGACGGATACTTTTACTTTTGCACTCGTGCCTGGGGGACGAGTGGAGGCTGGCAGTTGTGTTTAGACCGGTGCTAGTGTTGTTGGGAGCCGTTTGGTTTGACGGTGGTCCTGTATTGTTGTGAGTACTTTGATCGTTGTGTGAGAGGTTGAGCATCTTGAGTCTATCCGTTCTGTGAGAGAGCGTGGATTTTGACTATAGCCTGCATGAGCCACTACTCGATAGCGAGTTAGTCCGTTTGGACGCCCTACGTAATTCCTGCCCGTCGGCGGGAGGTGGTTGTAGGTGGGCGCAGGTTTGATTGGACCCGATGTGACAGTCAGCTCGATTGGGTCGATTGAGCACCTCGTGTGCGAGTGATTGCATATCTTTATCAGAGTTTTTTCCCTTTTGAGCCTTTAGTTAGAGACATGGTAGCTGTTGAGAGTCTCCAGCCTTCTTGTTCAGTTCTTACTGCATTAGTTATTTTCTTGCCTCTAGAGGACTTAGTGGGCAGACCGTCGGGCTGGCGGTGGTACCCACTGAGAACTCCCTTTTTGGTGTAGTTCTCACGCCCATTGGGGTTTTTCCCCCCTTTTTCCTTCCTCTCCTTTGTTTTGCAGAGTCTTAGCAGGTGTTGCCGATTCTGCGGTTGTTGATCGAGGCGAGGGAGTCGCGTGCTAGATCCCTACCCGTCGTTGGAGAGTAGCGGTACCCCCTTCAGAGGAGAGCTTTAATAGATTAGCTATTTTATTTTCCTCTTTTGAGAGACTGATGTAGTGAGGTTATGATATGTATTGAGAACCTGTACACTGATGTATTTATTGGAGATACCTCCCTGTTGAGTTCTGGGTTTTGTATATGAGGAAATTATATGATTATCATTTATGGGAGATGAATATTGTATCATTATTCCAGTTATACAGATGGTTGGTTTTAGTTTTACAGCACTTTTATTTTATAGCTCTGATATCTGTTTAGCTGCAGCCCTTTCTTGCAGGTAGGACGCTTCGCCTATGCGGTGTTTTGCATAGGTGGCGGATCTGTTGGCGAGCCCGGGTCGCAGTTTCGACTCCGGGGCGTGACAATACAGGCCTTCCCGTATGGGCGGCGGATCTGTTGGCGAGCCCGGGTCGCAGTTTCGACGCCGGGGCGTGACATAGACAGTGGTCATGGGCCGTTGAGTATTTTTCGGCCGGTGTTGTTGGGAGCCGTTTAGGTAGACGGTGGTTCCAAGTCGTTGAGTGTTTTCCGACCAGTATTGTTAGCTGTTGAGTTTGTGAGTTGACCCAGGGTCATTGAATGTTTTTCGGTCGGTGTTGCTAGTAGTTAGATTTGTGAATCTTTCGATCTGGTTGATCGCGGATTTGGACTATAGCCTGCATGTGCTACTGTTGTGATAGTTGGTGTCACGCCATTTCCTCGGTGGGGTCGCTCCCCATGAGATGCCGCTCCGGATGCGATGTTGGGCATGTTGAGGTAGTTTCGCGCGATAGTTGAGAGGACGCCCTACGTAAATCCTGTCCCGGTGTGGATGTGTGGTAGTAGGTGAGCGCAGACTTGACTGGATCCTATGTGACAGCCATTACGATTGGGTCGATTGAGCACCTCGAGTTCGAGTAGTTGCATACTATCATCTGTTTCGCCCATTGAGCATCATAGATAGAGGCATGATAGCTGTAGATTTTATTCCAACTTATCTCTTTTTCGCTTACAGTTGTTCTGTTATCTTATGCCTCTAGTAGACTTAGTGGGCAGACCGTTGATCTTGGAGACGGTACTCACTGAGAACTACTGTTTGATGTAGTTCTCACACCCTCTGTGGTGACTATTTTCTAGAGATCCCCTTTCCTGTTCCTGCACCGGCAGTTCTTTCTGATCGAGGATAGGGAGTCGCGAGTTAGATCCCTATCCATGCCTGAGGAGAGTAGACGGAGGACCCTGTTTTAGTTTTCAGAGCTGATGGTACTGTACAGATTGTATTTTATTTTACTTTACTCTGTTGAGAGGATCATGTTTTTGGGAGATGTTTATGTATTTGAGAGGACAGTTGTACAGTGATGTATGTTGTTATTAGTTTCTTTTTCAGCTCTGATATTTGTATAGATGTAGTTTCTCTCTCTCTCTCTCTCTCTCTCTCTCTCTCTCTCTCTCTTTCTTTGCAGGTTAGACGCTTCGTCTATACGGAATTTTCGTATGGGTGGCGGATCTGTTGGCGAACTCGGGTCGCAGTTTTGATTCCGGGGCGTGACAAATATGTATTTAACTTTATCTATCACTATAAAAATTAGTTTTTATTAATAACACCTCTCATTGAAATCATCCAAAATGTCTTATTTCAATTGATCTTAATAATATTTAAGACGCAAAGTGTAAAAGCTCTCACTACAACTCTCCATTTGAAACTCTTTCCTCTTTATTAAATACAAATGGTTAGTTTATATACATAAATATGCCACATTGTATGATTTTCTATTAATGACAAGAAAATTAGAGTGCTAGCTAGTGGAGAATTTAATTTTATTCATTACATTATAAAAATTTAATTCGGCAGTTATCTATTTATTTCATTTTTTTAGTTTCTAGTTGTTACATGGATTAAAACTGATGATATTTGATTAAATTTCTTAAGCGACTTTCCATAATTAGTTAAATAAAATGAAGAGTAGTTAAATACTTGGGGGTTTTTTGGTTTGTTTTTATTTAAAGTTACATGATGAATGCAATAATTATAGGCAAACCAAAAAAATTTGTTTGATTTGCTACAATTGCATATACATACTATAGTAAAACTCGTAGTTGAAGGCCCAACTGGTGTATTTCGAAATACGCCCAACTCACATATATTTTAAAATACAGCGGTTAGAACAAGTAACTTATACAAAAAGCTAACCCTAACTATTCACTCACATCTTAAATAAAAGAAGTAATTTTTTATATGTAAGAAAACAAATGTTGCAATTGCAACTTTTGACTATATGCAAACAAAGGAAAAAAAAGGTTTATAGTTGCATCACTTGCAACTACATAGTACTGCTAAACGGATTATTAGATGTAAATAATATTATTGTATTTTTGCATGCATCTTTAATTACATTTTATTGGTAACTATATCAAACAAATAGCTCAAGTTCGTTCTTTTATCCTTCATTTTATTATAGACGCTTCTTTTGAGGGAGAACTTCTGAGCTTTTGATTTTACAAAGTTGAGTTATGTCACCGGGCTTGAAAAAATAGTCTAATTTATTATTATTATTTTTTTAAATCAGAGTTGAAAATTTGAATCTTAGGACGTGATCAGATCGTCACGTGCATAAAAAATTTTCAGTCCACTCGGATAGAGTCTTTCCTATACACGCACGGCTAGGCAATGTACAAGATATTACAATTGCACAACTCACAGGTACTAAATACAAGATAATCACAATATACAACACAATAAGTTAAACAACTAAACCAGCGTCTATTATAATCCACATAAGCATAATAACTAATCGAGATCAACAACTGGGACGGCTCTAGCAATCACACCAAACGTCCTCACGACATAATCCCCTATTCCACAACTCCTGAAAAAAGGGTCATCACCAAGTGTGAGACACAACTGAATGTATCCCAGTGGGTACAACGAGCCGAAAACGAGCAAGTCGTACCTACTGGTATACAATAAATAATATGGACTAGAATAATCAACAGGTAAAATAGACAATATCAGTGTAGTATGAACAGGTAGGTAAATATGAAAATAATCAACCTGCGAAATGATCAGCAACTAACTCATGCTAGTCATACAGTATACAAGAGTGTTGGGCCGAAAAGTTGCCGGTACTGATCGACCCGTGGGGGTGACCCTCCGAGTGTGATGCGTCACATGCCAATGGATCAAGCGATCAGGCCGAGGAAGGATCCGCTCAGCCGGATTCTTCTCAATCAACTCTCGGACGAGTTCGGCCTAGATTAGCCGAACTGGGGTTGTGAGGAAAACAGAATTCGGCCTAGAGTAGCCGAACTGAGATGATGAGACAAGAATTGGACACGGCTAAGAAGCCAATTAAGAATTGTATTGATTGTAGAGGGGTTACAAGAGTAACAGGGAGGCAATTACAAGTTAATATACTCTTAGGAAATGTCGTAAAGTTATCTAGAAAAATAGTAAATGCAGATATGAAAGGTATGAAAAAGTAGGGGTGGTCCTGGCTTACGAGCTTGTAGGACCTCTTTTTCTTTGACGGTTCGCTTATTTATACATTTACGAACTATGTGTATAACCGCCTGTTGGGGCTGAAAACCTTGGTCGTCGACCTGCCCCGTGGTTCGGTTGACCCTCTAGAATGTGATGCGCCATGTGCCAATGGATCAAGCGATCGGGCCGAGGAGGGATCTGCTCGGCCAAGTTCTTCTCAGTAAGCTCTCGCGACTGTCCGGCTTAAATTAGCCTAAACGGGATATGGAGATAGGGAGAGGCTGAGTCCGGCCTAGAGTAGCCGAGCCAGATAGCAGAGACAATAATTTCACACGGCTAAGGAGCAGATTAGAACTGTGTATTGATTAGAAAGGGGACAAAATGAGGAAAGGAAAGAAATTATAAATAAGCCTACTCCTAAGAAATACGGTAAATCTATCTAGGAAAGCGGTAAATGCTGGTATTGAAAGGTATGAAAAAGTAGGGGGCGGTCATGGTTTACGAGGTTCCAGGACCCCTTTCTCTTCAATGGTTCGTGTCACGCCCCGGGGTCGAAACTGCGACCCGGGCCCGCCAACAGATCCGCCGCCCATACGGGAAGCCCCGTATAGACGAAGCGTCTAACCTGCAAAAGAAGGATACTAAAGCTATACAGATATCAGAGCTGAAAGTAAACTACTGAAATAAATATACAACTCCTCCAATAGTACATGCCAGGTCCTCACAAAACAAAAGTCTCTCCAAAAACTAAAACTCTCAAAATGTAAGAAGTACATGACATATCTCACAATCACTGACAGTACTAGTACATCACTAAAAGGGTACATCTACTCTCACCGGAAGAAGACTGGTAGGGATCTAGCTCGCGACTCCCTTACCTCGATCAGCAGGATCAGCAACTGGAGCAGCAGGAACTGGAGTAGAGGTCCCTAGGGAAAAGTCACCACGGCGGGTGTGAGAACTACATCCCATAGTAGTTCTCAGTGGGTACCGCCAACAAGACGGTCTGCCCACTAAGTCTACTAGAGGCATAAAGTAACAAATGCAATACTGAAAGGAAAAGAGCAGGAAAATAACTCTACAGCTACTATGCCTCTATCTAAATGCTCAAGAAGTGGAACAGATGGAAACATGATGCATCTACTATCTCTCAAATATAATCACCCAATCTATACTAACTGCCATATAGGGTCCAGTCAAACCTGCGCCCACCTACAGCCATTACATCCAAGGAGGACCGGACTTACGTAGGGCGTCCGTGACTGCCAAAACTGGCCCAGCCAGAGAGACTGCGTCGACAAGTCGCGATAGCAAAGTAACAGGCCCAACTCCGGAGTGGCACTCGAGAGGCGCGACCCCACCGAGGAAAGTATCTGCGTATCTCTGTCGAACTCAATATGGCTCATGCAGGCTAAAGTCCAATCCACAATCAACAAGATCGACAGTACCCAAATCACCTCTCTAACTCAATAACAGGAACCACTCGAACAGTCGGGACCGCTGTCAACCCAACGACTCCCCAAAAAGAACATCAACTCCACATGTAAACTCACTAGCTGGGTATACCCCACAGCCAACAACAATGAAGGGTCCGGGAACCCCGAAAGACTAGAAACTACAACCCAAATCAAACAAGAATATGCTCTAGGCATAACCTTTCGTTGTTCTCGACCCAAAGAAAAAGGCAGCCCTTAGAACCCAGACCACTCGAATCCTCTCGAGTGGGGAATTTTACAGGAAAAAATGTGACATTTATTACTGAAAACCATTTTTCACTCAAACCCACGCGGGGTGGGGACTAAAAGTAGTTCCTTTTTGAAAAACCATCTTGATTTGAGGAAAACCCATTTTTAATGATTTTTAGTTCTTTTAGGAAAAAGAGTTAGAAAACAAGTTTTTATACCCAAACCCCGAAGGGCTAATGCCTTCATCCAATCAAACAAGAACAGACTCCGGCGACCCTTCGATGTTTGGAAGAAAAACATTGGTTGACTAAAATCATGTGTGTCCAAAAAGCACTACAAGAAAATTGATTTGTAGCGACTGTTATTTTAGTAACACTTAATACAAGTGCTGGTAAAAGTATATTTTAGCAGCGATTTTAATGAATTATTATAACAGTTCTAAAACGCTGGTAAAAGTATATTTTAGCAGCGGTTTTAATAAATTATTATAATAGTTATAAAGCGTCGGTAAATAATTTAGTTCAATTTTTTTTTCAATCCAAATTTTTAAAAAATAAAATACGATTTTATATTCTTCATATTTTCTAAATAAAATAATATAATTTTAACTGAATTTTTTTTTTTCATCAAAATTAGCCAACTATATTATTAAATCTAAATATAATAAAAATTAAAATTAAAATAAAATTTTCGATTTAATATCAAACTTATTAAAATATTAAATAATAATTCTTCAATAAATTTAGTTATTTTTTATTAAAATTTTATATCATATTAAAAATTAAAAATTAAGTCTATTTTTAAAATTTAATTAAAAAATTAAATTTACATTCAAAATTCGGCCCAAAATAAATTTTATTTAAAATCTGAACAAGCCCACCCCACTCAACAGAAGACCCAGAAAAAAAAAAAAAAAAAAAAAAAAAAAACACGATTGAAACCCTCCCCCCACCCCCCCCCCCCCCCCTTTTTTTTTCTCTCTTTTTCTCTCTCTCTCTCTCTCTTCCCTGCTCTTCGTTGCCGTCGCCCCAATCACCGATCCCAACACATCTCCTTCTCTTTCTCTCTCTCTCTCTCTCTCTCTACGCAAGGAGTGGATCGAATGGAAACCTAACCTCCGATCTTCGAAGAATCGGATCCGAGGAGCCTCCGATCTCGAATCGCTTCACCATTGCTGTAGGGATTCTTCCTGTCTCGGCTCGATTTGATCTTTTGGATCGGTGGTATTATTCATCTGTTGCCGATTGATCTATTTTTGAATCTTTTGGATCGCACTTATATTTTGCAGAATTTTAGCAACTAATTGGAAGAACTGATCCAATGTATCTTAATTTGGTTTTAGCAACTAATTGGAAGAACTGATCCAATGTTCTTTAATGTTCTTTGGTTTTAGCAACTAATTGGAAGAACTGATCCAATGTATCTTAATTGGAAGAACTGATCCAATCTTAGGAAATGTTGAAACCGAAGAACACATGATGCGAAACCCCACGTCATAATCCTACGCTATATATATATATATATATATATATATATATATATATATATATATATATATATATATATATATATATATATATATATATCTTAAATTATGGTGAAACATATCCAGTTTACTCCACTCAGCAAACTATGGATCAATTTAATGGATTGAGAATGCAGTTTTTGATGAAACAATGTTTTGTTATCTGCTTTAGAAAGGGAAGTTGGTCAGTGAAATGCTGATTCAATCAGATTCGAAAGTGAGATTAGTTGCAAACCTTAGCGACAGCATTTTGGGTGTGCTTGAAGAAAGTGTTTGGCGCATCGGAGGCAACAATTTAGATCTGGATCAAGATTCGGAGGAGAGATTTGGGTGGGGGCAAAGTGACTCCTACAAAGTGTTTGATGTTCGTCGTCCTCTTTGTCCGAGGTTGTGTCTACTTGCAGATTAATCTCATGCTTAAGTGGCTCATTATAACAAAGAGGGAGGTTCTTTCTAAGGAAGTGAA
The DNA here is from genome assembly GCA_029204045.2 of Tillandsia leiboldiana. NCBI lineage: Eukaryota > Viridiplantae > Streptophyta > Magnoliopsida > Poales > Bromeliaceae > Tillandsia > Tillandsia leiboldiana. The sequence continues at coordinate 19,177,866 of CM055070.1, forward strand.
TTAAAGGTTTTTCAAATACACATATAATTCTATTTTAAGCTGCACACATCTTTAATAAAGTGTTTAATAAAATTCTTAAGCTTCTGACCTTCTAGAGCTTTTTGCTATGAAGGGGATCTCAAATGAGCCTGTTCTCTTCTTTTTTTTTATTTTCTCTGTAGATAAATATTGTTGTAGAAACTACAGCAGAGCTAAGTCAAATACACATGGTATCTTATAAATTAATCAGTTTGTAGATATACAGATCCCCCACAAGTTGTTCCTGTAAACTACGAAGGTGAGAACTAGTTACAGATATTAAAATGTTGAGTTGATATTGATGGGTTGTAGTTGTCATGAACACACGCGGAATCACTGAAATAATTTGTCTCTTTTTTTCCAAACACACGCATTATTCACCGATTTTCTAAAGTACGATTATATCAGCGTCAGTTTCTAGTAGCGAAAACTCGATATATTTTTAAAATGTTGGTGGTACTAAATTCCTATCAAATGTGGCATACTTGGCCATCTGAAATGCTTTGGTTGTATAAACTTGTAGCCTAATTTGGTTGGCCATTACAGCTAGGTAGCTTTGAGTTTGTCCCCTCTTATATATGATTGTACAAACACAAAAAAACATTATATAATTGGTCAAGCATCATTCTCTATTGGAAAATCAGAAACTTTTTTATATTCTTCAACATGCCTCAATGGTTTTGATTTTGTGTAATCTCAGAATAAAACTGCATATATATATATATATATATATATATAGGATGCTTTTTTACAGCATGATCTTGATTCTGTCAGAGTGGAGTGATAGCTTAAATTTAATATATGAATAAATATTTGGAGAGAAACATGTCATCAGCACAGGTACAGTGTACCTTACCATTAATTAATCCTTTTGCCCACAAATACCAAAGTCTATGGTATAATTAACTGTGCACTTGACTTTTTTATGCTGGTGAATTACATGTGTAGTTTGGCTAATTAATTAGCTGCTGCAGCTGCTTCTTTCAAAGCTAGTTAATCAGCTGCTTTTTTATGCGAAACCCCACGTCATAATTTTCCTTTTTCTCTCAAAGCTAGTTGCTTCATTTCAAACTTACTGAACGGTGAAAACTCTTCTTCTCTTTCTTGTAATCAGCTCTTAATTTCATTACAAGCAATGAATTCTGTTCATTACTGGTGACTGGAAGGTAAGCCCGAACATTGTATTATATGAATTTTTATGAATTGTGACCTTCATATTTGTAAGAGTAACAATTGTTTGGAAAATTGATTTTTATCACTAAAATTTATTAATATTGAGCCTTTGGGTAAATATTTGATAGTGCTTGTGACCTTTGTTGGAGTTGGCAGCAACAATTGGCACCAGAGAACTTAGTTTGGGGGCAGAGGTTGGATTTGATAGTGCTTCAGCATCTTTTACCAAATACAACTCTGGGATTGGCTACAACAAGCCAGATTTCTCTGCTTCTCTAATATTGTAAGTCTGTTTACATGTCTTTCTTAGTAATTTCGCCATTTTTCCATGATCTTTACGATGGTCCATCGTCTTTTTTATATACTTCCAATTGTACTAAATGTCTAATGTTTTTGTATCCATTTTTAGAAGGTTAACAAATTTTAGTTCTGTTTTAGCATCATATTTCCATTCTCCATGCCCATTGCATCTGTTCTGATATAGAATTTGTAATCAACAGACCTGATTCTGCAATATATGCTGTTAAATTTAAATTTTACCGAGCATCATATCTGGCTTGATTTTTTACTTTCTAACATTAGGAAGTGTTATCCATGAGAAATAAAGGGATCGAACTTTTACTCAATCCATTCTGTATCATCTGGTCTTTGTCATTTGTTTGCCATTCATTTTCATATTGATGGAATATTCTGGGTTGACCTCTTTTTCCATGGGGCGGCAACTCTAATTTAGCGGCTAGTTGCTAATTTTTGAAAATGAATGCTGAATACCGAATATTGGTAGCGTTCTATCACATATTGACTTGTCCAATTCCTTTTTGTACTAAATCTAATATATGGATGAATATATATATCCAGTTTTTCTTAACACTTTTAAAATTTTTGTGTTATGCTGGAACCTTTTGCTTATATCTGTTTCGTATTGCTTGAATCCAATCCAGAGCCGACAGGGGAGAAACATTAAGAGCTTCTTATTTCCACTTGTTCAATCCAGCCAGTGGAGCTGCTGTTGCTGCTGAAATATGCCACCGGTTTAAAACTAGAACTATTCTTGGATGAAGTAGTAGGGGATCTGTTTTACGCGGTCCGTTAATAAATGCAACTAGTGATGAGATGTAAGTACTACGGCAATCTGTATTTACAGTTCTTATTTTTGTACTTTGTTTCTTGGTGTTTGGTTTGCCTTATTATTTGCTGTTTGGTATGTCTGTTTTAGGGCTCCAAAGCTCAATTGCGAAGAAGAAGAAGACTGCCCTGTGGAATTGATTCATCCTCCTGAAGATTGCAATGTGAATTCCTCGCTCTCTTTCACGCTTCAGGTGAACCTTTAACAAAGAAATCTAGTAAACAGTTTTAGGTTTTATTCTACGCGGTTACTTTGTCATTTAAGATGTTTATCAGTTGCCTTATTTATTTTGTAGATTTGTCGGGTTGAAGATATTGATGTCGCAGGGCTTATTGAGTGAACGGTTGTTCATTTTCACAGAGCTAGAAGTGTTACTGTTCATTCTTCTGGTGTTGCTTGATTTGAGGATCACTGATGCTTCTGTGGCCTCTATAGTTTCATCCTTTGCAAGCCTGGAGTTGCTTGATTTGAGTGGCCTCTATAATTTGGCTTTTCTTGTTTGATAATCGGTGAATGTAATCAAAATTAAAATTATTTGAATGATTAATTTGTTCTTACATGTCAATTTAAAGAGTCTTAAAATTTTGTATCGGTTATTTTTAATTGTATGTTTCATATTTTGAATTGAATTTATAGCAATTATGAAACTGTTGGTATAAATTTATTATTTATAGTAGCACTTTTTACTATATTTAGTAGCGGTCGGAGAAGCGTCGCTAAAATTATCATCTTCTCCAACGGTCGTGTAAACTGTCGGTAAAGATCTTTTGCGACGGAGATCTAACAGCGGTTGCAAAATTTTTTCCGACGGTTTTACAAGTGTTGGGAAATATTTTCCCAGCGGTTTTAAATATTTTTTCCAGCGGTTTCGACCGCTGCTAAAGCTTAAGTTTTTTGTAGTGAAGGTTCTGGGTTCAAGGTCCTACTATGACTGGTATACTACTACCACTAACATAGTGGCTATACATAAACAGAGAAACAAGACATCCCGGGACCACCGTTCACCCAAACGGCTCCCGCCACAGATAAAAGACCATCTACATCTACCAGACTCTACTCTGCTCCCAAGCACGAGTGTAACATGCATCCCACACTAACAATAAATCCCGATCACTCGGCCCACTACCCGGGCGAGGAGAAATCCTAAGTCCAGGAATAGAGTATAACGTGTGGATGTCTAAAGCATAAATAAACCTAGCCCAAGTTAGAGTTTTCTACTAGTCTCGTTAAACATGCAGCAAATGACGGGGTGCTAGGTCAAGTTCCAAAGATAGCACTTGATTGAACCTATTTAGGAAGCAATAAATCAATATGATCATCATAGCAACATAAAGAACATCAATTCTCTCCTTCTAGCATGCTTCCTAATACATCTCACAATCATGCATGTTCACTACAATATAGAATTAATGATCAATCCACCGGTTTTGAAGACGAAGCAACCCACCTGGAAGTGCAAATTGATCCAAAGTCCAAAAAGGCTGAAACTGAACGGGGACAATCTTCCAATTCTCACAATTCCAACGGGTCCAAAAGCAGTCAAAAACTCCTCGTAAGTACAAAGATATAGTCCAAAGTTACAGTCAACACAAAAATTCCAAGTGTACAGTTTGCTGAAATTTTAGTCCCAGAGAAGCTTAATTATCACCTGCGAGAAAAACTCAAAAAATTACAATAAAAATATGACAGCGATTCTCGCGATGCGTAGATATCAATTGAGTCCTTAAACGTTGAATTCCGATACTCGAGTGCATAGATAAAAATCTGACAAGCCTCCGCTGTCCAGAAAAACCACCAGCAGGAAAGGGGTTCAAAGATGCCTCGTAAACCATGCCAAGAACTCAGAATGAAGCAAGGTGATCAACACGGAAATCGAAGGCCTACCTCTCGTGAAACCGATGCCGCAAAAATCGTCCAAAAATTCCTTCGGGGTAGCTCTGGGGACCTCGTGGACCAAAATGTGACGAAAAAGGCCTCCGAAGAAGGAACGTCGCAGTGCGCCGAATCGTAGAAATCGCCGATGTCGAGATCTCCAAAAATTCCGAAACTCCTTCAAGAGATGGGGCACAAGAAGAGAATCAACTTTTCTTAAGGGCTCATTCCCAGGAGAGCTCGGGAAAAGCACAAACCAAGGTGGAAGTCCTATAAATAGCCAAGGAACAAATGGGGGAAAATACCCCTTTGGGGTACAATTTCGGGTGCCCGGAACAATCGGGCGCCGAACAGGGGACACCTTAGTCGGCGCTCGGATTGTTCCGGGCGCACCACGTGTCCCGGAACACGCGGCAGCGGGGCGCGGCCAACCGCCCCGCGCCGCATGGCCCGACCGAAAGGGGGGGCGGGTGGCGCCAGCCACACGCGGGGCGCCACGTGGCGCCCCCTCCGCGCAGCCCGCCGCTCAGCCCCGCCTGCCCCCAACTACCCCACCTGCCCCGCTCTGCCCCCGCACCGCGCGTGGACCGCGCGCCCTGCGCCAACCAACCGAGGGCCGCCACGTGGCGCCGCCCCCGGTCCATGCACCGCCGCGCCGATCCCATGGACTGCGTGTGCTGCGCCGGCCAATCCGGCGCCTCCACGTGGCGCTTCAGCCGGTCCACAGCACCCCCATGCACCCAAAATGCGCGGAAACTTCCGGGGGTCCTTTTTGGGCATCCGGACTCCGAAAAAGACAAGTAAATAGCCGATTTTCGACGTTTTTCCACGCTGAATCCAAAAATGACCTCGGATTAGCCTGTAGCCCTTTCTAAAATCCGACAAAAATAGCCGGAAGGCAGACTCAATCCAGAGGCATCACAGAGTCCGTCCAACGCGTCCGTTTGACGCGTTGCGGGTCCGACACACCAATAATAGGTGTTCCATATCATGGGTCATGGGGAAAGCTACACAGGGATCGGGGCTACAGTTCGGGTATTTATACACTCCCCGAACCATATTTACAGACGCCGATTTGAAATATCAGTGGGATTTGGGAAAAGTCACCGTGAAGTTCTCAACTACTTCCTTTTGAGTCGAAACTTTCTCAAATAGGATAATAGTCGTTCTTCTGTCCAGGTTCATCCCCTTATTATCGCACAGAAGCGTGATCTTCCGCGCTTTTCAATGCTGGACACCGCTTGCCGCTTCGGAGTCCGTTACGAGATTTGCGCCAAAATAGGGTTTAGGCGTAAGTTGTATGTGTAAATAAGACCTAGTGATATCTTGGACATATGAGGCATAAACTAGAAGAAAATCTAGGATAAATGAGTGGCATTGGGTTTAGGGATAAAACTAAGGTGGAAAATAGTAGAGTCTCAACATAGAGTCAATGAACTCTAGGTTAGAGTGGTATGCTATGAGACTTGTGATCTTTGGGCACTTAGGAACCCTAGTGTCACGCCTCGGGGTCGAAACTGCGATCCGGACTCGCCAACAAATCCGCCACCCATACGCGAAGCCCAGCATAGGCGAAACATCTAACCTAAAAAAGATAGCAACTAACAACTATACATATATCAGAGCGGAAAAGAAATTGCTATCAAATAAAAGTACACACATCCACAGTACAAGTCAGGTGTGAGGACCCGAATCCCCACTTAAAGGTTTATTGATGGATTAGTGGCTTCTGGGAGTGTTTGTGCGCGTGTCGGGCTCAAGAAAAGGATTCCTGGTGATTTGGGAGCAAGATTTCGTACCAGGAGGTCCCTAATGGGTGATTGAGGTTTTTGCGCGCGTATTGGAACCAAGGGTTTGACCCGGCACGAAAAATGGATCAAGTTTACTTTTCCGGGAATTTTCGAGGAATTTTAGAGGTGGAATTGGGCCAAACGGACGTCGGATTTGGATTCAGCGCGCGAAAACGGTCAAGATGAGCTATTTACTCGGATTTTTCGGAGCCCGGACGCGAAAACACGGTTTTCGAGGCGTGGGTTTACTGTTCCGGCGGCCGGAGAGGCGCCGGCGGCTGCGGCTGGCGGCGGAGCGCGGCGGCGGGTGGAGGCGCTGCCGCACGGTCCACCGCGGAGGGCGTGCACCGGGCGCTGGCCACGTGGCGCCTTCCTATTGGCCCGCGCGGCAGGCGCGGTCCATGGAATGGCGCGGGTGCACGGTGGACCAGGAGCGGGACACGTGGCATCTCCGGTTTGGCTGGCTCTCGTGTGCGCGGTCCACGCAGCGATGGCGGGCAGGTAACCGTACGCGGGCAGGTGCGGGGCAGTTGGGGCGACGTGGGGGCGCCACGTGGCGCCCCGCGGTTGGCCGGGCGCAACCGCGCACGTCCGCGTGTCAGGACACGCGGCGCTGCGCGGTTCGTGGGCGCACGTGCGCCGGGCGCGGGGGAGGGCCGCGAGGCCACGTGGCGCTCTCTCGTTGATTCGGGCGCGCACAGTGTTGGGCCGGGCCCAACACTGTAGCCGCCCGAAACCAGCGGGCGCCCGGTTTTGGGCCAAAAGTCCAAGGTTGGTTCTTTTTCGGGCTGGGCCTATAAATAGGCTGTTTGTTTGGGCTTTTTGCCCCTTTTCCCGAGCTCCCCTGCCCTTGGACCCTTTAGCAAAGTTGGAGATCTTCGTGCTACGCATCTTCTGGCAGAGGCCCGGAATTCTTGGAAGCCGCGGCGTCGACGACTTCGGCATCGGAGCACAGAGTGACAATTTTTCATCGGAGGCCCGTTATCGTCGCAGTTTGATCTGAGAGGTCCACAGAGCTACTCCGTCAGTATTTTTGGACGATTTCTACGGCATTGGATTCACGAGAGGTACGTCTTCGACTTTCGTGTTGATCATCTTGCTGGATTCAGAGTTATGGCATGGTTTTCGAGACATTTCTAAGCCGCTATTTGCTGGTGGAGTTTTTGGATAGCAGCTCCTTCCCGGAATTTTATCTCCGCACTCGAGCGTCGGATTCAGACGAGCCTATACACTTTTTTTATCTACTCGTCGCGAGGATCATTGCCGTATTTTCCTTGGATTTTTCTGAGACCTTCCCGGAGGTATACTATTCCCCTTTTATCTGTGTTTGAGTTTACAGTTGTGTGGTTGTGAGTGTTTGCGCACCTGTACTGTGGAATTTGTAACTCGGCCTACGGGGCTCGAAATTGGACGTGCAGGTACCCGTTTCGAAGGTCTCGACGCGAGGATCGCAGCAGTATTTTTATTGGAATTTTTGGAGCATTGTTTGCAGGTGAAAAAGTGACATCTTTGTGGTTGAATTCAGATGTAACTTATTTGGGTAAATTGTGGAATTAAAGTGTAACTGTTAGCCGTGTGTTTGTACCAGGAGGATTTGTTCAGTGTCTTTGGACCATCGGGGCTGTGGATTAGTAGAGATTGTTGCTTCTGGTGTTTTCAGCTGTGGAACCTTGGACAGTTAGCGTTTTCAGGTGGGTGGCCCTGTCTCCAAGATTGATGGAATGTGCATTAAATCTGCTATAGTAGGACCATGCATGATAGTGATATTCTTGTGTAGCATGCTAGAATGTGATAGCTGATAATTCTAGAGTTATTTGATGATCATGCGATCTTTTGTTTCCTACCATCTGTAATTATTGTTATCTTGGAACTTGATCTAGCACCCCCGTCCTATGCTGCATGTGTAGCCAGACCAGTAGAAAACTCCAACTTGGGCTAGGTTTATTCTGCTTTAGACATCCACACTTCTTTTCCTTCCTGGACATAGTGTTACTCGCCCGGGTAGTGGGCCGAGTGGTCAGGATTCTTTTAGTGTGGGATGCATTTTACACTCATGCTTGGGAGCAGAGTGGAGTCTGGTAGATGTAGTTGATCGATCATCTGTGGCGGGAGCCGTTTGGGTGGACGGCGGTCCCGAGATGTTTTATTCTCTTGTTTTATCTGTCGCCGCTGTGTTAGTGGCAGCGGTATATCAGTGTTAGCAGGACCTTGAACCCAGAACCTTTTTGGACACACACATGATTTTAGTCAACCAATGTTTTCTTCCAAGCATCGTAGGGTCGCCTGAGTCTGTTCTTGTTTGATTGGACAAAGGCATTAGCTCTTCGAGGTTTGGATATAAAACTTGTTTTCAATTATTTTCCTAAAAAGAACTAAAATCATTAAATTTGGATTTCTTCCAGATCAAATGGCTTCCAGTAAGAAATGTCACCTTTTTTCTATAAATTTAACCACTCGAGATGATTCGAGTGGTCTGGGTTCTAAGGGCTGCCTTTTCTTTGGGTCGAGAACAACGAGAGGCTATGCCTAGAGCCTGTTCTTGTTTGATTTGGGTTGTAGGTTCTAGTCTTTTAGGGTTCCCGGACCCTTCATTGTGTCCGTTGTGGAGTTTATCCCGTCAGTGAGTCTTCATGTTGCGATGTCTGGCCTGTTGAGACAGTTGTTCGCAGTGGATGCGATGTCTGGCCTGTTGAGGCAGTTGTTCGCAGTGGATGCGATGTTTGGCCTATTTGGCCTGTTGAGACAGTTTCTCGCAGTGGATGCGACTTTGTGCTATGAGTTGTTAGAGACTTACTAGTGTCGTTGGGGGTTCTATGTGAGCACTTCAGATTGAGTCGTGGAGTTTACTCCAACCTTGACATGAGTGTGAGTCCTCTGTTCACTGTGTTTCCGATCTATTTGATCGTGGATTATAGTCTGCTGAGCCTGGATTTATGCCAGTTATGAGTTACTTGAGTTCGCGGGGACACTCCCCGCGAGCTACGCTCCGGATGCGATGATACCGAGCCTGAAGAGGCTGCGATGTGGTTACTGAGATAGTCCTTGAGGGACACCCTACGTAAGTCCGTTCCTACGGGATGTGCGGCAGTAGATGAGCGCATGTTTGTTTGACTGGACCCAAGAGGGACAGTCATTGAGATTGGGTGACTATACTTGAGAGTTAGTAGATGCATCATGTTTCCATCTGTTCCACTTTTTGAGCATCTAGTTAGAGGCATAGTAGCTGTAGAGTTACTTTTCCAGCCATTTCATTTCAGTATTATATTGTTACTTTATGCCTCTAGTAGACTTAGTGGGCAGACCGTTGGGCTTGTTGGCGGCACCCACTGAGAACTACTGTGGGATGTAGTTCTCACACCCGTCGTGGTGTCTTTTCCCCAGGGACTTCTACTCCTGTTCCTGTTGCTCCTGTTGCTGATCCTTCTGACCGTGACGAGGGAGTCGCGAGCTAGTTCCCTACCAGTCGTCTGCCAGAGAGAGAGTAGATGTACCCTTCAGAGGAGATCTTCAGTAGATTAGTTATTTTTCCTCTTTTGAGAGACTGATGTAGTAAGGACATTTGATGTATTGAGAGCCTGTACACTGATGTATTTACTAGAGATATCTCCCTGTTGAGTTCTGAGTTTTGTATTAGAGGACTTTGTATATGATCGTATTTGGGAGATGGACATTGTATCTTTATTTCCAGTTGTACAGTGGTTGATTTTATTTACAGCAGATTATTTTATTTTAGCTCTGATATCTGTTAGCTGTAGTATCCTTCTTCGTGCAGGCAGGACGCTTCGCCTATGCGGAGTTTGGCATAGGTGGCGGATCTATTGGCGAACCCGGGTCGCAGTTTCGACCCCGGGGCGTGACATCAGGTCCTCACAGTACAACTATCTATCAAAATAGAAAATAAAATACACCAAGCTAACTGTACAGAACCTCCAAAAGTGAGTACATCTACTCTCCACACACGGGTAGAGATCTAGCTCGCGACTCCCTTATCTCAATCGGAAGGAACAGCAGGTGCAGGAATAGGAGTAGATGCCTTTGAAAAAAATGTCACCAACAGAGGGTGTGAGAACTACATCAAATAGTAGTTCTCAGTGGGTACTGTCTCTAAGACCAACGGTCTGCCCACTATGTCACCCCCTGAGACCGCCATGTAGTGCACTGACTTTGCTAAATAGTAAAGTGCGGTCAAATCACTTCAAACATATTTTAAAATATGATAAAATAAGATGGAACGGGTTTCGTTCGAAGCAAATAGCATTCGGATCAAAAGTGAGTTGAAACGACGAAGAAAGAAGCAAGCAGCCTTGATTCTGGGTTGCTGGACCATAATCGAGCGCCCGGACATGTCCTGCAGGCGCCCGGATCCAGCTGCAGAGCGCCTAGACCGAGAGCTGGGAATTTGGACAAATAAGGCACTACAACAAAATATGTTAATACCGACTCTTTTTAGACGACGCTTTACTCTAGCGTCTTTAATATTTGTTATATGCCGACACTATAATTAAGCGTCGGTAATAAATAATTAACTAACGACGCTTTAAAAGAGTCGTCAATAAATAATTAATTAACGACGCTTAAAAAAGTCGTGAATAAATAATTAATTAACGACGCTTTAAAAAATCATCAATAAATAATTAATTAACGACGCTTAAAAAAATCGTCAATAAATAATTAATTAAAACATCGTTAATAAATAAATAAATAATTAAATTATAACGACGCTTCAAAAGCGTCGTCATTAATTAAATTATAACGACACTTCAGAAGCGTCGTCATTAATACTAATTAGTATTCTTTCAAGTTTAAATATTCTCCAATAAAAATTATCCATCAGGCCTAGAAGCCCAGGACAAAAACCCACCAGATCATCTTCCTGATTTATTGGCCCATCAAAACCCATCTAAACTCATTTAAATTATGTTTTAAATCATCTTCACCGCACGCACACACGCGAGCGCGCACCTCTTCACCGCACGCACGCGGGCGCGCGCCTCCTCCTCCCCCATCTCTCTCTCTGATCTCACTCTCCCCCAAACCCACCGCGCCTCGACGCACGCACGAGGACGATCGAAAGGGATTCCAATCGTGGATTGGGGGAATCGGATCTCTCTGACGAAGAATCGCAACAGATCTGCGGCGCCCACAACTGGTCCAAGGCCATTCGCGTCCTCGATTCCCTCCTCGCCTAATCCTAAGACATATGGTTTTGAGATGATCTCTTTATTCCATTTTCTTAATCTCTTCCAGTTCCTTGTTGAATCGCGTGATTTCGTTGGATTTTGACGTCTTTTCCTTAGTTTTTGGGTTAAGATTATCATCATTTTAGGACTGAATCCAAATTTTTAAGATTCTGTGGTTATTTATTTACCGTTTTCTACAGTGGTTGCATGCTCAGATTGGTTAGACAAAACAGAATTGTGATTCTCTTACAAGCCAATTCAATGTAGTTTAAGTTTCTAATTTTTATGTAGTTCAGTTTCATAAAAGGAGCATTGTTGCAGGATATTTGTATATGAGTTGGTAATAATGTTATTGATGTTATTAGGTGCATTGAGGACATAAATGGCAACAAATATCCTAACAAGAGGAAGTACGAGACTGTTGGAATTAATTTATTTTTTTCAGTATTCCTGATTCTAGCTGACTCAATTAAATTAGAAATGATCTGTGGGTTATTTACAAAAGTAACCACACTAACAATCGTAATTACAAAAATAGTCTTGTAAAAAAAATATTTGCAAAAATAGGCATGGGGACTTCAGGTAACCCAAATGCGGTGAACCATTTGCCGCTTTCTTGAAAAGCGGTAAATGGTTCACCGCATTCACAAAATTTGTCGTAGTCCCGTAAAAGCGGTGAACCATTCACCGCTTTTAAAAGCGGCAAATGGTTCACCGCTTTTAAAAGCGGCAAATGGTTCACCGCTTTTAAAAGCGGTGAACCATTTGCCGCTTTTAAAAGCGGTGAATGGTTCACCGCTTTCATGGGTTTTCCCCAGCAGCTAGACTTTATATAAAAAAAAACCATTAATACAATTTCCATACATTTCAATTACAACATTTTTCGTACAATTCGATTACAACATTTGATATTCATACAATTCAATCACAATATTTGACATCCATACAATTCAATCACAATATTTGACATCCATACAATTCAATCACAACATCACAACAAGGAATATATCAATCACACCACAACAACAAAAATATTAATCACATCACAAAAAAAAAAAAAAAAATCCATCACAACATCAGATGTTCTGAATATTCTCAACATCAATTATAAATGTCCTAATTATAAAAGAATGAATATAATAATGTAAAAATTATATATGCAACAAATAAAAGAAGTATGAAAATACGAAGATGTCCTAACAAAATCAACTACTCTCCACGCCCTCGCGACCGTCCACGTTTTCGTCCGCCTCTACCTCCGCATCCGCGTCCGCGCCGCCGACCCAGTGCTCGAATAGGCACATCATCATCATCCTCCATCTCAAGCTGTACATGCTCAATGCCATGTATCTCATCAATATGCTCGATGGAGATGCCCTCGACAAGTACATCCGTCCTCTGCGTGTCAAGCACTGATGACTGCATCCCCTCTTGCGTCTCAGGTACAGGCTCAGTAGTAATATGATCGTGGCGCCGTCGCCTCCGTCGATATGTAGCACCAACTGGACTCACATCTGATGTGGATGGAACATCTGATGTGGATGGAACATCCGATGGAGGGATCGGCGCAACTAAAGTATCAACCTGATGTACCTCGGATGTAGATGGGACGTCATATGAAGGAAGTGATGCTGACTGGAAATCGAAATGAAGGACGTCTGATGTCGAGGGAACGTCGGAATGAAGAATCGGAACGGATGCGGATGGAAAATCGTATGCAGGCGTGAAGGTGGAGGGAATATCATCCGGAGGTGGCTCTGGATGCTGTACAGAAGCAGCTAATGTGGGGAGTCTCTCTAAGACATTCTCGATGTCCAACCTTATATATCCTAGAGTGTCCATCAATCCAGACGGCTCTGGAGGATCATCCATCAAATGTCCTAGACTCCTGACAGTACGGCGCAGAGTATCCACCTATAAAAAACACATATTTATATAAACGAACTTTATATAAACCATTACTAATATTGTCACGCCCCGGGGTCGAAACTGCGACCCGGGCTCGCCAACAGATCCGCCACCTATGCCAAATCCGCATAGGCGAAGCGTCCTACCTGCAAAAAGAGCTACAGCTAACAGATATCAGAGCTAAAAGATAAAACTGCTGTAGAAATAATATCAACCACTGTACAACTGAAGATAAAACAACAAGGTCCATCTCCCAAAAATGATAATCATACAATAACCTCGAGTACAAAACTCATAGCTCAACAGGGAGATATCTCAAATACAACATCAGTGTACCAGCTCTCAATACATCATATCCTCACTACATCAGTCTCTCAAAAGAGGAAATGAATACTAATCTACCGACTATACTGAAGATCTCCTCAAAAGGGGGGGGGGGTACCGCTACTCTCCAATGAGTCAGGATCAAGCTCGCTACTCCCTCACCGCGAACAGCAACCGCAGAAACGGCAACACCCGCCAAGACTCTGCAAAACAAGGGAGAAAAAGGACAAAAGGGGGGAAAAAACCCCCGACGGGCGTGAGAACTACGCAAAAAGGGAGTTCTCAGTGGGTATCGCCACTAGGCCCGACGATCTGCCCACCAAGACCACTAGAGGCAAAAGATAACTAATGCAGTAAGACTTAAAGAAGAAGCAGAAGACACTCTACAGCTACCATGCCTCTATCTGAATGCTCAAATGGGGAAACTCTGATAAATATATGCAACACTCGCACACGAGGTGCTCAATCGACCCAATCGAGCTGACTGCCACATCGGGTCCAGTCAAACCTGCGCCCACCTACAACCACCTCCCGCTGACGGGCAGGAATTACGTAGGGCGTCCAAACGGACTAACTCGCTATTGAGTAGTGGCTCATGCAGGCTATAGTCATAATCCATGCTCTCTCTCTCAGAACGGATAGACTCAAGATGCTCAACCTCTCACACAATGGTCAAAGAACCCACAACGACCACGGGACCATCGTCAAACCCCGAACGGTTCCCAACAATACTAGCACTGGTCTAAACACAGCTACTAGACTCCACTCGGCCCCCCAGGCACGAGTGTAACAAAAAGTATCTGCCTGAATAAACCCAATCAATAGACCAGTAATCACTGGTACTGCCTGCTCTGCTGTCGAACTCAAGAACCCCGCCTGGTGCCCGGCGCTCACACCGTGGAAAGCCTACTCCGGAGTGGCACTCGAGGGGAGCGACCCACACGAGTAAAGTATCACTGTATCAAGCATCACTGTATCAAGTATCACGGTATTGAGTATCTCTGTAACCACTGTCTCATAATAGCAGGACTGGATCAAGACTATGATCAAAGTGGGAAACTCCGTCCCCTAACAAAACCCCGATCTGATGCAATAGTACTCAAAAAGTGGGAAACACCATCCACTAGAACAAATCTGATACCCAATCTGATGCAATAGTCAACATCCGGTCAACCGCCCAAAGTCCGCGGTCACCGCAATAACCCACGACCCACAATTGGGTAAAATAATCAAGATCCGGTCAACCGCCTACTGTCCGCGGTTGCCGCAATAACCCACAATCCAACATCAAGCACACCCTGTCTCTGACCCGAAGGTCCCAGCTACACTATCCCAAACCTCTGCTCGAACCCGAGCAACATGACTCAAAAGTCTAAATAAAAAGGAGAAAGAAAGCAATCATGGTTTCTCCTAAGTCAAATCCCAAAAGATAGTGTATCAGTAAAAGATGGCCTAACTATATGTCCATACACATATGTCCATACAAGCATGCATTTGTCCTCAAGAAGGATAAAGAAAATAAACCTCATGCCAGAATTAGCAATGACCATACCTGTCCATGATTTTCGATCCATAATCACTCCTTGGAGTAGAACCTGCACATAACTACATAATCCTATCCCATTGTATAAACCAGCCTCATAAAAAGGGTTATATGCTAACATGGCATGATAATTAATCATATAGGGTAACCTTGCCTTAGGTAAGCTTCCACTAATCATCAACCTAAATGTCTGATTATTACCATCGTCATAATATGAATAATTAACTTGCAATTCCCATAAATCAACATTGTTAAGCTTACCAATCAATCCCAGGTATTGTACCCTACACCTGCATGCAATTCTAACATATAGAGTTAGAGAACCGTCCACCGGTTCTCGGAACAAAGCACCCACCTGAAAAGCTGACTGTCCAAAGCCCAACAGCTGAAAACACCAGATAACTCTAATCCCTTGCTTCAATAAGTTCAGCACACCCGTAACTCTCCTGGCCCAATACAAAGTCCACTATTACACATACATTCCAAAAATCTGCACTCACACACACATACAACAACAGTCCCAGAAATGCTTAATTTTTACCTGCAGCAAGAGCCCAGAAAATTCCCAGAAAAATATCACCGCGATCCTCGCGTCGATAGCTTCGCAACGGTAGCTTGCACGCCCAAATCTGAGTTCGGTAAGCCAAGATATAAATTCGACAAGGTGGTACACTCAAAAGATTTCAGCACAAAAGACTGTAGCACTGTACACAGAGAAACAGTGATTCTCACCTCTGATGAAATCTCAGAAAAATCCAAGAAAAATACGAGCGCGTTCCTTGCGATCTGTAGATGAAAAAGTTGTATAAGCTCGTTTCCGGCTGACGCTTGTGCGCAAAGATATGGCCAAAACACCTCGATGCTGCCCCACAAAGCCAAACAGAAAATGGGTCACAGTGTTGCCTTGGGATCCGTGCCAAAAACTCGCAACGGGAAAGCGCGATCAATACGAAAGATGAAGCCCTACCTCTTAGGAGTCTGTCGGCGCAAGAATCACAGAAAAAGGATCTCGGGGTAGCCCAGGGGAGTCAAAACACTGCCGCTGCGACGAAGAAGAACACAGGAATGCAACGTCGCGCCGCGCCGTAAAATGGGGAACCTTGGGATTCGAGCCTCCTAAAATCCTAGAACTTGGTAGGAAGATCAAGGGTGAAGAGGTGAACAACTTTGCTTAAGGGGGCTCGGGCAGAAGGTGAGAGGGTTGAGAGAAAAAAGGCAAAGAAAGGGGCTCGGGTTGCCTTTAAATAGGCTGAAGAAAAACATTTGAAGAAATACCCTATGTGTCCCCACTTCCGGGCGCCGGAGTGTTTCGGGCTGCTACAGTAATGGGCCCGGCCCATTACTGTGCAAGCCCGAAACCACTCGGGCCCGCCACGTGGCCCAGCACTGTGCTTCCCCGGGCCCCGCTGCGCCCGGCGCACCCGCGCCCGCAAGTGGCGTCGCGCCACGTGGCCCCGGCAACCCGTGCACCGCGCACGTCGCCGCCTGCACCGCGCCCGTACGGCCACCTGCCCGCCGTACGGCCACCTGCCCCCGGTCAACCACTCCACAGCCTGCGTGGACCGGGAGCACAACACCGAACCAGTAACCGCATGCCACGTGTCCACCCGGTCTACCGTGCACCCATGCCCACAGTCCGTGGACCTCGCGCCGTGGACCAACCAACCGAACAATGCCACGTGGCATCCCGCACTGGCGCACGTCGGTGCCGTGGACCGCGCGCCTGCCCGCGCGCCCGGGCGCCTGCCCGCGCCCTGCCCGCGCCTTGTGCCGCCGCCCGCCGGCGCTGCCCGCCGCCGCCGGCCGCCGCCGGCGATCGCCGGAGACACTGTTCCGGCGTGAACAGTAACCGCAATCTCAAAACTAACAAGTAAATAGCCCATCTTAACCGTTTTCGCGCGCTGATTCCAAAAACGGTGTCCATTTTGCCAAATTCCACTCATATAATTTGCCGGAGGCTCCCGGAAAGGTATTTTTAATCCGAATTCCGCGCCGAGCCTAAATTTGATATCCACTCTGCGCGTGAACTCTTCTAAACATCCGATGGGGTCCCCCGATTACCTACGAGATCCATTTTAAGCCTCGAGTCCATCTCTTGTGTCCAAATTGGCGCGCGAACACCGCCGACATGCCACGTAGGCTTCCAGAAGCTGCTGGTCACACTGTAGAAGCCCTGCAAAGATCCGGGTCACCACATCCTCCCCCACTAAAAGAAAGTTTCGTCCTCGAAACTAAGGCAACTCCCAAGGAGTCTCAGAAACCAGGGGTCAATATTCAACACCGCCGTCTCCAGCTCCCAAGTCACCTATCACTCCCCGTGATTACTCCTCAGCAACAACAACAGCAACAACCAGTACGGCATAGCCCGATTGCGCAATTCCCTCACCTCACGAGTCAGAATTCGCAACGGGCGTCCCTCGTACTCCAAACTCTCGCAGACCCCAAAAGGAACGAGTCAATCACGGGCGAGGGGTCCAAAACATAACACTCTTGAGCTGAGACGCAGAAAAACCTCCAAACTCCAACAAAAGACTGGGGGAAAGGAACGAACAGCCTGAGTAACACTCTCTAAAATCACTCCCAAGAGCCAGCTCAACCAAAGCGACCCGAATCACATCCACACAAACACCTGCACAAAAAGGGGCCCAAACAAGCAGGGGTTCACACTCGGTCGCCCTCAAAACTCAACCACCTAAGTGGATTGCTCAGCCGCAGCCTCTCATCAAAAGGGACCCTCTGGGACACAAACTCAAACTCTGTACACCAGAATGGCCCCACACAGCGCCAGCTAAGGAACCGCCAAACTCGACTCCCAAAAGCTCTTCCGCTCCAGGTATCCGCCACCACAGTAGCTCAGTCAAGGTGATATTGGATGCTCAACAAAAATCCAATGGTAGCTCTTCAGCCCCTAAGGGAGGTATCACAAAAACTCGCAAATCCAACTCCCACCACTGACTAGGTTAGAATCGGCGCTGGTACCAATCTCATCACCCGGTCATCAAGCTCTGCTGGCACTATCCGGTCCAAAAACTCCTCACCCCAACAATGACCGTCGATCTCGGCCAGTCTAAAATAGCATCCATTTTGGCCGGATTTCCACTGCCGCCCCTACGGCTAGAATAAGTAATCCAGGAAGATATGCTCTCGAAGCTAAAACTTACACCACAACGACTTGGCAAAAAAAAAAAAAAAACTTCTTCCCCACATACCTTGTCACACCATCTACAAATGCTGCACAAGCTCTAAATCCATCAGGGAGGGGGGGTAAAACCAAAATATTCCTGGAGGATGCCGCTATCAAACCGTTCAAGGCCAACTGAAACACAGAATTCCTCGATCTAGAGGCAACAGGGCATTAGTCCATCCATTGGCTTCACTGTACTCGTAATGCCCCTACCGTGTCCTGAACACCATCTAGACAAAGCCCTCAGTTGAAATTCCATATTGGTGCAGGCATCATACAATAACTGCCTGAACATAGCTCCATCAAAAGATTCTAAATAATATCTGGACCTGCCTGGACTCCAATCCCAAAGGGCTCTCACCGTCGTGTATCAACGACGTGGCACTAGGTCAAACAGACCCTCGATCCAACAGATCCCCGCACCGGTGCGATCAACTCTCCCAGCTCTTACAGATAATCCAAGTGGTGCTATTGAGGTTGGCGCGGTTTCCAGAACCACGTCAACCGCAATCTCAATCTCCCTAACAGGCGGCATAATCATCAACTCGAGTGGACTCACACCCGGGATTTCGCAGTAATAGAAATATCCTTTGGTCCCGGCGCCACCATAAGCTCCTCTCACACAGTCGCTAAACCCTGTGTGCTCGAACAATCTCCCCATAACAAGCCTCCCTTGTCTGCCTCGCAAAAGTCACAATCAGCACCCTCTCTGCACTTAACCATCCAGTGGTGCCGTGCCAACCAATCCCAAGCACTGGGTCAAAACATCGAACTGCCACCCATATCAAAAGGTTTGCCGGTATAACTCATGGTCTCAACGACACTGAACATAATCCACAAGCCTCCTTCACATGCACAACACCGATGGTATCCTGTACCTCTAGTGCACGTGGTAACAACTCTACCTCTAGTCCATGCCGGAATGCAAAGTGCACTAACTCCGACTACTGTGATGAAATCACACCTGCAACAACCCGATCCACTGCCGTGGCGCCCTCCAACCAGGCGGCACAAACTCATCCACACGGTGCAAGCGGTTGTCGCTTAGTCCATCAGAAAATATACAATCAATCACAAGGGAGCACGACCTCTGTCTCTGCTCACGCTGAGGCAACAGATACGATCCTCCGCAGACAGCAAAACCACGCTACCGTTGCACTACTCTGATATAGACACTGATACTGCCATCGGGGTCCACCCGATCCCCAACATCTCAGAAATCCATCATTGCAACCGTCATAAGACAAAACACCATTAATCCATGCAATTCCCTATACACTTATCCTTTCTAAGCTCACCCCTCAATCCCATATGATACAATCAAAATATGCAAGTTATAAATCACAAAGGGTAGAATTCCCTTGGGTAAGCTTTACATTAACCATCCACAAGGATATCCACCACCCAGGAAAGCAAAACGAAAATGCCTCTGCCTGCCGATCTGTCCTCCATCACCTAGCGCCAAGCGCCTCCCTCCAGAACTCGCCTCTAGCGGCAGATCCCCATCCAAGGAACTGCAGTGCCCAGCTCCAAACACAATGCCTACTCCGACGAGGCATCCACAGTCCAAAACCCGAACATGAGGGACCGAAAGAAACTAAAGAGTATCCTGGCGCAATCCACTCCCAATCTCACTTATCCTATGTGCCTCGTCCCTCGAAACCTGGAGCACCAGTTCAACAACTGCATAAACTTTCTAGCACAGGGAGGCTCTCAATTGATCACTCCATCACCCCCAACCACGACTCTGCCTCCAAAGGCTCCAAGCTCAATCTTACGAGTCGGGGTGGTTCATCTGCCAAATCTGGCTCACTTAATCAAACATGCCCCACAGCTCCCCTGCTGTCAACCATCCACCCTACCTCAGTGCCTTGGTACTAAACATTGGCACGGAGGGGGCCACTCGCTCTATTGGCACTACAGAAATCCCCTGCCGCTGAGGATACTACATCCTGGTGGTCTCAGAAGAAAAGTACTGTCGGGCTGCCCACTGCTCTGACAACTGCGTCACCAAACTAGCTGCTCGCTCTGCCGCTGATATGCCTCTGACAATCCTGTCATCTGGGTCCGGAGTTCTCTGACCTCAATCCGGGTATCCGGCCCAAAACCAACCGCTCAAGCTCAACTGCCATGACAGGATGCACAAGGGTCCCAAACCCAGCGTCGGGGAGACACCGCTCGCCACGACGAAACCACAAATCAGCACACAACAACGCTCGACCCCAATCCAGCGAAAGTCTAGAGCATGTCACCCATTCCATAGCGTTATGTTGTCTGCAGCCAACATAACTACTTAGGAGAATAAACATGCCAATCACCTCATCCCGTCCCTCGGGAGAGGTGTAAAACTCAATCAGGACTCTCGCTACAAATCACGACTCTCACGAAGTCATCCTAGGGTCCAACCACAAGCCTAGGGTTTCTAAGTCCACCATGACCTACAACCTAGGCTCTGATACCCACCTAATCTGTCACGCCCCGGGGTCGAAACTTGCGACCCGGGCTCGCCAACAGATCCGCCACCTATGCCAAATCCGCATAGGCGAAGCGTCCTACCTGCAAAAAGAGCTACAGCTAACAGATATCAGAGCTAAAAGATAAAACTGCTGTAGAAATAATATCAACCACTGTACAACTGAAGATAAAACAACAAGGTCCATCTCCCAAAAATGATAATCATACAATAACCTCGAGTACAAAACTCATAGCTCAACAGGGAGATATCTCAAATACAACATCAGTGTACCAGCTCTCAATACATCATATCCTCACTACATCAGTCTCTCAAAAGAGGAAATGAATACTAATCTACCGACTATACTGAAGATCTCCTCAAAAGGGGGGGGGGGTACCGCTACTCTCCAATGAGTCAGGATCAAGCTCGCTACTCCCTCACCGCGAACAGCAACGGCAGAAACGGCAACACCCGCCAAGACTCTGCAAAACAAGGGAGAAAAAGGACAAAAAGGGGGAAAAACCCCCGACGGGCGTGAGAACTACGCAAAAAGGGAGTTCTCAGTGGGTATCGCCACTAGGCCCGACGATCTGCCCACCAAGACCACTAGAGGCAAAAGATAACTAATGCAGTAAGACTTAAAGAAGAAGCAGAAGACACTCTACAGCTACCATGCCTCTATCTGAATGCTCAAATGGGGAAACTCTGATAAATATATGCAACACTCGCACACGAGGTGCTCAATCGACCCCAATCGAGCTGACTGCCACATCGGGTCCAGTCAAACCTGCGCCCACCTACAACCACATCCCGCTGACGGGCAGGAATTACGTAGGGCGTCCAAACGGACTAACTCGCTATTGAGTAGTGGCTCATGCAGGCTATAGTCATAATCCATGCTCTCTCTCTCAGAACGGATAGACTCAAGATGCTCAACCTCTCACACAATGGTCAAAGAACCCACAACGACCACGGGACCATCGTCAAACCCCGAACGGTTCCCAACAATACTAGCACTGGTCTAAACACAGCTACTAGACTCCACTCGGTCCCCCAGGCACGAGTGTAACAAAAAGTATCTGCCTGAATAAACCCAATCGATAGACCAGTAATCACTGGTACTGCCTGCTCTGCTGTCGAACTCAAGAACCCCGCCTGGTGCCCGGCGCTCACACCGTGGAAAGCCTACTCCGGAGTGGCACTCGAGGGAGCGACCCACACGAGTAAAGTATCACTGTATCAAGCATCACTGTATCAAGTATCACGGTATCGAGTATCTCTGTAACCACTGTCTCATAATAGCAGGACTGGATCAAGACTATGATCAAAGTGGGAAACTCCGTCCCTAACAAAACCCCGATCTGATGCAATAGTACTCAAAAGTGGGAAACACCATCCACTAGAACAAATCTGATACCCAATCTGATGCAATAGTCAACATCCGGTCAACCGCCCAAAGTCCGCGGTCACCGCAATAACCCACGACCCCACAATTGGGTAAAATAATCAAGATCCGGTCAACCGCCTACTGTCCGCGGTTGCCGCAATACCCACAATCCAACATCAAGCACACCCTGTCTCTGACCCGAAGGTCCCAGCTATACTATCCCAAACCTCTGCTCGAACCCGAGCAACATGACTCAAAAGTCTAAATAAAAAGGAGAAAGAAAGCAATCATGGTTTCTCCTAAGTCAAATCCCAAAAGATAGTGTATCAGTAAAAGATGGCCTAACTATATGTCCATACACATATGTCCATACAAGCATGCATTTGTCCTCAAGAAGGATAAAGAAAATAAACCTCATGCCAGAATTAGCAATGACCATACCTGTCCATGATTTTCGATCCATAATCACTCCGTGGAGTAGAACCTGCACATAACTACATAATCCTATCCCATTGTATAAACCAGCCTCATAAAAAGGGTTATATGCTAACATGGCATGATAATTAATCATATAGGGTAACCTTGCCTTAGGTAAGCTTCCACTAATCATCAACCTAAATGTCTGATTATTACCATCGTCATAATATGAATAATTAACTTGCAATTCCCATAAATCAACATTGTTAAGCTTACCAATCAATCCCAGGTATTGTACCCTACACCTGCATGCAATTCTAACATATAGAGTTAGAGAACCGTCCACCGGTTCTCGGAACAAAGCACCCCCTGAAA
>CM055070.1:19200717-19344243 GCA_029204045.2 Tillandsia leiboldiana
CCGATTGCGCAATTCTCACCTCACGAGTCAGAATCGAAAGGCGTACCCGTACTCCAAACTCTCGCAGACCCCAAAAGGAACGAGTCAATCACGGGCGAGGGGTCCAAAACATAACACTCTTGAGCTGAGACGCAGAAAAAACCTCCAAACTCCAACAAAAGACTGGGGGGAAGGAACGAACAGCCTGAGTAACACTCTCTAAAATCACTCCCAAGAGCCAGCTCAACCAAAGCGACCCGAATCACATCCACACAAACACCTGCACAAAAAGGGGCCCAAACAAGCAGGGGTTCACACTCGGTCGCCCTCAAAACTCAACCACCTAAGTGGATTGCTCAGCCGCAGCCTCTCATCAAAAGGGACCCTCTGGGACACAAACTCAAACTCTGTACACCAGAATGGCCCCACACAGCGCCAGCTAAGGAACCGCCAAACTCGACTCCAAAAGCTCTTCCGCTCCAGGTATCCGCCACCACAGTAGCTCAGTCAAGGTGATATTGGATGCTCAACAAAAATCCAATGGTAGCTCTTCAGCCCCTAAGGGAGGTATCACAAAAACTCGCAAATCCAACTCCCACCACTGACTAGGTTAGAATCGGCGCTGGTACCAATCTCATCACCCGGTCATCAAGCTCTGCTGGCACTATCCGGTCCAAAAACTCCTCACCCCAACAATGACGTCGATCTCGGCCAGTCTAAAATAGCATCCATTTTGGCCGGATTTCCACTGCCGCCCCTACGGCTAGAATAAGTAATCCAGGAAGATATGCTCTCGAAGCTAAAACTTACACCACAACGACTTGGCAAAAAAAAAAAAAAACTTCTTCCCCACATACCTTGTCACACCATCTACAAATGCTGCACAAGCTCTAAATCCATCAGGGAGGGGGGTAAAACCAAAATATTCCTGGAGGATGCCGCTATCAAACCGTTCAAGGCCAACTGAAACACAGAATTCCTCGATCTAGAGGCAACAGGGCATTAGTCCATCCATTGGCTTCACTGTACTCGTAATGCCCCTACCGTGTCCTGAACACCATCTAGACAAAGCCCTCAGTTGAAATTCCATATTGGTGCAGGCATCATACAATAACTGCCTGAACATAGCTCCATCAAAAGATTCTAAATAATATCTGGACCTGCCTGGACTCCAATCCCAAAGGGCTCTCACCGTCGTGTATCAACGACGTGGCACTAGGTCAAACAGACCCTCGATCCAACAGATCCCCGCACCGGTGCGATCAACTCTCCCAGCTCTTACAGATAATCCAAGTGGTGCTATTGAGGTTGGCGCGGTTTCCAGAACCACGTCAACCGCAATCTCAATCTCCCTAACAGGCGGCATTAATCATCAACTCGAGTGGACTCACACCCGGGATTTCGCAGTAATAGAAATATCCTTTGGTCCCGGCGCCACCATAAGCTCCTCTCACACAGTCGCTAAACCCTGTGTGCTCGAACAATCTCCCCATAACAAGCCTCCCTTGTCTGCCTCGCAAAAGTCACAATCAGCACCCTCTCTGCACTTAACCATCCAGTGGTGCCGTGCCAACCAATCCCAAGCACTGGGTCAAAACATCGAACTGCCACCCATATCAAAAGGTTTGCCGGTATAACTCATGGTCTCAACGACACTGAACATAATCCACAAGCCTCCTTCACATGCACAACACGATGGTATCCTGTACCTCTAGTGCACGTGGTAACAACTCTACCTCTAGTCCATGCCGGAATGCAAAGTGCACTAACTCCGACTACTGTGATGAAATCACACCTGCAACAACCCGATCCACTGCCGTGGCGCCCTCCAACCAGGCGGCACAAACTCATCCACACGGTGCAAGCGGTTGTCGCTTAGTCCATCAGAAAATATACAATCAATCACAAGGGAGCACGACCTCTGTCTCTGCTCACGCTGAGGCAACAGATACGATCCTCCGCAGACAGCAAAACCACGCTACCGTTGCACTACTCTGATATAGACACTGATACTGCCATCGGGGTCCACCCGATCCCCAACATCTCAGAAATCCATCATTGCAACCGTCATAAGACAAAACACCATTAATCCATGCAATTCCCTATACACTTATCCTTTCTAAGCTCACCCCTCAATCCCATATGATACAATCAAAATATGCAAGTTATAAATCACAAAGGGTAGAATTCCCTTGGGTAAGCTTTACATTAACCATCCACAAGGATATCCACCACCCAGGAAAGCAAAACGAAAATGCCTCTGCCTGCCGATCTGTCCTCCATCACCTAGCGCCAAGCGCCTCCCTCCAGAACTCGCCTCTAGCGGCAGATCCCCATCCAAGGAACTGCAGTGCCCAGCTCCAAACACAATGCCTACTCCGACGAGGCATCCACAGTCCAAAACCCGAACATGAGGGACCGAAAGAAACTAAAGAGTATCCTGGCGCAATCCACTCCCAATCTCACTTATCCTATGTGCCTCGTCCCTCGAAACCTGGAGCACCAGTTCAACAACTGCATAAACTTTCTAGCACAGGGAGGCTCTCAATTGATCACTCCATCACCCCCAACCACGACTCTGCCTCCAAAGGCTCCAAGCTCAATCTTACGAGTCGGGGTGGTTCATCTGCCAAATCTGGCTCACTTAATCAAACATGCCCCACAGCTCCCCTGCTGTCAACCATCCACCCTACCTCAGTGCCTTGGTACTAAACATTGGCACGGAGGGGGCCACTCGCTCTATTGGCACTACAGAAATCCCTGCCGCTGAGGATACTACATCCTGGTGGTCTCAGAAGAAAAGTACTGTCGGGCTGCCCACTGCTCTGACAACTGCGTCACCAAACTAGCTGCTCGCTCTGCCGCTGATATGCCTCTGACAATCCTGTCATCTGGGTCCGGAGTTCTCTGACCTCAATCCGGGTATCCGGCCCAAAACCAACCGCTCAAGCTCAACTGCCATGACAGGATGCACAAGGGTCCCAAACCCAGCGTCGGGGAGACACCGCTCGCCACGACGAAACCACAAATCAGCACACAACAACGCTCGACCCAATCCAGCGAAAGTCTAGAGCATGTCACCCATTCCATAGCGTTATGTTGTCTGCAGCCAACATAACTACTTAGGAGAATAAACATGCCAATCACTCATCCCGTCCCTCGGGAGAGGTGTAAAACTCAATCAGGACTCTCGCTACAAATCACGACTCTCACGAAGTCATCCTAGGGTCCAACCACAAGCCTAGGGTTTCTAAGTCCACCATGACCTACAACCTAGGCTCTGATACCACCTAATCTGTCACGCCCCGGGGTCGAAACTGCGACCCGGGCTCGCCAACAGATCCGCCACCTATGCCAAATCCGCATAGGCGAAGCGTCCTACCTGCAAAAAGAGCTACAGCTAACAGATATCAGAGCTAAAAGATAAAACTGCTGTAGAAATAATATCAACCACTGTACAACTGAAGATAAAACAACAAGGTCCATCTCCCAAAAATGATAATCATACAATAACCTCGAGTACAAAACTCATAGCTCAACAGGGAGATATCTCAAATACAACATCAGTGTACCAGCTCTCAATACATCATATCCTCACTACATCAGTCTCTCAAAAGAGGAAATGAATACTAATCTACCGACTATACTGAAGATCTCCTCAAAAGGGGGGGGGGTACCGCTACTCTCCAATGAGTCAGGATCAAGCTCGCTACTCCCTCACCGCGAACAGCAACCGCAGAAACGGCAACACCCGCCAAGACTCTGCAAAACAAGGGAGAAAAAGGACAAAAAGGGGGAAAAAACCCCCGACGGGCGTGAGAACTACGCAAAAAGGGAGTTCTCAGTGGGTATCGCCACTAGGCCCGACGATCTGCCCACCAAGACCACTAGAGGCAAAAGATAACTAATGCAGTAAGACTTAAAGAAGAAGCAGAAGACACTCTACAGCTACCATGCCTCTATCTGAATGCTCAAATGGGGAAACTCTGATAAATATATGCAACACTCGCACACGAGGTGCTCAATCGACCCAATCGAGCTGACTGCCACATCGGGTCCAGTCAAACCTGCGCCCACCTACAACCACATCCCGCTGACGGGCAGGAATTACGTAGGGCGTCCAAACGGACTAACTCGCTATTGAGTAGTGGCTCATGCAGGCTATAGTCATAATCCATGCTCTCTCTCTCAGAACGGATAGACTCAAGATGCTCAACCTCTCACACAATGGTCAAAGAACCCACAACGACCACGGGACCATCGTCAAACCCCGAACGGTTCCCAACAATACTAGCACTGGTCTAAACACAGCTACTAGACTCCACTCGGTCCCCCAGGCACGAGTGTAACAAAAAGTATCTGCCTGAATAAACCCAATCGATAGACCAGTAATCACTGGTACTGCCTGCTCTGCTGTCGAACTCAAGAACCCCGCCTGGTGCCCGGCGCTCACACCGTGGAAAGCCTACTCCGGAGTGGCACTCGAGGGGAGCGACCCACACGAGTAAAGTATCACTGTATCAAGCATCACTGTATCAAGTATCACGGTATCGAGTATCTCTGTAACCACTGTCTCATAATAGCAGGACTGGATCAAGACTATGATCAAAGTGGGAAACTCCGTCCCTAACAAAACCCCGATCTGATGCAATAGTACTCAAAAAGTGGGAAACACCATCCACTAGAACAAATCTGATACCCAATCTGATGCAATAGTCAACATCCGGTCAACCGCCCAAAGTCCGCGGTCACCGCAATAACCCACGACCCACAATTGGGTAAAATAATCAAGATCCGGTCAACCGCCTACTGTCCGCGGTTGCCGCAATAACCCACAATCCAACATCAAGCACACCCTGTCTCTGACCCGAAGGTCCCAGCTATACTATCCCAAACCTCTGCTCGAACCCGAGCAACATGACTCAAAAGTCTAAATAAAAGGAGAAAGAAAGCAATCATGGTTTCTCCTAAGTCAAATCCCAAAAGATAGTGTATCAGTAAAAGATGGCCTAACTATATGTCCATACACATATGTCCATACAAGCATGCATTTGTCCTCAAGAAGGATAAAGAAAATAAACCTCATGCCAGAATTAGCAATGACCATACCTGTCCATGATTTTCGATCCATAATCACTCCGTGGAGTAGAACCTGCACATAACTACATAATCCTATCCCATTGTATAAACCAGCCTCATAAAAAGGGTTATATGCTAACATGGCATGATAATTAATCATATAGGGTAACCTTGCCTTAGGTAAGCTTCCACTAATCATCAACCTAAATGTCTGATTATTACCATCGTCATAATATGAATAATTAACTTGCAATTCCCATAAATCAACATTGTTAAGCTTACCAATCAATCCCAGGTATTGTACCCTACACCTGCATGCAATTCTAACATATAGAGTTAGAGAACCGTCCACCGGTTCTCGGAACAAAGCACCCACCTGAAAAGCTGACTGTCCAAAGCCCAACAGCTGAAAACACCAGATAACTCTAATCCCTTACTCCAATAAGTTCAGCACACCCGTAACTCTCCTGGCCCAATACAAAGTCCACTATTACACATACATTCCAAAAATCTGCACTCACACACACATACAACAACAGTCCCAGAAATGCTTAATTTTCACCTGCAGCAAGAGCCCAGAAAATTCCCAGAAAAATATCACCGCGATCCTCGCGTCGATAGCTTCGCAACGGTAGCTTGCACGCCCAAATCTGAGTTCGGTAAGCCAAGATATAAATTCGACAAGGTGGTACACTCAAAAGATTTCAGCACAAAAGACTGTAGCACTGTACACAGAGAAACAGTGATTCTCACCTCTGATGAAATCTCAGAAAAATTCAAGAAAAATACGAGCGCGTTCCTTGCGATCTGTAGATGAAAAAGTTGTATAAGCTCGTTTCCGGCTGACGCTTGTGCGCAAAGATATGGCCAAAACACCTCGATGCTGCCCCACAAAGCCAAACAGAAAATGGGTCACAGTGTTGCCTCGGGATCCGTACCAAAAACTCGCAACGGGAAAGCGCGATCAATACGAAAGATGAAGCCCTACCTCTTAGGAGTCTGTCGGCGCAAGAATCACAGAAAAAGGATCTCGGGGTAGCCCAGGGGAGTCAAAACACTGCCGCTGCGACGAAGAAGAACACAGGAATGCAACGTCGCGCCGCGCCGTAAAATGGGGAACCTTGGGATTCGAGCCTCCTAAAATCCTAGAACTTGGTAGGAAGATCAAGGGTGAAGAGGTGAACAACTTTGCTTAAGGGGGCTCGGGCAGAAGGTGAGAGGGTTGAGAGAAAAAAGGCAAAGAAAGGGGCTCGGGTTGCCTTTAAATAGGCTGAAGAAAAACATTTGAAGAAATACCCTATGTGTCCCCACTTTCGGGCGCCGGAGTGTTTCGGGCTGCTACAGTAATGGGCCCGGCCCATTACTGTGCAAGCCCGAAACCACTCGGGCCCGCCACGTAGCCCAGCACTTTGCTTCCCCGGGCCCCGCTGCGCCCGGCGCACTCGCGCCCGCCAGTGGCGTCGCGCCACGTGGCCCCGGCAACCCGTGCACCGCGCACGTCGCCGCCTGCACCGCGCCCGTACGGCCACCTGCCCGCCGTACGGCCACCTGCCCCCGGTCAACCACTCCACAGCCTGCGTGGACCGGGAGCACAACACCGAACCAGTAACCGCATGCCACGTGTCCACCCGGTCTACCGTGCACCCATGCCCACAGTCCGTGGACCTCGCGCCGTGGACCAACCAACCGAACAATGCCACGTGGCATCCCGCACTGGCGCACGTCGGTGCCGTGGACCGCGCGCTTGCCCGCGCGCCCGGGCGCCTGCCCGCGCCCTGCCCGCGCCTTGTGCCGCCGCCTGCCGCCTGCCCGAGGCTGCGCCGCCGCCCGCCGACGCTGCCCGCCGCCGCCGGCCGCCGCCGGCGATCGCCGGAGACACTGTTCCGGCGTGAACAGTAACCGCAATCTCAAAACTAACAAGTAAATAGCCCATCTTAACCGTTTTCGCGCGCTGATTCCAAAAACGGTGTCCATTTTGCCAAATTCCACTCCTATAATTTGCCGGAGGCTCCCGGAAAGGTATTTTTAATCCGAATTCCGCGCCGAGCCTAAATTTGATATCCACTCTGCGCGTGAACTCTTCTAAACATCCGATGGGGTCCCCCGATTACCTACGAGATCCATTTTAAGCCTCGAGTCCATCTCTTGTGTCCAAATTGGCGCGCGAACACCGCCGACATGCCACGTAGGCTTCCAGAAGCTGCTGGTCACACTGTAGAAGCCCTGCAAAGATCCGGGTCACCACAAATATATAAGGGAAAAAATATTAAATAATCTTACCAAAATTCGCTCGATATGCCCCCGCGGCAAAAAGTGAGTGGAGGTCGCTGTACGGGATGAGAAATCCACCTCCTTGTGATATCCCAGTACCACTGCATATACAAGGAGGTGGCTCGTGCTGGATCTGGGTCGACGAAGGCACTCTGCTCCGCAATATGATCTAGACGATCAGTCCATCGTAGAATATAAGAAGCATGAAATGTTGCCCAGTCCTCTCCCGATCTACCCTGCGATGTAATCCGCCGTATAGCCTCTACAGGCTCTGGTATATGCTGAACTAACCCAAACTGGTGGAAAACTCGATCAGGTAGATGTAACTCCACTATGTGGAAGCATATCAAGCAAATCCTGGCACGCCATACTGCGGAGTCCTCGAGACAAAAATGTGGAAGACCATGCAAAATCTCCTCAGTATAAGGAGTCCAAGTAACCTGCAAAAATTAATAAATTTTAATTAATATAAAATTTAAAATTAATCTATATTTATGTAACTTTAAAAAATTTTACGTACTTGAGACTCCCGCTGCTGATCAAGCTCGTCTCGATAAAACTCAATATCGGTCGCTCTGACATTCCCGCGAAAACGTAAACTCGTATTCCATCTGCAAAACAAAAAAAAATAGATAAGACATTATATCACAATACCTAAAATCAATTATGCAAATTATTGTATTAATCATCGAGACATATATAAATATTTAACGTACCGAGATCCGAGCGGACAATCATCAAGATCTGGCGGAGCCCCAACTCTGTCGGGACGGCCGATATGTATATGGTCCCACGCCCAAATCTATAAAGAAAAAACAGATAATTAAAATACTGGTAAAAAAATTAAGATTATTATATTTCTAATGCGAAAACTAGTGATTTTACCTGTAATAATGTACCGAATGTACAACACTCGGCCCTTCCCCTCATCGATGCATTCCCCAATGCGCGATATAGATGGGCCAAAGTAGCTGCGCCCCAAGCTAGCCCGCCACATAGATCAAAATTCTCAAGTAGCGGTAGCCACTTGAGATGTACTCGATGTCCAGAGGGGTTTGGGAATAAGCTGCATCCAATCTGAAATAATATATATGTGAGGACCTGGATCCCCACGACGAGATTACTAGTTGACCAGTAGCTCCTGGAGGCCTATGTGGCGTGTCGGTGGCGTTTGTGCACCAATTGGACACTAGTGATGGACTCAGTGTGTTAATGGATCACGAGAGTAGTCAGTTGGCCCCGTCGAATGTTTAGAAGTGGTTTCGCGCGCAATGGATATTAAAATTGGACTCAGCGCGAAATTTGGGTTAAGAACACTTCTCTGGATACCTTCGGCAAATTTTAGAAGTGGAATTTGGCAAAACAGATGGCTGATTTGGATTCAGCGTGCGAAAACGTTAAAAATGGACTACCTACTTATATTTTTCGGAGCCCGGTTGACGCGCACGGTTTTCGAGGCAATGGACACTGTTCCGGCGGCCGGGGGCAGCGTCGGCGGCGGCGGAGCGCGGCGGCGCGGGCTCGGGTAGGCGGCGGAGCGGCCGCGGGCAGGCGCGCGGGCACGCGGGCAGGCGTGCGGGCCACGGCGCCGGCGTGCACCGGAGGGTGGACACGTGGCGGCCTGTGGTAGGTGCGGTGTAGCGCGCTCGGTGCACCGAACTGGTGCGGCTCGCCTCGGGGCGCGTGCCTGGCAGAGGCGCAGACCCGCGCGGGGAAGGCGCGCTGGCCCTCTGGCGCGGTGTCAGCGGGGAGGCCACGTGTTGGCCTCCTACTGGTCGGTCAGCGCGACGCGACGCGCTGACGCGACGCGTCGCTGCGGCCGGCGTCAGAGCAGGCGTGGGTGCGGTCCACGTGGCAGCCTCTGATTGGCTGCCACTGGTTGGTGGTCGCGGTGCACGGGTCCAGGGACACGTGTCGTCCTCTGGTTGGCCGAGCGATGGTGAGGTGGCGCCTCGCTGGCGCGGCGCGGGCGCGTGGACCGCGGCTGGGCGGTTACTGTAGTCGCCCGGAACTTTTCGGGCGCCCGAAAGGTGCGCCCGAAAGTTGTTTTTCGGCCTATAAGGGCCCGAAAGGCCCATTTTTTCCTCCTTTTTCCCTTTTTGGCTTCGTCCGAGCGTACCAGGAGAGGGAGAGGGCGTTTCCGTGGCGGGGTTTTCGAGGGTGCACGAGCGCGCTGTGGACCTCGTGGAGCGCACAAGGTGTTCCAAGGAGCCGGTTTGACGCTTTGGACGGCGCGACGGGTCGAGGTAGGTCCTGTTTGTAGTTTTGCGGTATTTTGGCACAGTTTTGAGTTTTCCTTTTTGGATTTTGGATTTGACCCCACGTCTTCTTGCGTGTTAGGGACCGTGTTTTACTGTGCCGTTTTACTGTGCGGACTGTTGCTGGCGTTTTGGACGCGCCTCGTTTTGCGTGCAACCTTAAGGGAAGCATGCTCCGTTTTGCATGCAGATTCGAGGTACGTGCACCGTTTCGCGTGTAGGTCGTGTTGGCACGCACCGGTTTGCATGCGGGTTTTTAATGGCGTGCACCGTTTTGCGTGCAGGTTTGGTGGCCGTGCATCGTTTTGCGCGCGGACTCGTGAGTGTGCACCGTTTTGCGTGCAACTTGGTGTACGAGACTCGGATTGAGGCGTGCCTTTACACTTTTTGCATCTACGCGTCGCAAGGATTGTCGTCGTGTTTTCGGGGAATTTTCTGAGATTCGCCCGAAGGTATACTTCTTTCCCCTTTACTGTGCGGAGTATTACAGTTGCGTTTGTTGTGGACTTTCGCGCTCACCGCGTTGTGGAATTTGTAACTCGGCCTCCGGGACTTGGATTTTGTCGTGCAGGTACTCGTTTCGAAGGGCTCGACGCGACGATCGCGTCCGTATTTTTGGTGGATTTTTCAGAGTCCGTTCTGCAGGTGAAAATTGCACATCTTCGGGGCTGGTTTCAGCAGATGGTGTATGCTTGGATATTTTAGCATAAAGCGTAACTTTGGACCTTTTGTTGTACCCAGGAGGGTTCGCGAGTGTTTTTGGAACACTGCTAGGAGCCGAGGTTTGCGCGACATGTACCGTGGTTACGGGTTCAGCGGATTGTGCGCGCAAGTGGCCACGCTCTTCACCGACCCCAGGTTTGCCTTGGATTGAGCATTTCAGGTGGGTAGGCTTAATTTGGTAACTGTATAAGGTTTTTATATTATGGGGAATGTAAGTGCACTTGTGGGAATGTCACCCCTCCATGACTGATAGCATGCATGTTTAATGTACAACCCATATTTAGCATCGAGAGGAAAAGCTTGAAGAATGGCCTAGATCATGTGGTTATTGTACAGGTTTATTCATTAGCCTACTTGTGTGAGATTGGTACAGCATAGTAGGAACATTTTAGCATGCTTTGCTATTATATGTTTCACCCTCTTTTATCGCTTCTGAGGACAAAAGCATGCTTGCATGGACATGTAGTTAGGCCATCTTTTACTGCTGCACTACTTTTGGAACTTGACTTAGGTGAAACCATGTTATCATTTTCTCCTTCTTTATTAGTCAGGCGGTCTGTGTTGCTCGGGGGCAAGCAGGGGTCTGGGGTAGTGTAGCCAGGACATTGGTGTCAGGGACGGGTTGTGCTGGATTACAGACGGCAGGGTATTGCGGCAACCGCGGATATTGGGCGGTTGACCGGACATTTATTTATGCACCAGATTGGTTATCAGATTTCTCTAGTGGGCGGAGTTTCCTACTTTCATTTAGTGTGCGACCGTGCCGGTCAATAGTCGGTCTGTCACCTATTTTGGGATGCGACCGTACCGTTCAGTAGTCGGTCAGTATTCCCGCAGATGAGTTCTTGAGTTCGACAGCAGACATAGTAGGCATGGCAGGCATGGCAGGCATAGCAGGCATGGCAGGCATAGCAGGCATGGCAGGCATGGCAGGCAGTGCCAGTGATTACTGGTCTATCGATTGGGTCGATTGTGCACTTCAGGTGCTAGTGGTTGCATACCATTCTTTGGTTCTCCCCGTTTGGGCATTTAGATAGAGGCATGATAGCTGTTGAGAGGCTCCAGCTTCCTTATTTCAGTCTTTACGGCTTTGGTTAGTTTTTGTCTCTTGAGGACTTGGTGGGTAGACCGTCGGGCCTGGCGGTGGTACCCACTGAGAACTCCCTTTTTGGTGTAGTTCTCACACCCTTTGGGGGTTTTTCCCTTCATTTTTCCTTCCTCTCCTTTGTGTTGCAGAGTCTTAGCGGGTGTTGCTGATTCTGCGGTTGTTGATCGAGGCGAGGGAGTCACGAGCTAAATCCCTACCCGTCATTGGAGAGTAGCGGTACCCCCCGCCTTCAGAGGAGATCTTCATTACATTAGTTATTTTATTTTCCTCTTTTGAGAGACTGTTGTAGTGAGGATGATATGTATTGAGAGCCTGTACACTGTTGTATTTATTGGAGATACCTCCCCGTTGAGCTATGAGTTCTGTATCTGAGGATATTGTACGATTATCATTTTTGGGAGGTGGACATTGTTGCATTATTTCCAGTTGTACAGTGGTTGATTTCATTTTTACAGCAGTTTTATCTTATAGCTCTGATATCTGTTAGTTGTAGCACTTTTCTTGCAGGTAGGACGCTTCGCCTATGCGGAGTTTGGCATAGGTGGCGGATCTGCTGGCGAGCCCGGGTCGCAGTTTCGACCCCGGGGCGTGACAATATATGCGCGTGCAGCAGCTGCAACCATGTCTGGCGGAGCATCTAGTGGGACATGATGAAACTGCTGGTATAACCAGTCTAGTCGGATTTGACCTGCGACGACACTATCTGGCTGCATCCCTAGAAGTCTATGACATAAATACGGCCAGTCGCCAGATGCTCGTCCCGTCACAGGCTCGCCAGATACTCGTAGTCCAGCTAGAATGGCCACGTCGCGTAGCGTCACTGTCATCTCGCCGTGGCTAAATTGAATGACTCCGTCTCGCGTCTCCATCGCTCCGTCAATGCCCATAACAGAGCCTGATCTAGCTGAATTCGTCTGAGGCGAGAGACATAGAAAAAACCAGCCTGTCGTAGGAGGTCCACCACCCCCGGATGCTCCACCGTCCACGAGTTCAGTTTGCGGCCATGCTCCCGCCACTGAACTGGTGCGTACCCCTACACAGTAAATATATTAGATTTAAATTTCATAAAAATATATGGTATGTAGTTTATAAATGAACTGACCTCGGCTCGTACATAGCTCGAACGGTGACTCGCCTGGTCTAATAGAACAGAAGGATTAACTGGCCCGATCTCCTCGCGATGGTCCATCTACAAACAAAGTATACAAACTATTAGCCTTTGATTAGAATGTGGTAATATAATTTGAAATTTTTTAAAATTATAAGTAGACAACCATAAGCAAACAACCTAATACTCTACGTCTACGACTTTCAGTTCTTCTATCTTGATTATTGGGACAAGTACTCCTATAATGTCCCTGTTGTTTACAAATAGAGCATGTAGTCCTTCGCATCCCCTCTCTATCGTTCATGGCATTTCGAATATGTGTGGATTTGGGACGGCCTTTCTTCCTTCTTATAGGTGGGGGCGCCAACGGTGGTCCTTGAGGTCGTGGCCAGCTCCTTTTGTCAGGAACATGGTGGAATTGTGGGGTATAAGCATTACGGTAATAGTCACATGTATACCATTCAGAACATAAAGTATAGTAGTCAATGTTCATATGATCATTACTGCAAACGGCTAAAAGATGTGAGCATGGCAATTTAGTTAATTCAAATTGTCGGCATGAACATGTTGAGCTTATCCCATTAAGAATTACCTCATACATTTTATCTTTAGTACTAACTTGAAATTCCATTGGGCCGTACCGAGTTACAACATGTCCTCTAGCGAGTGTCATATATTGTCTAACTAGGGCTTCTTGTTTTGGTGCCAATATTGTAGAGTATGTCTCACCCTTCTCACGACGCTTTAGAAAATAACTGTTCATCTTATAAAATGTAGCTGCCACAAATGCCGTGATAGGCAAACCACGTACACCTTTAAGTACTCCATTTAAACTCTCTGACCGATTGGTCGTCATTACCCCAAAACGCCGACCTCCATCGAATGCCTTCGCCCAATATTCCCTTTCTCCTTGAAGCTAGTGCACCCACTGCCAAGCCTCCGGATTCATCTCTTTTAATTGGTCATTTTGCTCATAATATTCTCTTGCGGTTGCAGCACTTCCTATACCCGTATAAAATTTATTGAGCAAGTTTTCATTTTTAAACCCCGTTTTTTTCATATTAGCTTTCAAATGGGGGAGGCACCAGCGGTGAGTATGATCGTCGGCTCTCGGAAACTCCTCAAGAACAATCTCTTTTAGCCCAGGGAAGCGGTATGAAATCAGACAAATAGATCGATCACCTGTCACAAAAAACTTTAAATGACGTAAAAACCAACGCCAACTAGCCGCATTCTCTCCCTCACAAATAGCAAAAGCCAACGGGTACAATCCATTATTTGCATCTACAGCCGTTGCAATCAATGCATGCTGTGGTGACCCGGATCTTTGCAGGGCTTCTACAGCGTCACCAGCAGCTTCTGGAGGCCTATGGGGCATCTCGGCGGTGTTCGTGCGCCAATTTGGACACAAGTGCTGAACTCGGGACTTCAAATGGATCACGTGGGTAATCGAGGGACCCCGTCGGATGTTTAGAGGTGTTTATGCGCAAAATGGATATCAAAGATAGGCTCAGCGCGAAATTCGGATAAAAAATACCTTTCCGGGAGCCTCCGGCAAATTATAGGAGTGGAATTTGGCAAAATGGACACCGTTTTTGGAATCAGCGCGCGAAAACGGTCAAGATGGGCTATTTACTTGTTATTTTTGGAGGTGCTACAGTACTTTTACTGTTCCGGCGATCGCCGGCGG
Source organism: Tillandsia leiboldiana (assembly GCA_029204045.2). Taxonomy (NCBI): domain Eukaryota; kingdom Viridiplantae; phylum Streptophyta; class Magnoliopsida; order Poales; family Bromeliaceae; genus Tillandsia; species Tillandsia leiboldiana. The sequence goes on from CM055070.1 coordinate 19,214,934, forward strand.
CGGCGGGCAGCGCCGGCAGGCGGCGGCGCAGCGCAGCCTTGGGCAGGCGGCATAGCGGCGGCGCGCGGCGCGGGCAGGCCGCGGGCAGGCGCGCGGTCCACAGCGCGGGCGTGCACCAGGGCGGTGCCACGTGGCGGTTTATTGTTGGTTGGTCCAGGAGACGCGGTCCACGGAATTTCTTCGGGTGCACGGTGGACCGAAGGGTGACACGTGGCATGGTGTGATTGGTCGGCTCTGTGCACCCGGTCCACGGAACAGGGTTGGTTGCCTCGGGCCACGTGCGCACGCGCACGCCATGCCGCGCTGACGCCGCGCAATGTGCGCTGTTGACTTTGGAGGGGACACGTGGCGGCGTTTGAGTGGCCTTCTACCGATGTTTGCTGTTTTGGGGACACAGCTGGTATTTTGGGAATTGTTCGATTTGGTTTTTCTTCATGGTTGCATCCGAGGGAGTTTCACTTAGCCATTTTTGCCACTTCGAAGCCCCATCTCCCCGAGCTCCCTTCAGTGAAGATTTTCATCTTCGAGTGCTGGTTCTTGCTGCAGAGTTTCGGAATTTTTGAGTGCACGCATCCCGAGGTTTTGGATTTTACGGCGCGGAGCGACGTTTCCTTCTCGGTGTTCCTCTTCGTCGCAAGTTCAGTGTAAAGGTTACCCTGGGCTACCCCGACACTGGTTTTTGGTGATTCTTGCGCCGACACACTCCTAACAGGTAGGGCTTCATCTTTCATTTTGATCGCGCATTCGTATTTTGACTCCTTGGCTCGGATCCCGAGGTAACAGTGGTCCCCCTTTTTCTGTGAGGGATTTTGAGACAGCAGCGGATTGGGGAGGCGATATCTTCGCGCACGAGCGTCAGACGAAAACGTGCTTATACAACTTTTTCATCTACAGTTAGCAAGGAACGCGTCGTATTTTTCTTGGATTTTTCAGAGATTTATTTCGAGGTGAAAATCCCTGTTTTCCCTGTGCTCAGTGCTACAGTATTTTTGATACAGATTGTGTTGAGTGTACTACCTTGTCGAATTAATATCTTGACTTACTGCACTCAGATTTGGGCGTGCAAGCAGCCGTTTCGAAGGTATCGACGCGAGGATCGCTGTGATATTTTTCTGGGAATTTTTTTGGGCATTCTCAGTAGGTGAATTTGGACATCTTTGGGACTGATTTTTTTGTGTGAGTTTGTATGTGCAGATTTGGAACTTGTGTGTAATTTTTGGACACCCCTGTGTATAATTTTGCAGTTATCGCGGTAGGTGATCTTTTTTTGGGCGAGGACACTTTTGAGACTTGGATTGCGCTTTTCCAGGTGGGTGGTTGCTATATCCCTCTTGTCTGACTTACCCACTAGGAATATTGGAGAGATCTTCTCTATTGGACATGTTGAATGCTCACTTAGTAGACATGCATGTTTAACTAAAATAATTGCGAGCCTATCATCTGGTAAACACTGTAGTGGAAACTGGTTAGTGGTTGGAACTTATACTTGCTTACTTGGACATCATATTGGCATTTAACTGTGCATAGGGGATGTACTTTCATGTTGAGATATTGTGAAACGTCTTGTTGGAGGGTACCACTTGAGGATTTTTGGACAGACATAGGTGGATAATTCATGTGAGGGTGATTAGCAGGTTATAGACATGTGTGTGGTTGGATTATGATTTAGCATGATGATTATACCCAGGTGGAGCTATTAATTGATACACATGTGGAACCACTATTCGTCACTCCCCTTCTTCTTTCATGAGGAGATAGGCTTGCTTATATGGATAATTAGTTAGACCATTTCTGATCGCTACACTATATGTTGAGACTTGATTTAGAAGAAAACCTATTTGCTTCTTCTCCCCCTATTCTTTAGTCAGGTGACTATTTGTTGCTCGGGTTTGAGCAGGGGATTGGCATAGTGTAGCCGGGGCCTGGATTTTAGCTTCTGGGGTATTATGGCTACCGCGGATAGTAGGCGGTGGACCAGATGTCATATGTGGGACATGTTTGTGATCATGGGTGTTATTGTGAACCCCTACTTCTGATTACCCACTAGGCATTGGAGTAGCTTCTATGATTAGAAGGCTGATTAATAAATTATGGGCTTGGGCATGAGGTATAGACAGGCACAGGTTATCTCCTATTTACTGTCCTTATGCATTTATCAGCATGCTTTAGCAAGGTAAGATCATATCGATATCTGCTTTATTTTATATATACCATCTTGGGACATTTGCATGCTTGTATGGTCACCTAGATAGGCCACCTTTTTCTGCTACACTATCATGCTGGAATTGACATAGGAGAAACCATTTTTGTTATTCTTTTCTCCTTTCATTTGAGGCTCAGGGTATTTGCAGCTCGTGTGCGAGCAGGTGGTTTGAGATAGTGTAGTCAGGATCTTGGGTGTTGGGACAGGCAGGCTTGATGACAGGGTATTGCGGCAACCGCGGACCTTGGGCGGTTGACCGGAGGTTGCTTATGCATCAGATTGGGTATCAGGTCTCTAGTGGATGGAGTTTCCCACTATTTGTCTATCTTGCATTAGTCGGGGGTTCGAGTTATCTTTAGTGGAGGGTTTTTCCCACTTTGATCATTGTCATGATCCAGTCCTGCTATACAGTGATACTTGATACAGTGATACTCGATACAGAGATACTTGTGATACTGATGACTGAGTAACTTTACTCGTGTGGGTCGCTCCCCTCGAGTGCCACTCCGGAGTGTGCGACTGGACGGATCGATGCCAGTCTGTTACTTACTTTTGTGTGCGATCGGACGGTTCGATGCCGATCTGTTACTTACTTTGGGATGCGACCGTACCGGTCCGAAGTCGGTCAGTATCCCGCGATTGAGATCTGGAGTTCGACAGCAGAGCAGGCAGTACCAGTGATTACTGGTCTATCGATTGGGTTTATTCAGGCAGGCATTCATGTATTGACGCATACCTTTAGCTATTCTATTAGCTCGGCATTTTAGAGGCATTCTAGTGGTAGCTTTTTATCAGGAGTCTTATTCTTTTTAGCACACCACCTTTGTTTCCTTTTGCCTCTGGTAGACCTAGTGGGCGTGTCAGAGTTTGAGGTTTTACCCACTAGGGGAGGCTACTGGTTTACTAGTAGTTCTCACCCCCATTCTAGATTTCCTTTTTTTTTTTTCTCCCTTGTTTTGCAGTGTCTTCTGCGGGTGCTACTGGGCTTTCAGTGGCGGGCCGAGGAGAGAGGACGGCTGAGTAGATAGATCTCGAGGCAGGATGAGCGTGTTAGCTGGACTGTTGGTGTACCCATGTTTTCCTCAGACGGTTGTACTTTTACTTTTGGGACTGGCCTTTGCCAGCAGGTTGTATTTATTATTTGTGAGCTGGGAGAGACTGATGTATCATTTATACAGATGTATTGTATTTTATTTCCAGCTACAGTCTGAGATGTATTAGTTTTAGTTCAGCTCTGTTTTTATTGCTCTTTTATTATATCTTTCTTATCTGAGCAGGTAGTTGGCGCTTCGTGTACACGGGAAATACCGTGTGCACGACGGATCTGTAGACGGGCCCGGGTTCTGGTTTACACCCGGGGCGTGACACATGCCCCTGATACTTTCCATACATATGAGTTCCATCGATGCTTAACAATGGTAAGCAAGAAGAGAACCCGGTGATTGACGGCCCAAACGCCCAAAATAAGCGTCCAAACTGCCTAACCCCATCTGGCCGGATCCTGTTATCGAGCCACCATTTAGTTCCCGGGTTCGCGCGCTGCAACACGGATAAAAACCGACCAACATCGGTGTATGATTCCTCCCAACCACCGTAAATGATCTGTAATGCTTTATTTCTGGCCTGCCACGCCTTCGAATATGGTATCGTCACGTGTAATTCAGAACGCATTTTTTCTTGTATTTCCGCCGGCGTCAAAGAAAGTTTGACTTTCAATGATGGAAAAATGTGTGTACATATAAGAGATGATGTACAATTTCTATGGGCAGTGTTCAGCACCGGAAGTTAATAAGTATGCTGCCCGGCATATGTTTTGACTCTAAAATAATTCGTATCCTTTGGTATCGAAGCATGTAATCTCCAAGGACACGAGCCAATCATGCATCTCACTGTATAAGCTTTTGTGGTCGACTTTAACACTTTCATTTGCACGTTGTGAGAAATGTGCCATTCCTCAAGAGTATGCAATAAACTTGATTTTTCACGGAACACACGCCCAACCCATGATCCATCAATAGTAGGAAGGGACTCTTCAATTTGAGCACGATCGAATTCAGTGTGATCGATTTCATACTGATCCATCCATTTGACATCATCTACAAACTGCTCTGGATGATCTATGAACTCGACACCTTCATCTGGATCATCTACATATTCATTATTTGCGGTTGGATCAGCGACATCAGTGTATATGATATCTGAAAGGACCCCCAGTCCGCCGTCATGATCCGCATCACTGTAGTGAACTTCCGCCACATTATCATCATCCTCATGATCAGTATTATGTTGTTCTTCAAAAATTTCTTGTTGCACCTCCGCTTGAGTCTGATTTTGTATCCCCTCAAACTCGGTTACCGCATGATAGGATCCAAAGTCATGTACATCTCCCAACGGATAGTATCCCAAGTCATGCACATTGTGAGAAGACGGATTTCTGCATATATTTTTTATTATTAATCTCTCAGTACAAAAGTTATATAATAAAAATAATTATAATGTATGCTAACCCATATTCGTATGTATCGTTTTGTTGTCCACCAAGTAGAGCGAGCGATCTGGATGTCGTGGCACGATCACTACTACGTCGGAGAGACGGAGGACGGACAATTACATTCGAAACTCCGTACTCTCTGCAATTGAATAATTAATCAATTTAAACATTTATTTTAACTAAATAATTATATAAAGCCACAATTTGTAATACTAACCTAGATATATTTGCTCCACCTCCGATGTCATCATGAAATGGTTCTCTTTCAGCATTAGGAGATATTACATCTACGTCTAATTCACTATTTAACATTCTTGAAAAATAGCCGTGAGATGCAACCATCTGCTTCTCAATGTAGATTATCAAGCATAAACAATTCCGAGATAATGCCATCATACCACACAATGAGTCATCATCCGTAATTTCGATCACATCATATTGATTTCCTCCCATTGGATATCGAATTTTAATAATTAGAAGCCACTCATCTCTTCTTATATTGGTAATTCTATACATTTTTCTCTCAAAATCCCTAAATGTAATATTCATTGGAATGCCACTTAATTTCTTAGGACCTCCAATATATTGTGGATTATAATCTTGCATAACAAGTTGTCCATCCCAGTTAACACTAATAGCTACATTATGAGCCATCCTAATTTCAACAAAAAAATAATATTCACAAAATAAATACTAAAAAAAATTTAATATCGCAATTAGATATTATATAATGCATCTAATTATATAATAATTTTCTATTTAATTTTTATTTAAAGTACCATACTAAAGTAACTCCCTAATTTAAAGTAACATATTAAAGTAACATACTAAAGTAACTCACTAAAGTGACTCACTAATTATATAATGCATCTAATTATACTCCATTTAATTAACATACTAAAGTAACTCACTAATTCTTTAATTAATTAGTGATTTTCTACTTACTAATTTTTTTTAAAATTCATATTTAATTAATAACTGAAGAATTAAAGAAACAACACATTTAATTATATCATAATTTTTAGGAAAAAATTAACAAATAATAAAGTTAATTAATTTTCTAAACCCTAAATAAAATAAATTAAACTACGAAAAAAATATGTAGGGAAGAATGTACCTCAAGTAAGAAGTAGAGAGAGAGAGCTCGAGCTCAAAATGCGGGAGAGAGACAGAGTGTGCACTGTGCACTGTGCATTGTGCACTGTGCGTGAGAGAGAGAGTGAGAGAGAGTAGAGTGGCAGTGTGCGTGAGAGAGAGAGAGAGAGTGTGTCGGTAGTGTGCGTGAGAGAGAGAGAGAGAGAGAGAGAGAGAGAGAGAGAGAGAGGGTGCGGGGAGAAGAGAGAGAGGGTGCAGGGCACTGTGCGGGGAGAAGAGAGAAGGGTGCGGGGCACTGTGCGGGAAGAAGAAGAAGAAGAGAAGAAGAAGAGAAAAAGAAAAGAAAGGGTGGTGCGGGTGCGGGTGCGGCGGGGCTGGGTATAAGTGAATAAAAGTGGTGAACCATTCACCGCATTTAAAAGCGGTGAATGGTTCACCGCTTTTAAATGCGGTGAATCATTTACCGCTTTTAAAAGCGGTGAACCATTTATCGCTTTCATAGGACTTAAAATTTTTTGGAAGCTTATGAATGCGGTGAATGGTTTACCGCATTTAAAAGCGGTAAACCATTCGCCGCTTAAGACTATTTTTGTAAAAAAAAATTTCAGAATATTTTTACAATTATAAAAATTTTTAAGATTATTTCTAAAAAAAATTCGTTCATTCAAACCAAAATCGAACTGAAATTACGAACATTTTATGCACTATAACCTAAAATTACGTAGTTTTTTATTTTTGTCTTCACTTTTTGTCTTCACTTTATAGTCTTGAAAAGGTATGATTATGAATCATACATAGTTTTACAGTTGTGTTTGTAGAATTTATCTAAGTTTTGATACATTTGATAGACGTTTAATCTCAACGAATAAAGGAGCAAATTAGACTCTGTTTGATTCATAATCTTTGCTCTGGTTGCAATTAATTTCACGTAATGAGGAATAAAGGGCTAAAAGTAGGCCTTGGCATTTCTTGTTTACTTGGCCTCTGCATTGAGACCAAATCTGGTTAGTTTTAACATTTTGCTTAGTTGCACGACTGTTTTGAGATCCCAAATGTTCATGGTGTGCAGCTTTATTTGAGTAGAAGCCGACTCATGGATTTGAATTTAAATGGTTAGAATATAGATGATGGTGTTTAGAGAACTTAAATTTAACTAGCTTGTTAGTGATATTTCGGATGTCTTCTGATCATATTGATTTCATGAGAGATTAATAAGCCAGTCACACTTGTAGTGGGAGTAGAAACAGCTAGTTGTCAAATAATCTTATAGCTTTGTCCAAATTTCTCTTACAATAGAACACTGAACAAATAAGTGGAATAATTATTTAGCACCATACTGATGACTTCTTTAATCTGTTTACATATCATTCTATGTAGTTACAGTTGGAGCAATTCCTAATTTGTAACTGATATATGCTGAATATTAATAATTGTAAAGGCTAAGGTTGCTGTGATAAAGCAGAAGATAGGATTGGAGGAACCAAGAAGTTTAAAATTTCTCACTAGTCCAAAAGTTAGAAGCTCAGACTTGGAATTTTCACTTCTTAGTTCTGTGTGAAGTATGAGATTTGATCCAAGATCCCTTCACAAATATTTCCATCTTGATATATATATATATATATATATATATATATATATATATATATATATATATATATATATATATATATATATATATATATATATATATATATATATATATATATGTTGATATTAACTACATATATAGGTCCAAAAAAGCACCACTTCTAGCAGCTCTTGTGACACTCTAGGTAAAGCCCTGTTGGTTTTTCCATATGTAATATTAGTTGGGGATGTTACGTTTAGTGCAATTTTCCAATTGTTTATAATTTTTATGGCACCTTTGTTGTTTGTTTGTAAATTTTATTAATTGCTCACTGTTTTGCTTGAGTATACATTGTTGTGTGGTTATGTTACTCATTTTTGAGTATACATTGTTGTGTAATTGTGTAAGTCATGTTTGTTGTTTGTGTAGTTATGCTACTCATTTTCATAAGCCATAGATTTATTCTGAGTTTTTTTTAAGAAGATTAGTGGAATTCGATGCCTATATTTATAACAAACTCTTTATAGAAGCATCATATGATTCTTCTCTGACGATTGTGTTTTATTTCTAATTGTTTGGAGGATTTTAGTTTGCAGTTTTAATTCAAAACTATGGATAAAAGTTGGATTGATAAACCAAGGAGCAGTAAAATTTACACGGAGGGAGTAGCTAATTTTATTAAATTTGCTTTAGAGAAAGAATCTTTTGATGGAAAGATTTATTGTCCATGTCGGAAATGTTTCAATCGTTACTTGTTCATTCCGGAAGTTGTTGAAGAGCACTTTGTGTGCAATGGTTTCTTGTTGGGTTATACTAAGTGGATATTTTATGGAGAAACTATGTCGGAATCCACTTCTGAAGGGCAACATGTACAAAACATGCCATCTGATATAGGGTTTACTGCTGTGCAAGCAAGCATCACAGGACAATGTGGCATAAGAGAATTACTTCAAGATGCTCTTGGGGTTACAATGGCCACTCATAGAAATTTTAGTGAGAACTATGCGGCCGTAAGTTCAAGTGAATCTAGTGAAGGGCATCAAGCCGCTATGGCAATTGATTCTCCTAATGAAGACTCAACTCGGTATCACAAGTTGATACAAGATAGTGACCAAGAATTGTATCCCGGTTGTAGAAATTATTCGAAGATATCTTTTATTGTTCACTTATTCCATCTCAAATGTTTGAACGGGTGGTCCGGAAAATCTTTCACTATGTTGCTCGAATTATTGAAGGATGCATTTCCGGACGGTAATTCCTTACTATCTTCTTCATATGAGGCTAAAAAAATATTAACGGAATTGGATCTTGGATATAAGAAAATTCATAGTTGTCCCAAGGATTGCATGTTGTATTGGGGTAGTAGGGTGAATCAAGAATCCTGCCATGTTTGTGGATCTTCAAGATGGGCAACAAGCAGTAGAGATGTCAATGATGATTTAAGTATGTTAGCAACGAGCGCACAAACTAAACAAAATCAATTGGCGATCACGACAGAAAAGTAAAACCAAAATTGCACGACAGAGAATTAACACACAGATTTACGTGGAAAAACCCTTTGCAGGGAAAAAACCACGGACGAAAGAAGAGAGGTTTCACTATGTAGAAAAGAGGGAATACAAGAGTTCTACTTCGTGCAATCGCTCGATCTCACTCTAGGGCAAAATAAAAGATAATAGGGTTTTTCCTTAGCGGATCGGATCCATACCGCGGGGGGCCCGAGCCCTTCGCTTCCACCACAGACATCCACAAAATTTCTCATCGCACCGCGAAGCCGTCGGCGAACCTGAATCATAATATCGAAGCGATTCTGATTTTGAGTCACATCTAACAAAGTAAAGAGGAGGCTACACTGAGAAAGAAAAAAGCTGCTAAAGTATTGCGTTATTTTCCGTTGATACCAAGACTAAAAAGACTTTATATGTCATCAAAAACAGCTTCCTCTATGAGATGGCATGATGAAGGCCGCAATAAAGATGGAGTATTAAGGCACCCAGCCGATGGCTCAGCATGGAAATCATTTGATATTCGTTATCCAGATTTTGTCTCTGATCCTCGTAGTGGTCGTCTTGGCCTCGCTAGTGACGGCTTCAATCCGTTTAGGACAATGAGTTCAACATATAGCACTTGGCCTGTTATATTGATTCCATATAACTTACCGCCATGGTTGTGCATGAAAAGATCTTCACTAATCCTTTTGATGGTTATTCCTAGAGAAAAAGGTCCCGGCAATGATATCGACATTTATTTACAGCCACTAGTAGAAGAGTTGAAACAATTATGGGATGGTGTCGAAGCATTCGATGCTTCAACAAAGCAAAATTTTAACATGCGAGCAGCTCTGATGTGGACAATTAATGATTTTCCTGCATATGCCAATTTATCTGGTTGGAGCACAAAAGGATGTGTTGCTTGTCCTAGTTGCGAGAGTTCAACCGATTCATATTGGCTAAAGAATGGAAGAAAATTTTGTTACTTAGGCCACCGTCGGTGGTTAGAAAAAGCCCATCCATTTCGATTCCAAAATCATCAATTTGATGGCACTACAGAGTTACGAACCGCTCCAACTCCACCATCTGGAACTGATGTTTTGAGGCAACTAGAGGGCATCAATTACAAATATGGAAAAAGCTCAAAATTGTCTAGAAAGAGAACAAAAGAGGACATCGGTACTACCACAGATCAAGAACTCATGGAGGAGGTGGAACTTTTAAGCGAAACAAAGGTTCTTGATAATGCTGATGGCCTATATGAGGTTGAGGATGATGATGATGACGCGCCTGATGCAACAACACATGGTGTAGTACAACAACCATGGAAAAAAAAAAGCATCTTCTTTGATCTACCATATTGGGAGTATAATCTTCTCAGACATAATTTTGACGTAATGCACATACAAAAAAATATGTGTGATAATTTTGTTGGTACCTTCTTGAATCTTAGTGGGAAGAGTAAAGATAATTTGAAATCACGTCTTGATCTACAAGAGTTGGGTATAAGTCATGATCTCCATCCTAAGATTCTTCCTAACAACAAATTTCATATTCCCGAAGCCTGCTACACAATGTCTTCGCAAGAAAAAGTCCTCTTTCTCACGGTTCTAAAAAATCTTAAAGTTCCGGATGGGTATGCATCAAACATCTCCAGATGCATGAATCTAAAGGAGCGAACACTTTCGAACCTTAAAAGCCATGATTGTCATATCCTAATGCAAGATATTCTTCCGCTAGCTTTAAGAGCATTATGCCTAAAGAAGTTGTGGCAGTTGTTTTTGAATTATCTTCTTTCTTTAAAGGATTATACTCTAAAACCTTGGATCCTAAAGATCTTGATGATTTGGAGTATCGTGTTGCACTGACACTTTGCCACATGGAGAAAATCTTTCCTCCTAGTTTCTTCACTATTATGGTTCACTTAGTTATTCACTTAGCAGCTGAGGCAAAATTAGGAGGACCGGTGCATTATCGGTGGATGTACCCTATCGAGAGGTGAGAGATTCTAATACTAATCATTTTATGCTCTATAAGTTTGTAATTAATTGATTTACTTCTTGTATGTTATACTACTCTATTTTGCTAATTTTTATAAATCTTGACTTTGTAAGCTATATGATGCGCTTAAAGTCTTACGTTCGTAATAAAGCTCAACCAGAAGGCTCAATTGCAGAAGGATATATTGCAGAAGAATGTTTGACTTTTTGTTCAAGATATTTTGAAGGCGTAGAAACTATTCAATCGATCTCGAAGAAATTATGACAATGTCAATAGTGGAGAAGATTTCATGTTTTTATCTGGTGGACGGGTTATAGGGAAGGTGGAAAGTGTTATTCTAGATGAAATTTCTTTAGCACAGGCACACCGTTATGTATTACTTCATTATGAGAAAATTTTCGACTATCGAAGGTTAGTATCACTATAAGATTAATTGGGTCTATGAGTTACTACATGCATTAATTGTTTATGTTTAATGCAGTAATTTTTTAGCTGCTCAACGAAGAGCCAATCGGAGTATTCGAGCTAACCAAAGTGCTGAGCATAAATGGCTGGTTGAAAAGTTTCCCGGATGGCTCCTTGGGCAGGTATAGCTATTAAATCATCAAATTAGGTATAATTTTAAAGTTCCAAAAATGGCTTCTTAGAGATGATTTTATGACTTGATTATTTTAAATTTTTTTTAGGTACCAAAAATGGCAGAGAGTAAGTGCTCAGATGAGATTATAGCAATTGCACGGGGTCCAAACAACGTTGTCAAAAAATTTAGTGGTTTCATCATTAATGGGTTTAGATTTCACACAAAGGATCGTGAAAAGTTAAGAAAAACTCAAAATTCTGGAGTTATGGTTGAAGCAGAGGGACAAAGTTATTATGGTGTACTCAAAGATATCATTGAACTTGATTATTATGGAAGTTTTAAGATTGTCTTATTTCGTTGTGATTGGGCAGATATCACACCGCAAAAAGGATTAAAAAAAGACACAAATGGATGCACTCTAGTGAACTTTTCTAAGTTGATACACACTGGACAATTATTGAAAGATGATCCATTTGTATTTTCATCTCAAGCAAAACAAGTATTCTATATACAAGACCCCAAATATGAGGAATGGTTCCAAGTCGTTATGACAAAACCAAGAGAATTATACGACATGGGAGCACATTCGCAGGATGACGCTGAAACTTACACTCAATGCATGTCGTGTGATGTTATTGCTGATGAATTAAATGACTGTATAAGTTGGGCTAGAAAAAAATATAGCTTTTACGCGTATCAATTATCTTGCTATCTTTTTCATTTAGTTTATATGATTGCATGAGAGCAATTGTCTATCTCTATTGTTTGTTTTGTTTTATTTTGCGTTTTTTTTTCCTAATCTGACACATCTATGCCTAAAGGAGAATTGTAGAACCCCAAAGTGACTCATTTGTCGTAAATTCATTTCCGACCTTGAGCGGTATGTTTTACTGGATACTTGATTGGTATGATGCTTTATATTTGAGTTCATCTAGATCTTGACAAAGTAGCCAAAAGAAAGATTTCAGTCTTGGAGTATTCTTGCTATGTTCTACCTGCTTAAAGACAATGACATTATATTTCAGTAAACATGTTGCTTCTGTGGTCCTTAATAATTTTTCTTTTTGTGGTTCAGGTCTTCTACAGTTGAAAAGCTTGGAGCTATCAGACACTGAATTTGGAAGCAGTGGACTCCGTCATCTCTCTGGTTGGTCTTACATCTTTTAATATTTGATCTCTATGTTGCATATTAAGTTGTGTATGCTCATCTAAAGGATAACATAGATGTTGTATAATCCTCTTGCTTATGTTTTGAATTCTTAATTAGACAAAAAAAAAAGAAAAAAAAAGAAAGAAAACTATAGAATTGATGACATGACCTATGCTTTTTTTCTCTTACTTAGTTAGTAACCTTTTTGTGCTAAAATTTAAATATATTGTAATTCATATGGCCTGCTCCTTATTAAAATCAACAGCATACACTTGAACTCTACAGCAAGAGCTATTAAATAAGTCAATTCAACTGAACTAAAAAAATTTAGGTGCAAAATTTAAATTCTTAGCCGTCAGGCTTCTTTTTATGCTGTCAGGCTTCTTTTTATGTTAATTCTCAATTGTAGTACTCCCTCAAATATAATTCACTATTGCTCTAGCATTTGTGCCGCTTTGTACTCATCTCACTTATCTCATAATCGGACATGGTTTACTTTCCCTTCACAGTTTTGTATGTTCTATGGTTTCATGAATACTTACTTTTATTTATTTACTCCCTGTATTGTAGGTTTCCCTGCTGAAGTCCAAGTTGAAAGTCTTCTCTTGTTGGGATCTGTTTATTTACTCCCTCTATTTATTTACTTTTTTTTTGTGTACTCCAGTGTTGTTCTGTTTATTCAATGAGTTTCACTGAACTTCTAATATTTGGTGTTAATCTTTTGCAATATTTTAATTTTTCTTTTTAAATCAGAATTACTGCTGGACAGCATAATGCCTTTATCCAGGCATCGTGCCAACATCCCTTTTAAGTCACAACTTTTGGCTAATTATGCCGTGGTTGAGAAGATGAAAGTGGGACTGTGAGGTTGATCTAATGGAATATACGAATCAGATGATCTAGGGTATTTTTTTTCAACTCAAAATTCTCAATGTGGCCTGATATGATATTAGTTAATGGAACATTGTTGTGCTTTAAGAAAAAAATATAACTTTTAGTTGCTGCCAAACTTAATATATATGTACTCTAGTTTAAAATGTGGGTGGATTATATAATTTATGCCATAGTTGGATGCTTTTCCCTTTGGCAGATGACGACGGCCATAGCTATAGAAGATGTCAGGAGAGAAGTGAAGATTTTGAGAGCTTTGACGGGACATAGCAACTTAGTCCAATTTTATGATGCATATGAAGACAATGACAATGTTTATATTATAATGGAGTAAGCTTCGATTACGTTAGCTACTAATTTGACTTTTTGTTATTCAGTATTGAGTTCTTGTTATTCTCCCCAGCATTTTATCTCTTTCTTCTTCTATTTCATACTTTGTGTTTTTTGACAGTACGATTGAGTTTCAGAAGTTTGCATGTTTTTCAATGTCAAAACATTAGGCCTATTAGTATTAGGAAATTTTGGGCCTACTCTGATGCATCTCTTGTATAGACTATTATTAATTTTAGTTTTTGAATGGTAAATCCTGACCTATCTAGGTCTAGTGATATTTTGGTTTCAAATGATTTTAATTCCTTTTCAAATTTGTTAGTATCATCCTTTAGTGAGAAAATTTAGGAAAGTGAAAAATGAGCCGAATATTTTGATGTTGCTTTGGGATTATACAATTTAAGTTTGAAAGTCTGCCTTTTTTGTTTACAAATCATAAGAACTGCTTTTTTGCTTGCAAGAAAGCTTCTGGCAATCTCAGCCTATCAGTTCATTTTCATAGAGTTAAAAGTATAAATTTATTTTTATCAGTGTCTTTGAGTTAAAAGTATAAATAGGTCTAAAATAGTGTTTTTAGAAGGTGAAAGCCAAAACACTATTCAGGAATTTCCAAAATATGCTTGATTATAGAGTTTAACTTGTTGCTTTTTAAAGTAAAACCCCCGAAAGGCAATAGAATAGAAAAGCACACCAGATTGATTTCCAATTGATAACTCACTAAAGAAATGATGGAACTACAGAAAAACACAAATTAAACTAGCATAAATACTAACAGGATTCCCAATAGCATAAACTTTCTGGCCCACTAGTAGAGCTGCTGATACTAACAGGATTCTTAGTAAGATCACAATTTTCACATTTGCATTATGTACATACTATGCCTAATGAAATAGTGAGAATTGTTATGGTTTGGAACTCATTGTGCTTTCACTTTGTGTGGATGTGAACCTTAAGTGGCTATGATTTAATTTGCTGAGGATGCCAGCTTATGCAAGCATCTTACTCATATTTCTCTCATTGGATTGCAATTTTCTGCTAGCTGAGTTGTTTATTAATTTGCTTGGTTGAGTTATATAAGTTGAACATTTTCTCCATTATGGATTAATTATTCTAATTCAAGTAGATTACTGTGCGCTTCATATTGATCAGTTTGTTCTAGTTTCTTCTGGTGTAGGTTGAAGCTAAATGTAAGAGATTTGGGTGCTTTTATCTATCTGAGAATCTCAATGAGGATATGGATTATATATTCCGAGCACCAGAGGTTTATCACAATGATGACATTCATGACTTAAATGAGACATCACCTGAACCTGTTTTATCATATCCTAGTAAGTATTGGTTCCCGGTTTAGTCTGTATGGTCTCTTAGAAGTAGCTAATTTTTCTAAAAACTCTTTCTTATAGCTTTCTAGTAGAGTTTCATAGTCAGATTTTTTTTCCAGTTGATTACACTATTTTAAGCTCTGGTGATGGAACTTCAGATTCTGTATTTAAGAATTAAAGGACATTATCTTTATGTCAAATTCAACAGTTATTTTTTCTTTAAAATTGACAGTTTGTATATATAGGTGTGCAAGTTCCTAAGAGGAAAAACTTTTTAATGTACAAAGTCCCCAAGTCACCATACTGTTTATCTGAATATGGCCTGCTACATCGTACTGCTATCTAGTAGACTAGTACATCTTTTACTTCTCTTATTAGAAGAGGCAGTAGTTTGATATGCTGTGGCATCAGATATTGCTCCTTTTTCTTCTATATCTCATTCTGAAGATTACCACATTGATTTCTCATTTTTCAAAACAGAGGTGCTTGTCGTTCCTTCTATATCTCATTCTGCCTTTTGAGTTTGCTGACTTGCTTTCCAGCAGAATTTTGTTAAATTTAAAGCTCTTATGCAGCATTGTCTGATTCATCGGATATTACCTATGTAGCATGTGAAATAACTCCTTTTGTCTTCTTTAAGTCGAATAGACAAATACTTTCATGCACGTGCAAATTGTTGGATTTTGATGTTGAATAAAATGTTCAGGTGCAAGGCCTTTAGAACTTTATAAGGATCAGAGGTTTTGCTGGCACTTTGGTCTTCAAGATATAGAAAAAGGCCAGTGCACTAGCCCTGAAATTTTTGCAAAGTTTGTTGGTTTGCTTGATTCCCTTCCATCTAACGAGAGCAAATCCAGAAGTCCAAATTCTTTTGGCTACAAGATACCTAATACCAGGTAATATTTTGTAACTTAGATAATTCAGTAAATTAAGATTTGGATGATTTTTAATATGAAGTTCTTCTTTGACTCTTAGTAAAATTCTGGTGTACATGAACTGTTAATTTGATGGTGTGCACAATGTAGTTGCAGCATACTCTCTGTGCTATTAAACTGTTGATTTGATGGTGAGCACAATGAAGTTGCAGCATACTCTCTCTGCTATTAAACAACTAGCTCACATTTCATTAATTTCATGATTAGTAGCTTCTAAAGTTTCTTGACAGATGGTTAAAATAAATTGCTTATGCATTCATCCATGTGTCGTGCCCTTTTCAGTTTGTTGAGTTATGCTACATAATATGTTAACACTTTTATAGGTTTCACTTTCTCCTTCAAGCTCTGCTCATGTGGATGTTGAAATATTGGGCATTGTGACTGAAGCATTAAGAGTAAGTTGTAGTACTTTGTTGTTTTCACATTTGTTTTCGTCTATAATTAAAATTTAAGTTTACTGTAGTTGTATATTTCTGATTAGAGCTGATTTATTAAGGCTCACATAAGTGTTTCAACTTTCAGGTAGATGGTTTGTATAGTGAAGTTTTTCTGCAATATTTGCGCATGCTTTCTTTACAAAAGGTCCTTTTACCTCTCACTGATCTTATTTATCGATAGGAAAAGCTTACCTCTCACTGATCTCTACAAAAATATTCTAGCTGGACTCTATATACATACAAGTCATCAAATCAAAGTATATGCTCTTTTTCTTTTGGATATGCTAAATAGGGTTTGATGTAAATTAACTAGCGTTTGAAGTGATCTCAATTTGACAGCAATCATCTTCTTTGTGTCTTCATGATTTTCTTTAGACGATTCATCTTAACGACTACCAAAATGACCCCTACGCAAGGGAATTTGGAATTAAGATCAGTGACAAACTTGCATCGGTTGAAGCACGAGTTTTACCAGCTCCACTAGTAAGTTCATGGAATGTACATATTTCCATTAAAACAACCTTTGTACAAATGCTAGAAAACATGGTTTTTTTTTTATTAAAGAAAGAGAGAGATGTTGGTTTTTTTTTTTTATTAAAGAGATAGAGAGATGTTGGTTTCTCATCAATCTCTGCATAGTCACTAGTAAGACCTGGAAGTTGCCTGACATTGTCGATCCTGCTCATGTCAAAGCTCTACGATTGCCGGACTCTGTGGCTACATCAAGCAAGGTATACTGTTAGAGTTAGCTATTACTTGTATTTTAATTATGGCGGTTACGAGTTAGGACTCTAGGATGAAAGAAAATTTTCTACCGTGATGATTGAATTACTTCTACAATAAATCAGCATATTTCCTTTTATTTTTATGCTCGGTTATTGCTACTAGTGGCACCCTCCTATTTTCATCTGACTGCTAGAATGGCACTGGAACGCTTCAATTGTAGTTGGTTATCTAATTAGTCCTATATGAAATATTTTAAGAAAATCCCAAGCTTCGAGTGATGATTGTTTAGATATTGGTATACTATATTACTAAGCAAAGTTCAAATTGCACTCAATTTAATGTTGTTTTGAAGATCCAACAATTTAGTTACCGTTCTTACTCAGGTTGTTCGGTTACTTTATACAAATTCTGGGTTTGCTGTGTTGGCTCTAGGCTCCAATGCTGTTCATAAGCTGTGGAAATGGCAGCGGACTGAACGAAATCCATCCGGCAAGGTTGGCTTTTCTCGACTTGGTGCAAACCGATTATTATCTTGATTGCTTGTTTAATCACTCTTTTCTTTTCTTCTTTTTTTTTGTGGTGCAGTCAACTGCATCTGTTGTCCCACAGCTGTGGCAACCATCAAATGGGGTTCCTATGACCAACGAGATAAGCGATGGCAACCCAGAAGATGCAACTAGTAAGTTGGGTAGTCATCCAATTCATATTAGATGTTGGTTTTATCTTATAAGCTTAATTGAAGGGTATCTATATAAGAAACTGGGTTCTTGAGGGGCAAAGATGGGAACCCAGATTTTGCAGTGATACGCATTTAATAAGGTATTTTTTTCTGGGATAAATATGTAAATTTCTCTATATTTTGTTATCGTTTCCTTCAATTGGTCACTAATATTCTTATACCAAAGTTGCGGAGTCAATCATGAAACTGGGAATAACTGTTCTTAGCCTGCAGGTCGTTGCCTCTGAAGATTGGCCGGAGGAAACAAAGTATGCTGGATTAGTTTGTGCTCAAGCTCATCGTCAAGAGCTTATAGAAGATTTGTACAAGGAATGTCAAAATAGTAGTTTTGATAAGCTATATTGTGGGAACTATCATTTTTTGTACCTTCAAAATGTTTATTCTTTATTACAAAATTTTCGTATTGGCATGTTTATTTAGTATTTCATAATTTATCGTTGCTTTGAAGTATCGACAATTGTTTAAATTAACGTCTTTTTTTAGAGTCGGTAATTATTTAAATTAACGACTCTTTTTAGAGTCGGAAAATGTTTAAATTAACGACTCTTTTTAGGGTCGGTAAATATTAAATTAATAACTCTTTTTAGAGTCGGCAACTGTTTAAATTAACGACTTTAGAGTCGGCAAATATTTAAATTAACGACTATTTAAAGAGTCGTCAACTGTTTAAATTAACGACTCTTTTTAGAGTCGGCAACTAACATATTACTAACATTTTACTGACTCTAAAAAGAGTCGAAAAAAATTACCCGACGCTATATTAAAGCGTCGGTATATTTGTCCCGACATAGTCATTTAACGACTCTTTAGATGATGCTTTTAAAAGCGTCGGGGTTATTTTTGCCGACGCTTTAAAGCGTCGTTAATTGTTGTTCAAAGCGTCCTTAAGTGCAAGATTTATTGTAGTGAGGGTTTCGGGCGCCCGGGAGGGGGTGCCCGAATGAACAGTAGCGGGCCCTGATGAGGTCGCCCAGTGGAACAGTGTTTCGTGGTTTCGGGCGTCCGGCGAAATGTTTCGGGCGCCCGAAAAGCGGCAAAAGTCCCGCGGACAGGGTGGAAATATAGGATTTTAGCGGGGGTAAAATAGTCATTTCACTTCACCTGCAGTCTCACCTACCCCTGACATATACACAGAGCTCTTCCTCTCTCTCCACTCCATTCAAACACTCCATCTCTCTCCCTCTTTCGCCCTGTTCGACTAGAGAATAGGAGAAGCAACAGCAGCAGCTCTAGGAGGTGGGCTGGGAGCTCTGAGCTGGGAGTTGAGCACACTGGGAGCTTGGAAAACTTGAAGAGGGCCTTGTAGAGCATCTCTATCAAGCTCCAACATCCTCCTTTCACCTCTTCTTTGGTTAAGAAGCATCAAAAGAGGTAAGCCCTAAAGTCTAGGGTTCCCTTTTTTAAGAGTTTTCTTGGGTTCAAGAGTATTGGGAAACCTCTCAAATAGGGTTTTCTACCATTTCTAGGATTTTTTCTACTAAGTAGAAGAGATCAAATATCTCTTTTGTGAAAACACCTCAAATGAGAGATTTTCACTCTCTTCTTGCTCTTTGGTTAAGGAACTCATGTGAGAAACAAGAGTAAAGTCTTAGGGTTACTCTCTTTAAGTGTTATGGATTAAAAAATCATGTGAATGATTCCTTTAAGGTTTCATTTCATTTTAGAGCTTCCTTGTGAACCTACAAGAGAGCAATCCAATTTCTTTTTCAAGAACAATAAGAGGTGGGGGATATTTATCGAAAATGGGTGACCTCTCCCATTTTTCTTTGCTTTTAATTATTAGAAGCATGTTAGTAGATTTTAGGTTTCATGTATAGTAATGAGACCTTAAGAACCATTTTGAGATACGAATGTGTGAATGACCTAATGTAGGTTAAGAGAATGAGGATTTTTGTATGTTGATTAAATGCTAAGAGCATAATGTTGAGGATCTTATTGGAACAATGGTATGATGACCTAGGAGAAAACCTAGTGTAGGATTTTGATGAGTGGCATTAACCTTAGGATCTCACATGTGGCATTTGTATAAGAGTAAACTAAGATTATGAGATAGAGTTTTAACTTAGAGTCAAACTCTAAGGATTGAGGTATTGGTTGAGGTTAAAGAGCAAAGTAAAGAAATCCCTATGGGTTGGTCTTAGGGAGTTGGGTAAATGCACACTCACTTTAACTTCAACATGAAATAGTGAATAGAAAAGAAAAGAGTAATTAAAGTCCAAGGGACTTTTTGGTTACCCTTGAGGCAAGGACCTAGGGTAAGAGCTGAGTACAATGAAAGATAAGCTAAAAGCTTAAATGAAAGAGAAAGAAAATTGCCAAGTGGCAATGGGAGCTAGAAGCTCGAATGAGAAAGAAAGGCAAATGCATAAAATGTAAAAAGAAGCCAAGTGCTAAAGCAAAGAAAAGAAAAGGAAAGTAAAGAAAAGATGATCGCACCTTCGGGGGTAAAACGTAGATCTTGTGTCGGAGTGTAAGTGCAAAGACCTTCTCCCGGGCCGGGCCCGTATGACAAAGTTTCCCGTTGGGCGGGGTAGCGCTTGAGGTGCTATCGGCAACCTTAGAAATTATTGTCTTATGGTAGCATGACTACCGGGTTGGGGCCCGTTGGGCAAGAACTTTCGAGGGTTAAGCAACTTGAATTAAAACACAATAACAAATATGAGTTTTGTGTCAAGTGGTTATGTGGCAAGTATGGAAACTTGGTTGACGACATAGAGTCGTGTCATGGCAAATGGTAAAGTTATACATGAGCATGCTAGATAGGATTTACAACTTTCAATATTATTGTCATCTATTATATTGCTTCCATTGGACCAAGCGGTGTAGGACATTCTTTCTCGGTGGTTGAACCCACTAGAAACTTTAAGTAGTTCTCACACCCTTGGGTGATTGTTGGCGTAAAAAAAAAAAAAAAAAATAATTATGGTTGGTCCGTAATATTGATTTGTCTATATATTTCTAATAAATCCCGTATAAGCCCAAAATTTTTAACATATTAATAATTTGGGTCCAACAAATTTTACTGTAAATTTAAGTCCCCTTAATAGGCCATTTGTGAACACAACCTTATAGGTCTCATCAAAGCTCGTCGATTTTTTTAGTCACCAAATCAGTCGGATCCTATTTTTTTCTGCCCGGCGGGCCTTACATTATAGTCAACTTCTTGTTTAAAGATTCAATTTTAAAAATTATGTTCAAATTGAATTTTGAATTTTGAATTTCAAATTTTTAACCAAATTCTAAAATGCCAACTATACTCAAATTTGAATTTTGAATTCAACTGAAATCCCTCAATAATATTTTATCTCAAAATATCTCTCAAACGCCACCTATATTCAAATTTGAATTTTGAATTCAGCCGAAATTCTTCATCTATCAATTACCTCAAAATATCTCTCAACCGACTTATCCAAACTCATATTCGAAATTCAAATTTCCAACCTAATTCCAAAATATCTTTCAACCGATTTATCCAAGCTTACCCATATCTTATTTATTTGGAATTTAATTTTGAATTTTTGAATCCAAGCAAATTCGTTCGAAATTTTAACCCCTCAATTTTGAGATTTGAACATAACAATATATTCAATTTTGAAATTTGAACATAACGACGTATAACCACAACATATTCAATTTTAAAATTTGAACATAATAACATATTATGTTTTTGAAATTTGAACATATTCAATTTTAAAATTTAAAATTCGAAAATTGAATATAACAATTCTCTCAATTTATTCAAATTTGAAACACGTTTTTTCCTCAACGAACCCTCAACACACACGTTTCTCCCTCAACGAAACCACATTTTCACGCGCGTTTTCCGCCAGCTAACCCGAACAAATCCCACGCGAACTCTCTCACACTGAATATACCAACCCATTCCCAACGAAACCACATTTTCACGCGCGTTTTCCGCCAGCTAACCCGAACAAATCCCACGCGAACTCTCTCACACTGAATATACCAACCCATTCCCACTATAAATAGAGAAGAATAGAAAGAAGAAAAGGGAGTTTTTTTTTTTTTTTTGTACAACGCAACATCCCACCACAAAAAAAAAAAATAACCTCTCAGATTCCACCACAGATTCCCATCTCCTCTCATTTTCGATCGTTTTGACTAAACCGATTCGGGTGATTTATTCGGACATCCGGATTTAGGTTCAGTCAAAAAAATTAAGATAAAAATGGATTTCTTCGCATCCCAAATCATGTAAAAAAAAATGAAAGAGACTTCTTCGGATCCCAAATGAAAGAGACTTCTTCGGATCCCAAATAATTTTTAAAAAGGACTTCTTCGGTTCCCAAATAATCTTAAAAAATGAACTTCTTCGGATCCCAAATTATTTCAAAAGGGATTTTTTCGGATCCCAAATCATATAAAAAAATAAAAGGGACTTCTTCAGATCCCGAATAATTTTAAAGAGGGACTTCTTCGGATCCCAAATAATTTTAAAAAGAGACTTCTTCGGATCCAAAATAATTTTTTAAAAAGGGACTTTCGGATCCCAAATTATTTCAAAATGGATTTTTTCGGATCCCAAATCATGTAAAAAAAATAAAAGGGACTTCTTCGGATCCCAAATAATTTTAAAAGGGACTTCTTCGGATCCCAAATCGTTTAAAAAATAAAAGGGACTTCTTCGGATCCCGAATCATTTAAAAAATAAAAGGGACTTCTTCGGATCCCAAATAATTTTTTTAAAAAAGGACTTATTCGGATCCCAAATTATTTCAAAAGGGATTTCTTCGGATCCCAAATCAGGTAAAAAAATAAAAGGGACTTCTTCTGATCCCAAATAATTTAAAAAACGGACTACTTCGGATCCCAAATAATTTTAAAAAGGGACTTCTTCGGATCCCAAATAATTTAAAAAAAGAGACTTTTTCGTATCCTAAATTATTTCAAAAGGGATTTCTTCGGATTCCAAATCATGTAAAAAAAATAAAATGGGCTTCTTCGGATCCCAAATAATTTTAAAAAGGGACTTTTTCGGATCACAGATAATTTTAAAAAGGGACTTCTTCGGATTCCAAATCATTTAAAAAATAAAATGGACTTCTTCGGATCCCAAATTATTTCAAAAGAGATTTCTTCGGATCCCAAATCATGTAAAAAAAAATAAAAGGGATTTCTTCGGATCCCAAATAATTTTAAAAAGGGGATTTCTTCGGTCCCCACATCAAAAATAAAATAACGGGGATTTCTTCGGACCCCAAATCATTTAAAAAAGGAAATTTCTTCGGACCCCACATCAAAATAAAATAACGGTATTTCTTCGGATCCTAAGATAAAATAAGGGATTTTCTTCTGACCCCAAATCAAATAAAATAAAAGGTGATATCGAAACAAACAGAAATTTTTTTGAATCTAGAGTCGATTCCAAACAAAATTCAAATGAGCTCTAATCAACTTGGAGCCCAAGTCCAATTCAAAGAGGCCTAATAAATAAATTCAACCCTTTGTTAAATAAGGCTCACTCCATATACAGGCATCAAATTTACCCATATGAAAATAAGGCTCAGTCTACATACTGCCTCGAATCCAGTCCACATACGGGCCCAAAACCCATCCGATCCACAAATAAAAAAAAACCCAAAACCCATCCAATCCACGAATTAAAAAAAAAACCCAAAACCCATCCGACCCACAAACCCAAAACCCATTCGATCCACAAATAAAAAACCCAAAACCCGTTCGATCAACAAATAAAAAACCCAAAACCCATTCGATCCACAAATAAAAAAAACCCAAAACTCATTCAATCTCATCGCCTTAACACATATAATTAAGGTAAAATTATATTCAAACCGACTAGATTCTAAATCATATACTTAGAATTTAGCCAAATCCAATTCGATCGAGCTCTAACACATATACTTAGAGTTCATTCAAATCAACCCAACTAACCCTAATACATATACTTAGGGTGTAGTTAACCTTTTACTCTAGCACATATATCTAGGGTAGAAACCAAATCAACTCAACTAATTCTAATGCATATACTTAGGGTTAGTCAACCTTTTGCTCTAGCACACATATTTAGAGTGAAAGATCAATCAAATTTGATGAATCCTAATACATATACTTAGGGTTTAGTCAAATTCTCACTCTAGCACATATAACTAGAGTAAAAACATATCAAACTCGGCCAATCCTAATACATATAGGACTTAGCCACCTCCTACTTTTGAGTAGCATCAAATCCGACCCACCTCAATACATATCCTTGGGGTTTGGTCATATCTTCACTTTGGAACATACTCCAAATATGGAATCAAATATAATTGGACTCTAATACATATACTTAAAGTCAATTGAACCCAATTAAATTCTAACACATATAATTAGAGTTTAATGTCGACTAGTCCTCAGCACATATAATCGAGAACTAGTCAATTTCAAATCCAGCTAAATCTTAACACATATACTTAGGATTTGGTCAATCATTAGGATACGATTTATTCTATCCTCCTCACAAAGGTCTCTTAATCGAAGGTGCTCCAATCTCATAGAGGTAATTAACAATAGATGTTTGCGTTTATTGGAAGTCATGGATCCGCAATACCTGATATCCATACACCCATCCACATATAAATTTTCATCTGAATCGTGAATACCATATACCATCCAACGGGAAACCCGAAAAAGATGAACCACGCGAGATGAGTCATTCAAGATCACAGACAGTGATATCATTACAGGTCCAGGTACATCGCGAGGCACGCGACGGGGCAAAGGCCTAGCAGCTTAGCGACCTAGCAGTGTAGAGTCGCCCGGTTATTTTGGTTTTATTTTGAGCGAACTTGTATGTGAGGGAAAAATATTATAAACATTAAATGTTAAAGGTTCATTTTGAGCAAGTGAAAAATATAACTTCTTTAATTTTAAAAAGTTCTTGTTAAAGAGAGTTGCAATTTATTTACAGTTTAAAGCGTTACGCTTGTATGTACTTTCATTTCCTTCTAACTGCTTGTTGAATGAATGGAAGTTTTATTTATATAGTTTAGTACTCTGATTGATACTCTTCCGCTTACACTAAACTATGTTTGTTTTTGGAGGAACCGTTCTTTTCGGGTCTTGAAAGGTCATGCCCGATTAGCGAGTCTGTTGGCGCGCCCGAACTGTCCAAATTGGCGGTCTCGTGACGTGACACGCCAATTTGGACAGTTCGGGCACGCCAACAGACCCGCCAATCGGGCATGACCTCTCACTACCCGAAAGGAACTGTAGAGTACCGGGATTTCGGATAGTGCACCGACCTCGCAAGATGGCGTGATGTGGAGGATTTACTTTGGACGAGTCCCAAAGCATGTTTACAGATGAGTTCAGGTTGATTCGGATCTACGCGGAAGCCCCAGCTTGATTCGGGGTTTTCCGGGCATTGTGCGCCGATAGAGGACTGGCTTCGGGGAAGCCTCGACTTCACAGTGGAGTGCAGAAAAATTCAGAATACTGGGAACAGGTATACTTTGTGATTACAGCGGAGTTCGGGAGGTTCCGGACTGACGCGGAGGACCCGAGGGCAAAAAGTGTGTTGAAACTGGCAATTTTGGAGCCGGTTTTTGGATTGAGCACACCGACTCCACGGTTGAGCTGTTTGAGGAGGAAAAGCTGTGGACATGTGTATTTTCAGATTACAGCGAAATTCGGGAGGTTCCGGACTAGTGCGGAGGCCCCGAAGGCAAAAAATGACTTGAAGTTGGCTAAAAAGGAATTAATTAATTTAATTTAATTTAATTTAATTTAATTGTGGCATCTCTTAGCTTTGATCTGGAAAGGGATAAAAGAAAGAAAGAGAAGGAAAGGATTTTGAAGAGAGAAGCTTGATTTTTTTTAGGTGCATTTATTGTTGCCAACCACCCCCCACCCCCCCCCCCCCCTCACCTTAATTAGCCTCTCCTAATTACCACCGCCGCATCATCTCTCTCTCTCCCACCAAATGAAACAGAGAAAACCAAGTGAAACAGAGGAAAAAATAGAGGAAGAAGAATGAGAAGAAGAAGAAGATTAGAGAAGAGGAAAATGATGGAAATGGTGGAGGTGGTGTGGGCCTTCGTCTTGTTGCCGTGTGGAGTCGGGCGGGAAGCGCATCGAGCGGAACGCGCGTGCCGAGCCTCCCACTCGGTAAGTGCAGTTTTTGGGTTTTGGGGGTGTGGCGGTTTGGACTTGCTGTCCACTACCTCGCGTGGCTGCAGCGGGGGGGGGGGGGGGGGGGGGGGGGGTGCCGCGCGGGCGCGCAACGGCGCCGCGCGCGGTTGGCGCTATCGCTGCGCGGGCGCACTGAGGCGCCGCGCGCGCAGCGGGCAGGGTGTGCTGCGCGGGCACACCCAGGCGCCGCGCGCAGCAGCGCCAGGGTGCTGCGCGGGCGCCATAGGCGCGCGCACAGCAGCGCCAGGGCACTGCACGGGCGCCATGGGCGCCGCGCGCAGCAGCGCCTGGGCACCGCGCGGGCGCCATGGGCGCCACGCGCAGTTGCTGCGGCCGTCGCGCAGCGCGCTGCAGGCGCGCGCTGAGGGCCTGGCTGCCGCGCGACAGGCCCAGCGGCAGCGGTAGCGGCTGGCTGCGGGCGCACCGGGCCGTGCGGGCAGCTGCTGGCAGCGAGCTGTGGCCGTGCGCAGCGAGCTTCTCGCGTCGGCGCACGACGTTTCCGTCGGCTGGGTTCGGATTTCGCCGGAAATCATGCGCGTTGGCCGGATTTAGCTGACTTCTTGGTTTTCTCCCTTTTTCCCTCGCAGGTTGGCGTCGTTTGTGGCGTTTTCCGGCGCGGTGCTGTGCGGAGTCTAGTCGGGTGCGCGCCGCGCGGTTTTCACCTGAACAGCGTGGGCTGTGGGGTTTTGTGTTGTGTGTGAGGGTGTGTGCTTTGGAGTGGACAGTGTGTTGTGGAACTGTGAGTGCTGGGAGTGTGCTGGGTGTATTTTTATATTGAAATTTGTATCTAATCGTGCTGTGAGACTTGGTTGCGGCAGTGTGAACCTGTAGGGTGCATGTGGACTTAAGTGATTTTGTGTACAGGTGAGCGCTTATTTATTGGTGTACAGATATTATGGTGGACTTGTAGGGTGCTATGAACATTATTTTTTTTTAATGCGCAATTGGAGCTTTAAGTGTGCTGTTGGTGACCCTTTGGAAACAGTTTGGCTGGGACCTTGGTGGTGGTGTTGTGGTATGCTTGAGCCTTTGTTTGTGTTGTGTGTTGGCTGGGGGTGAGCGGAGTGCGCCGGTTATTTTTGTAGAAGTCTCAATAATTTTATTGGAGCTTCCGAGGATTTTTTCGGGATTTGCGGCATGATTTTTGAGGTTTCGTCAGTTTGAGGATCCGGCGCTTCACCGACTTCAGCGTTGCCTACGGAATGCGTTCCAGGTGGGTTGGAATTTCTCCAAAATTTATGGAATGCCCTTTAATGCTCCTGAATGCATTTTGTTCATGTTTATTATGTTTTTCCTCTGTAATTAAATCTGATAGTTGCCTAGAAAATTATAGGAATATTTTCCTGAGTCCCTGTTATTTTTAGCATGATCTAGAGACCATTCGACACTAGACGGCATATTTTCTTGAGTTTCGGGACCTATCTGGACCTTCATAATAATTTTGTAACCGGTTTTAAGTGAAACTCAGATTTTAAAAGGGGTTTTTAAATATTTAGAGTATTATGAATAGTCCAGGTAGTTCGAGGTGCATGTATACTCATGCCGAGGGCCGAGTAGATTTTTGGAGCATTGTGAGATGACTTTCTAGTGTCATGAGAGAGTTTTAGCATTTTTCCAGTTCGGGGGCGGAAGCTATGGGCGGCTACGCTTGTAGCCTGTTCTTGTTTGATAGGGTTGTAGGTGGCAGTCGTTCAGAATTTCCAGGCCTCCCGTGTGAGAGATTGAGAATTTATTTTCCCTGTTTGGTTTACTCTAGATCTTGGGTCGTGTTCTGATTTAGTGGTGGAGATGGTTCTCCCACGTAGCTTTGAGAGTTCTGGGGGTTCTGGCAGATCGAGTCGTGGAGGTTTCCCGACTCAGCCACGGGTCGTGCATTATCAGATTGAGTCGTTGAGGGTTCTCCGACATAGCTGTGAGAGTTTGGGCATTTCCTAATCGAGTCGTGGAGTCATTCTCCGACCGAGTTGTGCTTTTGAGCTCGTGATACCGATCTGTTTGATCGTGGATTATAGCCTGCTGAGCCTGGCATTTTATGCCAGTTGTGAGATACTTGAGTTCGCGGGGTCGCTCCCCGCGAGCTACGCTCCGGAAGCGATGATGATACCGAGCCTGACGAGGCTGCGATGTGGTTACTGAGATAGTCCTTGAGGGACACCCTACGTAAGAGCAAGCCCTGTTTGGGCATGAGTGGCAGTAGATGAGCGCAGGCTTGACTTTGACTGGTCCAAAGAGGGACAGCCATTGAGATTTGGGTGATTTGTGTGAGTGAGTTTCCTAGCATGTTCATTGATGAGTTTCCGTTTGAGCATGGTACTTGAGGCATAGTATTAGCAGTGTTAGTGTATGCATAGCAGGGTCAGAGTAGAGTACCTTCAGCATGATGTTGTTACTTATTAGCTGTAGTTCCTTTCCTGCTTTCCTTTTATCTATCTATCTGCATACCTATCTATTTTGCCTCCAGTAGACTTAGTGGGCATACCGTGGATATTGGGACGGTACCCACTGAGATCTGCCTTCTGCAGTAGATCTCACACCCGCTGCGGTGACAGGTTTGAGGCAGCTGTTCCGGCTCGGTTCGCGCGGAGACAGCAGATCGAGGTGAGGATGCGGCCGATTAGTTCCTTACCAGCATTGAGAGTCTGAGGTAGATATACCCGGTGTATTTTATGTTTCCACTTTTGTACTGGACATTCTGAGAGACTTGTGAGGATAGTATTGGTATTATTCTTGTGAGACTATGCACTTGGAGGGTTTGTGTATTAGTGGTGATTTTACTATTCCAGATGTTCAGTTTTTATTCTTTAGCTTTTGGGTTTTTTTTTAGTTTCAGCTCTGATACATGTTTTTAGCTATAGATCTGACTTGCAGGGTAGACGCTTCGTCTGTGCGGTAGTTTTCGTATAGATGGCGGATCTGTTGGCGAGTCCGGGGCGCAGTTTCAACCCCGGGGCGTGACAGGAACGGTAACATCCATCTCCAATCAAACAATATGTATGATGAGATACAATATCAGAGTAAAAACCACTACAACTAAAAAACTTTCATTCAATAAACAACAAATTTAACTACAATGAAAGCATACATGAGTGAACCAAAATATGAAATTTATTACATTTTCATCTCTCAACTTGAAACTTAAACATTATTACATTTTACATCTTTTTCCTCACAATACATAGTTCACTCAAAATATAAAAGGGATACATTTGCTAAATCCTCTTGGTCTCTATGCTGCTGGGCCCTTGCTCATGTCGCATGCCTCGCTGGCTGTATCTCAACCTGAAAAAATGGTCACCCAAGGGTGTGAGAACTACTTAAATTTCTCAGTGGGTTCAACCACCGAGAAGGAATGTTCTATACCATTTAGTCCAATAGAAGCAAGATAGCAAGATAATATATGCTAAAAATAACTTCAGATGCTAACTAATATGATCATATATGTTGGGTTATAAGTAATAAGGATCTAAATAGGGGAAAAAACACCTAGAGGGGGGTGAATAGGTGTAAACGTATAAACACTCAAAAATCGTTGCGATAAAAACCCAATGCGGAAATAAAAAATAACTCGCAAGATTTTTACGTGGAAAACTCCATCACCGGAGTAAAAAACCACGGGACCGATAACACGGCAGAAATCCACTAGAATTAAAACACGTACAAGGTGATTTACCGTACACACTTACGACTCAACCTTTTCCATACGCTCCTAGAGGATCTTCTCCGCTCGCTCCGCGACGCTTCTCGAATGCACGATCTGCGCCCAACGTCGAATCCACGGCGTCCAACGTCGAATCCACGACGTCCGACCGAGTCCACGGTCTTCACCCAATAGCACCCTTCGAATCCACGAACGTGCCTCGCTCCGAATCCACGAGAGCGGTTGAACCTTGAATCCACAAGGACACGCGAATCCACGCGCCGATTTTTGGGGTAAATCGTTGTTTTTGGTGGTGATGATCCACCGAATACTTAGATCAAAGATAGATCGGAAATACCATCTAAGTATTCATTAGTTTGATTCAACTCAAGATGTGAGTATGAAAACCTAGAATCAAACTAATCAATATAGATGAAGAAACATAGAGTATTCTCTAATGATTTCCTTTCTTCTCTATATGTGGATCTAGAGCCGTATGAAATAAGATATGAATATGACGGCTATGTGGATTCTTTTTGGATTAACCCTAGAAAAAGAGTCATAGGGTCTATTTATAGGTTAGAAACCCTAGGAAGGAGATAAGAATCAAAAACCTAACATTTCTGGAAATTTTACGGACGGCGATCCGGATCGGATTTGAGCGATCCGGATTGCAGTAGCAATAAAGACGGTTTCCAGAAAACAAACGTTCGGGATCCGGATCGGAATGCCTGATCCGGATCGTTCATACATTTCAGAAAACTCAACGTTCGGGATCCGGATCGTGAGATGCTGCGATCCGGATTGAAGTAATGTATGAAACAACAACCTTCGGGATCCGGATCACTGGCTCTGATCCGGATCCTGAACATGTCCGAACACCAGTTTTTGATTTTTATGCAGTTAAAAATTCTTCCAAGTGTTTCTACACTACGAGAAGTATTCGGATCACACAAAATCTTTAGTTAAACATACCAGATCCTTTTGAATTCTTCTTTCTTGAGATTGAGTTAAATGATCCAACTTTTTTCACCTTCAATCTTCAAGACTTGAAACTTTCACGAAACTACGCCAACTCAAAATCCGTAACAATCTCCCCCTTTGGCGGTTTCGTGACAAAACACAGATCCACTAAAGAAAATTCAAAAAGATATTTTTGTTGCTATCACCATAGAACAAAAATTTACAATGGAGATCCAAAAATTTAAAAACATGAGATAAACTCCTAAAACAGACTCTAGACTTAGACATCTGTACTCTCTGCACAAAGAAATCATTCTTGACAAAAAGAGATCGTTAGATACCTCAAGAATATTTAGCATTCAAAACCTAGTACAGAGATAGAGTTTATCTGATCATCATGACATTTGAGAATTCAGATATGTAAGAGAATCATAGTCAAAAACCAACATATCTTCTATGCAATCAAAAACCAAATGTCACAAAGTGTTAGTCCAACATCAACTTGTTAGTCATATTACATGCCCAAATAGTTAGTCGAATAGTTAGTAGAGACATGCACACAAATCACAAGATAAAAACCAAAGTTGAAGTGATACTTACCTTGATGTTCATACATTCACATCATCATTGTTCAATCATTCACATCATCATTGTTCAATCATTCACATCATCATTGTTCAATCATTGTTCTGTTCTCTCTAAACTCTCTCCCCCTTTTTGTCACAAACAAAGCCAAAAATTACAGAAGTGGAGAGAATGGTTAACAGTTCAAGTTGGAGAAACAAAGACTAAAACTAAAACTTAAAAACCTGCACAACAGAAAGATTTAAACATATGCATAATAAACAGAAATTGGAAGGATACGGATTATTCAGACTCGTCTGAACTGATACAGCCGAGAATTTGGAATATTTTCTTTAATCGCTTGTTCATTGATGATTGACTCTTATTTACCTTCTTTATTTCTTCCTTTACCTCAATTAGTTCATTTGATATACGTTCTTGCTCGTTGGAGAGCCTTTGCTGTTCTTTATAGATTGAGGTAACAGATGCATCATCATCAGAAGTTGATTGAGGTGCTTGTTGTGCCGGAGGTGCTGGTTGGACTGGAGGAGTTGCTGCCGGTGCAGAGGTTGTCGCTTGTTGTTGTTGTGCTCGTTGCCGGTGAGGAGGTATGAAGGGTTCATCTGGCTTCGTCGAGAGAGACTTTATAATTGTCGTCTCATTAATGGTGCCCAAACTGTACATGTATGAGCTCGCGCTTGTATCGACTTTAAACTTTCTAAGGATGCGCATGATAATCATTGGGTAGGGTAGTCTTTCTGTGGGATGAGAGTGTTCCACATACCGCGCCATCCTTGACCAAATGAGATAAGGAATATTCAAGTTTGCTCCCATCAATGCGGCCGGGTTTCCAAGAAGATAAAGGTATAACATTCTGTCCCATCGAAGAACCTTCGTATTCATGTTGGGAAGAATGTTGTAGCAGACAATGAAGTTTATATACCGATACTCTGGTCTAAGCTCTTTAGAGAAAACAGAATTTCCGGTCGACCGAGTATTTGGAAGACAAATTCCATTAACTACAACTCTCCAGGAGTTGTCGTTGAAGCTTTGAGTTTTTAAGTAATGGAGTCCATCAGCTCTGGCTGTCATACCTAGTACAACTCCAATCAGCTGGGGTGTGACTTTGATTTTGATATTTTTAACCAAAGTGTGAAATTCTCGACGTCCATCCTCGTGATCAATCAGACTTGCAGCGTTCTGATAAAACATTCGAACAGAGTGTGGACAGTACCCAGTAGTCTCAGGGAAGTTGCAAATTTGAGCAAGACCAACTTGGTCAAACAAAGTCCCAAAAGCTACAGATCGTTCCTTCATTGGTTTGACATTGACATGTCTCTCGCCAATGCATTCCCTCTTCTCAAAATCCTTGATGTTACGGAATTTGAGTTGGCGTAGTTTCGTGAAAGTCTCAAGTCTTGAAGATTGAAGGTGAAGAAAGTTGGATCATTTAACTCAATCTCAAGAAAGAAGAATTCAAAAGGATCAGGTATGTTTAACTAAAGATTTTGTGTGATCCGAATACTTCTTGTAGTGTAGAAACACTTGGAAGAATCTTTCTTTGCATAAAAATCAAAAACTGGACTTGGGACATGTTCAGGATCCGGATCAGGTTGTTCGATCCGGATCCCGAAGGTGGTTCGTTCATACACCAGTTCAATCCGGATCGTAGTCTCTTGATCCGGATCCCGAACAGTGAGTTTACCATTTTCCTTGAACGATCCGGATCATGCTTCGCAATCCGGATCCCGAACGTTGATGTTTGGTAAACTGTATGAACGATCCGGATCATGCACTTCGATCCGGATCCCGAACCTTTGTTTTTCTGGAACTGGCTGACTCGTTACGACGATCCGGATCACAGCTAGTCCGATCCGGATCGCCGTCCGTAAAATTTCCAAAAATGTTAGGTTTTTGATTCTTATCTCTTTCCTAGGGTTTCTAACCTATAAATACACCCTATGATTCTTTTTCTAGGGTGAATCCACTGTGAATCGATATAGCCGTCATTTTCATATATCATCTTTTACGGCTATAGATCCACATATAGAGAAGAAAGGAAATCATTAGAGAATACTCTATGTTTCTTCATCTATATTGATTAGTTTGATTCTAGGTTTTCATACTCACATCTTGAGTTGAATCAAACTAATGAATACTTAGATGGTATTTCTGATCTATCTTTGATCTAAGTATTCGGCGGATTATCACCACCCAAAACAACGATTTACCCCAAAAATCGGCGCGTGGATTCGCGTGTCCTTGTGGATTCAAGGTTCAACCGCTCTCGTGGATTCGGAGTGAGGCACGTTCGTGGATTCGAAGGGTGCTATTGGGTGAAGACCGTGGATTCGGTCGGACGTCGTGGATTCGACGTTGGACGCCGTGGATTCGGCGTTGGGCGCAGATCGTGGATTCGAGAAGCGTCGCGGAGCGAGCGGAGAAGATCCTCTAGGAGCGTATGAAAAGGTTGAGTCGTAAGTGTGTACGGTAAATCACCTTGTACGTGTTTTAATTCTAGTGGATTTCTGCCGTGTTATCGGTCCCGTGGTTTTTTACTCCGGTGATGGAGTTTTCCACGTAAAAATCTTGCGTATTATTTTTATTTCCGCATTGGGTTTTTATCGCAACGATTTTTTGAGTGTTTATGCGTTTACACCTATTCACCCCCCTCTAGGTGTTTTTTTCCCCTATTTAGATCCATATTACATACAACCCAACAAGTGGTATCAGAGCGGGAATAGGGTTGTAAACAATGGTTGAAGGTGGAAACATCAACCGACCCCCGTTCTTCGATGGAACAAATTATGCGTACTGGAAAGTACGGATGAAAGCCTTTTTAATTTCCATCGACGAACGGGTGTGGCAATCAATTGAATTAGGATGGTCTAATCCAACTGAATTTATTGGTGATGTTCGCACCTTAAAACCTAGGTCGAAATGGACCAAGGAAGAGTTAGATTCATCTTCTTACAATGGCAAGGGAATTAATGCTATCTTTAATGCCTTATCTCAAACTGAATTCTCTCGCGTCTCGGCATGTGAGACTGCGAAAGAAATCTGGGATGTTCTTCAGGTTACACATGAGGGAACTAACCTCGTGAAGATTCAGAAACTGCAAATGCTTACGAGCAAGTTTGACTCTATCTTAATGGCAGAAAATGAATCTTTCACGGACTACTATACACGATTGCAAGACATCGTAAACTCATGTGCTAATCTGGGAGAGAAGATTCCAGAATTTAAGATTGTAAGAAAAATCTTAAAAACTCTTCCTGAACGATTTCGCCCAAAGGTTACTGCCATTGAAACTATTAAACACCCGGACGAAATACGTGTAGAAGAATTAGTTGGTTCATTGCAAACTTATGAAATGACATTTACTACTAACAATTCTTCTGGAAAGGCATCCACTTCTAAGTCTTCAGGTTATGCGTTGAAAACAACTAAGGAAGAAGACGCGGATACGTCCTCCTCAGACGATGACGAGAACCTTTCTATGGAGGAATTTGAGAAGCAGCTCGCTCTCTTGACAAGGAAGTTTCGCCGCAACCTTCGAAGGGGTAATTCAAGCAAATCTCCATCCTTCGGAAAGTCGAACAAAGGCAAGGGTACTTCAGGTTACAAGTCAAGAAAGCAAGAGAACTTCTCTAAGGATAAGAAAAGTTCAGAAGGACAACTACAATGTTTCAAATGTCGAGGCTACGGCCACATTGCAACGGAGTGTCCTAACAAGTATCCGGCAAAGAAGAAGGCGATGCAAGTCGTCACTTGGGATGACAACTCAACGTCAAATGAGTCGTCTTCGAGTGATGAAGAAAAGAGCTCCACCGCTTTCCACGCGTCCGTATCTTCACCCTTCATGTGCTTTATGGCAAGTACATCTGAGTCGTTGTCCAACTCCACTGTTGAAAAGAACGCAACGGACAACGAATCGGATGATTCGGAAGGTGAAGATTTTGCTCTAGCCTACCACAGACTTTTGAGGGACTCAAAGAAAGTGGCTAAGCAAAACAAGAGTTTGAGAGGGAGAGTGCATGATTTCGAAGAAGAAGCAAAAAGAGCGACTTCTCTCTCAAACGCTCTTGAAGTGGAAAGGGAAAACCTGATAAAAGCAAATGTTTTCCTTCAAGAGTCCAATGAGCAACTTGAGAAGGAACATACAAATCTGGTGGATAACGCGAATCACTTCTCAAAGCTCTACAACGAGGCTCGACAGGATAACCTGGAAATGACAAAGACCATTTTCCAACTCAAGAATGACTTACAGCGATTCTCTTCAGGAAGGAGTAAGTTGGATAGACTTCTTGGTCTTGGTCAATCAAATAGGTTCGGCCTCGGATACACTCAAACTGGAAACAGTCCAAGTTCGAGTGAGACAGTTTTTGTGTCTCAGTCGGTATCTCCTCCTCCGACACCAGAATTCAAGACAAACAACGACAACAAACCTACTTCATCCTCTTTGGGATCGTCAAGATCTAAGGTATGTTTTCGTTGTGGTGTTTCAGGGCACATAAGAAGATATTGCAAGACGGGAGTCGAACGCTCATCTCAAGGACTTCTTGCAACAACTACCAAAATGGCTCCTCCCCGAAAATCAAAGCAAAACTTTTCAAATGAAAAGAGATTTGGTAGTTCATCGCGCAAGATGATTTCATCAAGGAACAACAATCGCTATAACAAGACGCCTTCACCTAGGCATATAACTTCTCGACCATTACCGACGCACTCCAAAAGGGTTTGGGTGCGCAAAGGTGAAATTTTCCCTTGTCTTGTTTCCAATGTTTCCTTGCATGCATATGATAGTTCGTCTTGGTATCTGGATAGCGGATGTTCCCGTCACATGACCGGTGACAAAAATAGTTTTCAAAATCTTGAGAAAATCTCCGGAGGACACGTTGTTTTCGGAGACGGTCGATCTTCCAAAATTGTTGGAAAAGGGACGGTAGCTATTCCAGATGGCCCGATTTTGAAAAACGTCTTATTTGTTGATGGCCTTAAGACTAACCTCATAAGCATAAGCCAACTTTGCGACAATGGTTTTTCAGTTAACTTTTCATCGGTTGAATGCGTTGTAACTGATAAGGACCATGTCTTCTTTCTAAAAGGGGTTAGATCTGAAAACAATTGTTATGTTGTTCCTAACAAATTTTCTGAAAATTGTAACTTAGCCGCTTTGAATAATGAAACTCTTTGGCATGAAAGGCTAGGTCACTTAAATTTTAAGGAACTTACTAGAATTTCAAACAAGGACGTGGTCAAGGGGGTTCCAAAGCTTTTATTTAAACAAAACGTTGTGTGTGGTGGTTGCCAAAAGGGAAAACAGTCTAGGACTGCACACAAGAACTTGAACCACGTTGGTACAAAACGGCCCTTGGAACTTTTGCACATGGACTTAATGGGGCCGACCCGTCAACCATCTTTGGGAGGTAAATGGTACATTTTTTTATTGGTTGATGATTTCTCTCGGTTTTCTTGGGTAGCATTTTTAAAAGAGAAAGCCGATACGTTTGACTCTTTTCATGAGATTTGCCATCGTATTATGATTGAAAAGAATGAAAAGATCATTCGTGTTAGAAGTGATAGAGGTGGAGAATTCATAAATTCAAAATTCATTGATTTTTGCACTTCAAATGGAATCAAACATGAATTCTCGGCACCCTATACACCTCAGCAGAATGGTGTTGTTGAGCGCAAGAACAGGGTTGTTCAAGAGATGGCGCGTGTGATGCTTCATAGCCGGAATTTACCGTTACATTTTTGGGCTGAAGCTGTGAACACCGCTGTCTATGTCATTAATAGAGTTTACTTGCGCCCAGGAACCTTAAATACACCATATGAGCTGTGGTTTAGTAGAAAACCCAATATCAAATATTTTCGTGTCTTCGGGAGTCGATGTTACATTTTACGTGACCGTGAAAATCTTGGAAAGTTCGACTCTCGAAGTGATGAAGGGATCTTTCTGGGTTATTCTACGAATAGCAGAGCATATCGAGTATTTAACATTGAATCTAAGACGATCGTAGAATCTATAAATGTTAAAGTAGATGAAGCTTTTCACTTTGAAATTGGAAAATCTACCCTCGATATCTCTCTAGATGATGATTCTCCTGCTAGTGCATCTTCTCATAATAATACTTCCAATATTAATGATGCATCTAATGGTTCTTCAAGTTTATCTGATGTGCAGGAATCATCTCATATATCTCCGAGTACTCCGTTTCAACAAACGTTACGAATCTCCAAGGATCATCCGGAATCGAATATTATTGGAGATCCACAAGAAGGAGTCAGAACTCGGAGGCAGTTGGTTTGTGGATTCGCTTGCTACGTATCTTTAATCGAACCAAAGAACATAGATGAAGCTCTTCAGGATGACTACTGGATTAAAGCAATGCAGGAAGAGCTCCATCAATTTGAGCGAAACAAAGTCTGGGAATTAACGAAGCCTCCAAAGCAACACAATGTGATAGGTACCAAATGGATCTTCAAGAACAAGAAAAATGAGGATGGTACTATCATCAGGAACAAGGCACGATTAGTTGCTCAAGGCTACTCTCAAGTAGAAGGTATAGACTTTGATGAAACCTTCGCCCCTGTAGCTAGACTCGAGTCCATTCGTATACTATTCGCTATTGCTTGTCATTTTAAAATTAAATTATTTCAAATGGACGTTAAGAGCGCATTTCTAAATGGGTTTTTAAATGAGGAAGTTTATGTGGCTCAACCGAAAGGTTTTGTAGATCATAAACAACCTAACCATGTTTTTCGTTTGAAAAAGGCTCTTTACGGTCTGAAACAAGCACCGCGAGCATGGAACGAAAGGTTAACAAAGCACCTTTTGGAGAAGGGCTATACTCGAGGGGGAGCTGATAGGACTCTCTTTATGAAGCATTATCAAAGCAATTTCATTGTAGCATAAATCTATGTCGATGACATTGTATTTGGCGCAACAAGAGATAACGATGCTTCTAAATTCGCGGAGACCATGGAAAGCGAATTTGAGATGTCCATGATGGGCGAATTGACTTATTTTCTTGGATTGCAAATTAAACAAAATGATGAAGGTATTCACTTGAGTCAATCCAAGTATGCAATGGAGTTGGTCAAAAAGTTTGATCTAGAAAATTGTAAAGATTTTCCGACTCCAATGGGAACTAGCCACAAGGGACTTGGAAGTGAATCACATAGTGAGAATGTAGATGAGAAACTGTATCGAAGTATGATTGGAAGTCTACTTTACCTCACGGCTAGTCGCCCGGATATATCTTTTGGTGTTGGGATTTGCGCGAGATATCAATCAGCACCAAAGGAGGTTCACCTGAAAGCGGTGAAAAGGATCATCCGGTATATCAAAGGATCAATTAATTTCGGAATTTGGTATCCTATGGGAACAAGTTTGGACATTGTTGGATACTCAGATGCCGATTGGGCAGGATCAGTGGATGATCGGAAAAGCACGAGTGGTGCATGCTTCTATCTTGGCCATTGCCTTGTTGCATGGCATAGTAAAAAGCAGAACTGCATAGCACTCTCGACTGCCGAAGCGGAATACATTTCAGCTGGAAGTTGCTCAACTCAACTCATTTGGATGAAAAGCGTATTGAGCGACTTCCGCATTTCAGCATCTTCGGTAACAATACTTTGTGACAACACTAGTGCTATTAACATTTCTAAAAACCCTGTGTTGCACTCTAGAACAAAACATATTGAACTTAGATATCATTTTCTTAGAGAGCTAGTTGAATCAAATACTCTTCAACTCTCATATATTTCAACTGAGGATCAATTAGCTGACATTCTAACAAAACCTTTGGATCAAAAACGTTTTATTCATTTACGAAAAGCAATTGGGATGCTTTCCTTGAAATAATCTTCTTTTTGAAATCCTTGCTTAGGATAGGTTTTGTATTTGTTTTTGTTTTGTTCATTATCTATGTTTGTACATAGGACATTAATTGAGCATAGATCATAATTGACTTTAATTGCATCTTTTCGCACATTTAGAAATTTATTATGCTTTTGCCATCATAATATTTCACTGTTGCAATGATCATTTATGTTAATTAAATCATCTTCTAAAGTGATCAAAGTCAATTTCTCTCTCTCTATGATCTCTTGGTATAGTCATTATCTTATTTGACTGCTTAGTCGAGTATGAAATCGAGATCAATATTTGGTTGAATACTTTATATCTTAAATAATTGATAGCCAATTGAGGGGGAGTCTTAGAAAAGGTAAAATGCTCAAAAGATGTGGAAAGAGTTACATCCCAATGAGGAGTGTGAAAACTACCACCACATGGAGGAAAGAGCTACCACCTCGGTCGTCCGAGTATTGTGTGCAGCTACCACATGTATACCAAGCATGGTTGTTCAAATTTTTGATTAAGTAAAATGCATGTTGAAATACTTGACTCTGTCAAATTTCAAGGTTGGTATAAGGTGGGTTTTTAAAGAAAGATGCTCAAAGAGCCACTCTCTTCAACAGATTGTCTAGATACATTATCTATTATATTTGGGATTTCAAACATCTATTGATCTTTGTATTTCATTTTCTTTACTGAATTGATGATTTGATAAAGGCATTACTCATAAGATCAAGTTAGATGTAATTGAAGGTGTTCAACTTTAAGGGATTTAATTCTTGTAAATTCTCGTTTCATTTTTGGGTATTATTGATAGATTTGGCATAATCTAATTCTTGTTGTATGAAACGATGATTTTTGTTTAAAGTTGATACACATTTGTGCTTACAATCTTTTTCTGGTTTTTCTTGAATTTCTCTGAAATTTTCTAAAGAAAAAGTTGGGGCCGATCCGGATCGGGCTAGATGATCCGGATCCCGAACGCAGGAATTCTTCTGCGGGCTGACGATCCGGATTGTATCTGCCGATCCGGATCCCGAACGCAGTTTCTCACTGCGGGTAGCCGATCCGGATCGCAGTTATGAACTGATCCGGATCGCGGCTAGGTTTTATAAAGAACAAAAGGGGTTTTTGATTTCTTTACTCCAATCTTTTGTTCCAAAGTTTCCAGAGCCTCTCTCTCTAGATTTCATCCTTCCTGGAAGCTTTCAAACTCAAGTTCTTCAACTCCAAGTAAGTTTTATTGATCAAAATCTCGGTTTTTCACCGTTTTTCTCTTTTCCTCCTCAAACGTGATGAATTTCTTGGATCAACTTTGTTTGTGGATGGTTTTTGATCAAATTTCTTTTGAAATAAGAACTCTGGGTAGATTAGTTTTGATTATATGCTAGGTACTCTCCTGATTAACGGATTTTTAGGCTTCGATTTCTAAAATTTCGGTTTTAGGGCATATAATGAGGATTTTCGAAAATCATGCAATTGATCTATTTTTAAAAGTCCTTTTGCAAAACTAATTTGATTCTTAGCTTCTCTACATGATTATGATTGTCTAGGTACAATGTTTCAAATCTTTCAAATTGACGATTTTTCATGTGTTCTTGAGTTGGTTTTTCACAGGACGATTTCTCTAAACTTAAAGCACTAGAATCAATGGCACTCTCTTGGTTAATCCTGTTACTGGTCACAATGGTGCACAAGAGTACATCTGTAAAAGAGGAACCGGATGTTTCAACAGGAGATAAGACAACCGAAGGCAGGGAGG
Organism: Tillandsia leiboldiana; assembly: GCA_029204045.2. Classification (NCBI taxonomy): domain Eukaryota; kingdom Viridiplantae; phylum Streptophyta; class Magnoliopsida; order Poales; family Bromeliaceae; genus Tillandsia; species Tillandsia leiboldiana. The sequence continues at coordinate 19,255,838 of CM055070.1, forward strand.
ACAGCTCAGAGTACGATACGGAAGAATGGGATGAATTCTTCAAAGATGTTCAACAGAAGATTGATGAAGAAAACAGGAAATCTGTCAAAGGCAAAAGGCTTATGAAATCTGCATCAACAACTAAGCAATATACAAGACGAAAGAATGTCCTAAGAAGTGAAAGTTATCATAGTGGGCCTCTTACTAGAGCTCGCTCACTCTCTGGGGTTCTACAAACTGAATCTCCATGGGTTAAGGGATTGGATGCACCATCTACTTCTAGACAGCATTCATCACACTCGAAAAGACAGGGTACAGACGCTGCTGTATTGGAATCGCTTCGCCAGGAACAACAAAGACTCTCTGCTGCACAAGAGAGGATATCGAAAGAACTTCAGCAAATTTCCTCTGAACACAAGAAGATCAAGAAGAAGTGTTCAACTATCTCGACAATGCTTAAAGGGATTTTGAGCAAGCTGAGTTGTACCAGCTCCGACTCCTCCGACTGAACTGCACCTTCCTTTTCTTTTTGTGCAGGATTTTGATTTTAGGATTTAGTTTTATACTTACTTTAGCGTAGTTCTCAGGTTTTACGTTTTATTGGAACTTTTCACTCTCCTAACATTTCGTAGTCTTAACTACATTTTGGCTTTGTTTTGTGACAAAAAGGGGGAGAGAGTTAGAGTTAGAGAGAATTGAACAATGATTGTGAAAATCTTGATGATGAAGATTTTGTATACATCAAGGTAAGTATCTCTTCAACTTCAACTTTGGTTTTCATCTTGTGATTGTTTGCATGTCTCGACTAACTATTCGACTAACTATTTGGGCATGTAATATAACTAACAAGTTGATGTTGGACTAACATTGTGTGACATTTGGTTTTTAGTTGCATAGAAGATATGTTGGTTTTTGACTATGATTCTCTTACATATCTGAATTCTCAAATGTCATGATGATTAGATAAACTCTATCTCTGTACTAGGTTTTGTATGCTAAATATTCTTGAGGTATCTAACGATCTCTTTTTGTCAAGAATGATTTCTTTGTGCAGAGAGTACAGATGTCTAAGTCTAGAGTCTGTTTTAGGAGTTTATCTCATGTTTTTTAAATTTTTTGGATCTCCATTGTAAATTTTTATTGTATGGTGATAGCAACAAAAATATCTTTTTGAATTTTCTTTAGTGGATCTGTGTTTTGTCACGAAACCGCCAAAGGGGGAGATTGTTACGGAATTTGAGTTGGCGTAGTTTCGTGAAAGTCTCAAGTCTTGAAGATTGAAGGTGAAGAAAGTTGGATCATTTAACTCAATCTCAAGAAAGAAGAATTCAAAAGGATCAGGTATGTTTAACTAAAGATTTTGTGTGATCCGAATACTTCTTGTAGTGTAGAAACACTTGGAAGAATCTTTCTTTGCATAAAAATCAAAAACTGGACTTGGGACATGTTCAGGATCCGGATCAGGTTGTTCGATCCGGATCCCGAAGGTGGTTCGTTCATACACCAGTTCAATCCGGATCGTAGTCTCTTGATCCGGATCCCGAACAGTGAGTTTACCATTTTCCTTGAACGATCCGGATCATGCTTCGCAATCCGGATCCCGAACGTTGATGTTTGGTAAACTGTATGAACGATCCGGATCATGCACTTCGATCCGGATCCCGAACCTTTGTTTTTCTGGAACTGGCTGACTCGTTACGACGATCCGGATCACAGCTAGTCCGATCCGGATCGCCGTCCGTAAAATTTCCAGAAATGTTAGGTTTTTGATTCTTATCTCCTTCCTGGGTTTCTAACCTATAAATACACCCTATGATTCTTTTTCTAGGGTGAATCCACTGTGAATCGATATAGCCGTCATTTTCATATATCATCTTTTACGGCTATAGATCCACATATAGAGAAGAAAGGAAATCATTAGAGAATACTCTATGTTTCTTCATCTATATTGATTAGTTTGATTCTAGGTTTTCATACTCACATCTTGAGTTGAATCAAACTAATGAATACTTAGATGGTATTTCCGATCTATCTTTGATCTAAGTATTCGGCGGATCATCACCACCCAAAACAACGATTTACCCCAAAAATCGGCGCGTGGATTCGCGTGTCCTTGTGGATTCAAGGTTCAACCGCTCTCGTGGATTCGGAGCGAGGCACGTTCGTGGATTCGAAGGGTGCTATTGGGTGAAGACCGTGGATTCGGTCGGACGTCGTGGATTCGACGTTGGACGCCGTGGATTCGGCGTTGGGCGCAGATCGTGGATTCGAGAAGCGTCGCGGAGCGAGCGGAGAAGATCCTCTAGGAGCGTATGAAAAGGTTGAGTCGTAAGTGTGTACGGTAAATCACCTTGTACGTGTTTTAATTCTAGTGGATTTCTGCCGTGTTATCGGTCCCGTGGTTTTTTACTCCGGTGATGGAGTTTTCCACGTAAAAATCTTGCGTATTATTTTTATTTCCGCATTGGGTTTTTATCGCAACGATTTTTTGAGTGTTTATGCGTTTACACCTATTCACCCCCCTCTAGGTGTTTTTTCCCCTATTTAGATCCATATTACATACAACCCAACACTTGATTCTTTCGGAGCTGATGAAGTCTTGTAGGGGAGGCTGCCTAGCAACTGGTTCCTCAATGGTAATTCCCCGAGCACTGCCTCTTTTCCTTGCACCGGTTTTTCTTTTTGTTCCAATTGGACTTGGTTCCATAGGGGCTTTTCCTTTTTCAGCTGCAGTAGGCTTTGAAGCTTCAGCAGTTGCTTTCCCTTTGGAGACAATGGGAACAGCTTGCTCGATTTCGATGTTATCCCAGTCGATCGACTCCGTCTCTGATTCAGTGTCGGAATCATCCTTGGTCTTCTTCGCTTTCTTAGCCTTCTTAGGCTTGACAGTATCCTTGGTATGAGCCATGGCAGCAAGTAGGAAAATAATCCAAGTGATCACCATTGCTATTGGTCTCTTGAGAAAAAGAAATCCTGTGTGCAACAACTCAAGAACACGAAAAAATTATTAATTTTCAAAGATTTGAAAAATTGTACCCAAACAATCATAATCATGTAGAGAGACTAAGAATCAAATTAGTTTTGCAAAAGGACTTTTAAAAATAGATCAATTGCATGATTTTCGAAAATCCTTATTATATGCCCTAAAACCGAAATTTTAGAAATCGAAGCCTAAAAATCCGTTAATCAGGAGAATACCTAGCATATAATCAAAACTAATCTACCCAGAGTTCTTATTTCAAAAGAAATTTGATCAAAAACCATCCACAAACAAAGTTGATCCAAGAATTTCATCACGTTTGAGGAGGAATAGAGAAAAACGGTGAAAAACCGAGATTTTGATCAATAAAACTTACTTGGAGTTGAAGAACTTGAGTTTGAAAGCTTCCAAGAAGGGTGAAATTTAGAGAGAGAAGCTCTGGAAACTTTGGAACAAAAGATTGGAGTAAAAGAAATCAAAACCCTTTTGTTCTTTATAAAACCCTAGCCGCGATCCGGATCAGACCATGCTTGCGATCCGGATCGGCTACCCGCAGTGAGAAATTGCGTTCGGGATCCGGATCGGCAGGTCCAATCCGGATCGTCAGCCCGCAGAAGAATACCTGCGTTCGGGATCCGGATCATCTTGCCCGATCCGGATCGGCTCCAACTTTTTCTTTAGAAAATTTCAGAGAAATTCAAGAAAAACCAGAAAAAGATTGTAAGCACAAATGTGTATCAACTTTAAACAAAAATCATCGTTTCATACAACAAGAATTAGATTATGCCAAATCTATCAATAATATCCAAAAATGAAACGAGGATTTACAAAAATTAAATCCCTTAAAGTTGAACACCTTCAATTACATCTAACTTGATCTTATGAGTAATGCCTTTATCAAATCATCAATTCAGTAAAGAAAATGAAATACAAAAATCAATAGATGTTTGAAATCCCAAATATAGTAGATAATGTATCTAGACAATCTGTTGAAGAGAGTGGCTCTTTGAGCATCTTTCTTTAAAAACCCACCTTATACCAACCTTGAAATTTGACGGAGTCAAGTATTTCAACATGCATTTTACATAATCAAAAATTTGAACAACCATGCTTGGTATACATGTGGTAGCTGCACACAATACTCGGACGACCGAGGTGGTAGCTCTTTCCTCCATGTGGTGGTAGTTTTCACACTCCTCATTGGGATGTAACTCTTTCCACATCTTTTGAGCATTTTACTTTTCTTTGACTCCCCCTCAATTGGCTATCAATTATTTAAGATATAAAATATTCAACCAAAAATTGATCTCGATTTCATACTCGACAAAGCAGTCAAATAAGATAATGACTATACCAAGAGATCATTGAGAGAGAAATTGACTTTGATCACTTAGAAGATGATTTAATTAACATAAATGATCATTGCAACAGTGAAATATTATGATGGCAAAAGCATAATAAATTTCTAAATGTGCGAAAAGATGCAATTAAAGTCAATTATGATCTATGCTCAATTAATGTCCTATGTACAAACATAGATAATGAACAGAACAAAACAAAAACAAAACCTACCCTAAGCAAAGGTTTCAAAAAGAAGTTTATTTCAAGGAAAGCATTCCAATTGCTTTTCGCAAATGAATAAAACGTTTTTGATCCAAAGGTTTTGTTAGAATGTCAGCTAATTGATCTCAGTTGAAATATATGAAAGTTGAAGAGTATTTGATTCAACTAGCTCTCTAAGAAAATGATATCTAAGTTCAATATGTTTTGTTCTGGAGTGCAACACAGGGTTTTTAGAAATGTTAATTGCACTTGTGTTGTCACAAAGAATTGTTACCGAAGATGCTGAAATCCGGAAGTCGCTCAACACACTTTTCACCCAAATGAGTTGGGTTGAACAACTACCCGCTGAAATGTATTCCGCTTCGGCAGTCGAGAGTGCTATGCAATTATGCTTTTTACTGTGCCATGCAACAAGGCAATGGCCAAGATAGAAGCATGCACCACTCGTGCTTTTCCGATCATCCACTGATCCTGCCCAATCGGCATCTGAGTATCCAACAATATCCAAACTTGTTCCCATAGGATACCAAATTCCGAAATTAATTGATCCTTTGATATACCGGATGATCCTTTTCACCGCTTTCAGGTGAACCTCCTTTGGTGCAGATTGATATCTCGCGCAGATCCCAACACCAAAAGATATATCCGGGCGACTAGCCGTGAGGTAAAGTAAACTTCCAATCATACTTCGATACAGTTTCTCGTCTACATTCTCACTTTGCGATTCACTTCCAAGTCCCTTGTGGCTAGTTCCCATTGGAGTCGGAAAATCCTTCGAATTTTCAAGATCAAACTTTTTAACCAACTCCATTGCATACTTGGATTGACTCAAGTGAATACCTTCATCATTTTGTTTAATTTGCAATCCAAGGAAATAAGTCAATTCGCCCATCATGGACATCTCAAATTCGCTTTCCATGGTCTCCGCGAATTTAGAGGCATCATTATCTCTTGTTGCGCCAAATACAATGTCATCGACATAGATTTGTGCTACAATGAAATTGTTTTGATAATGCTTCACAAAGAGAGTCCTATCAGCTCCCCTTCGAGTGTAGCCCTTCTCCAAAAGGTGCTTTGTCAACCTTTCGTACCATGCTCGCGGTGCTTGTTTCAGACCGTAAAGAGCCTTTTTCAAACGAAAAACATGGTTAGGTTGTTTATGGTCTACAAAACCTTTCGGTTGAGCCACATAAACTTCCTCATTTAAAAACCCATTTAGAAATGCGCTCTTAACGTCCATTTGAAATAATTTGATTTTAAAATGACAAGCAATAGCAAACAGTATACGAATGGACTCGAGTCTAGCTACAGGGGCGAATGGTTCGTCAAAGTCTATACCTTCTACTTGAGAGTAGCCTTGAGCAACTAATCGTGCCTTGTTCCTGATGATAGTACCATCCTCATTTTTCTTGTTCTTGAAGATCCATTTGGTACCTATCACATTATGTTGCTTTGGAGGCTTCGTTAATTCCCAGACTTTGTTTCGCTCAAATTGATGGAGCTCTTCCTGCATTGCTTTAATCCAGTAGTCATCCTGAAGAGCTTCATCTATGTTCTTTGGTTCGATTAGAGATACGTAGCAAGCGAATCCACAAACCAACTGCCTCCGAGTTCTAACTCCTTCTTGTGGATCTCCAATAATATTCGATTCCGGATGATCCTTGGAGATTCGTAGCGTTTGTTGAAACGGAGTACTCGGAGATATATGAGATGATTCCTGCACATTAGATAAACTTGAAGAACCATTAGATGCATCATTAATATTGGAAGTATTATTATGAGAAGATGCAACGGCAGGAGAATCATCATCTAGAGAGATATCGAGGGTAGATTTTTCAGATGCAAAGTGAAAAGCTTCATCTACTTTAACATTTATAGATTCTACGATCGTCTTAGATTCTAAGTTAAATACTCGATATGCTCTACTATTAGTAGAATACCCCAAGAAAATCCCTTCGACACTTCGTGAGTCAAACTTTCCAAGATTTTCACGGTCACGTAAAATGTAACACCGACTCCCGAAGATGCGAAAATATTTGATGTTGGGTTTTCTACCACACCATAGTTCATATGGTGTATTTAACGTTCCCGGGCGCAAAAACACTCGATTAATGACATAGACAGCGGTGTTCACAGCTTCAGCCCAAAAATGTAGCGGTAAATTCCGGCTATGAAGCATCACACACGCCATCTCTTGAACAACCCTGTTTTTGCGCTCAACAACACCATTCTGTTGAGGTGTATAGGGTGCAGAGAATTCATGCTTAATACCGTTTGAAGTACAAAAGTCAATGAATTTAGAATTAATGAATTCTCCACCTCTATCACTTCTAACACGAATGATCTTTTCATTCTTTTCAATCATAATACGAAGGCAAATCTCGTGAAAAGAATCAAAAGTATCAGCTTTCTCTTTTAAAAATGCTACCCAAGAATACCGAGAGAAATCATCAACCAATAAGAAAATATACCATTTACCTCCCAAAGATGGTTGACGGGTCGGCCCCATTAAATCCATGTGTAAAAGTTCCAAAGGCCGTTTTGTACCAACGTGGTTCAAGTTCTTGTGTGCAGTTCTGGACTGTTTTCCCTTTTGGCAACCACCACACACAATGCTTTGTTTAAATAAAAGTTTTGGAACCCCTTGACCACGTCCTTGTTTGAAATTTTAACAAGTTCCTTAAAATTTATGTGACCTAGCCTTTCATGCCAAAGTGTTTCATTATTCAAAGAAACTAGGTTACATTTTTCTGAAATTTTATTAGGAACAACATAGCAATTGTTTTCAGATCTAACCCCTTTTAAAAAGAAGACATGGTCCTTATCAGTTACAACGCATTCAACAGATGAAAAGTTAACTGAAAAACCATTGTCGCAAAGTTGACTTATGCTTATGAGGTTAGTCTTAAGGCCATCAACAAATAAAACGTTTTTCAAAATCGGGCCATCTGGAATAGCTACCGTCCCTTTTCCAACAATTTTGGAAGATCGACCGTCTCCGAAAACAACAAGTCCTCCGGAGATTTTCTCAAGATTTTGAAAACTATTTTTGTCACCGGTCATGTGACGCGAACAACCGCTATCCAGATACCAAGACGAACTATCATATGCATGCAAGGAAACATTGGTAACAAGACAAGAAAAGATTTCACCTTTGCGCACCCAAGCCTTTTTGGAGTGCGTCGGTAATGGTCGTGAAGTTATATGCCTAGGTGAAAGCGTCTTGTTAAAACGATTGCTGCTCCTTGATGGAGTCGTCTTGCGCGGTAAACTACCAGGGTTCTTTTCTTTCAATTGATTTGGAATTGATTTCCGAGGAATCACCTTTGTGGTAGTCATTGCAAGAGATGTTTGAGGTGAGCATTTGACTCCCGTCTTGCAATATCTTCTTATGTGCCCTGAAACACCACAACGAAAACATACCTTAGATCTTGACGACCCCAAAGAGGATGAAGTAGGTTTGTTGTCGTTGTTTGTCTTGAATTCCGGTGTCGGAGGAGGAGATACCGACTGAGGCACAAAAACTGTCCCACTCGAACTTGGACTGTTTCCAGTTTGAGTGTATCCGAGGCCGAACCGATTTGATTGACCAAGACCAAGAAGTCTATCCAACTTACTCCTTCCTGAAGAGAATCGCTGTAAGTCATCCTTGAGTTGGAAAATGGTCTTTGTCATTTCCAGGTTATCCTGTCGAGCCTCGTTGTAGAGCTTTGAGAAGTGATTCGCTTTATCCACCAGATTTGTATGTTCCTTCTCAAAACGCTCATTGGACTCTTGAAGGGAAACATTTACTTTTATCAGATTTTTCCTTTCCACTTCAAGAGCGTTTGAGAGAGAAGTTGCTCTTTTTGCTTCTTCTCCGAGATCATGCACTCTCCCTCTCAAACTCTTGTTTTGCTTAGCCACTTTATTTGAATCCCTTAAAAGTCTGTGGTAGGCTAAAGCAAAATCTTCACCTTCCGAATCATCCGATTCGTTGTCCGTTGCAATCTTTTCAACAGTGGAGTTGGACAACGACTCGGACGTACTTGCCATAAAGCACATGAAGGGTGAAGATATGGACGCGTGGAATGCCGTGGAGCTCTTTTCTTCATCACTTGAAGACGACTCATTTGACGTTGAGTTGTCATCCCAAGTGACGACTTGCATCGCCTTCTTCTTTGCCGGATACTTGTTGGGACACTCCGTTGCAATGTGGCCGTAGCCTCGACATTTGAAGCATTGTAGTTGTCCCTCTGAACTTTTCTTATCCTTTGAGAAGTTCTCTTGCTTTCTTGACTTGTAACTTGAAGTACCCTTGCCTTTGATGGACTTTCCGAAGGATGGAGATTTGTTTGAATTACCCCTTCGAAAGTTGCGGCGAAACTTCCTTGTCAAGAGAGCGAGCTGCTTCCCGAAATCCTCCATAGAAGGGTTCTCGTCATCGTCTGAGGAGGATGTATCCGCGTCTTCTTCCTTAGTTGTTTTCAACGCATAACCTGAAGACTTAGAAGTGGATGCCTTTCCAGAAGAATTGTTAGTAGTAAATGTCATTTCATAAGTTTGTAATGCACCAACTAATTCTTCTACACGTATTTCGTCCGGGTGTTTAATAGTTTCAATGGCAGTAACCTTTGGGCGAAATCGTTCAGGAAGAGTTCTTAAGATCTTTCTTACAATCTTAAATTCTGGAATCTTCTCTCCCAGGTTAGCACATGAGTTTACGATGTCTTGCAATCGTGTATAGTAGTCCGTGAAAGATTCATTTTCTGCCATCAAGATAGAGTCAAACTTGCTCGTAAGCATTTGCAGTTTCCGAATCTTCACGAGGTTAGTTCCCTCATGTGTAACCTGAAGAACATCCCAGATTTCTTTCGCAGTCTCACATGCTGAGACGCGAGAGAACTCAGTTTGAGATAAGGCATTAAAAATAGCATTAATTCCCTTGCCATTGTAAGAAGATGAATCTAACTCTTCCTTGGTCCATTTCGACCTAGGTTTTAAGGTGTGAACATCACCAATAAATTCAGTTGGATTAGACCATCCTAATTCAATTGATTGCCACACCCGTTCGTCGATGAAAATTAAAAAGGCTTTCATCCGCACTTTCCAGTACGCATAATTTGTTCCATCGAAGAACGGGGGTCGGTTGATGTTTCCACCTTCAACCATTGTTTACAACCCTATTCCCGCTCTGATACCACTTGTTGGGTTATAAGTAATAAGGATCTAAATAGGGGAAAAAACACCTAGAGGGGGGTGAATAGGTGTAAACGTATAAACACTCAAAAATCGTTGCGATAAAAACCCAATGCGGAAATAAAAAATAACTCGCAAGATTTTTACGTTGAAAACTCCATCACCGGAGTAAAAAACCACGGGACCGATAACACGGCAGAAATCCACTAGAATTAAAACACGTACAAGGTGATTTACCGTACACACTTACGACTCAACCTTTTTCATACGCTCCTAGAGGATCTTCTCCGCTCGCTCCGCGACGCTTCTCGAATCCACGATCTGCGCCCAACGCCGAATCCACGGCGTCCAACGTCGAATCCACGACGTCCGACCGAGTCCACGGTCTTCACCCAATAACACCCTTCGAATCCACGAACGTGCCTCGCTCCGAATCCACGAGAGCGGTTGAACCTTGAATCCACAAGGACACGCGAATCCACGCGCCAATTTTTGGGGTAAATCGTTGTTTTTGGTGGTGATGATCCGCCGAATACTTAGATCAAAGATAGATCGGAAATACCATCTAAGTATTCATTAGTTTGATTCAACTCAAGATGTGAGTATGAAAACCTAGAATCAAACTAATCAATATAGATGAAGAAACATAGAGTATTCTCTAATGATTTCCTTTCTTCTCTATATGTGGATCTAGAGCCGTATGAAATAAGATATGAATATGACGGCTATGTGGATTCTTTTTGGATTAACCCTAGAAAAAGAGTCATAGGGTCTATTTATAGGTTAGAAACCCTAGGAAGGAGATAAGAATCAAAAACCTAACATTTCTGGAAATTTTACGGACGGCGATCCGGATCGGATTTGAGCGATCCGGATTGCAGTAGCAATAAAGACGGTTTCCAGAAAACAAACGTTCGGGATCCGGATCGGAATGCCTGATCCGGATCGTTCATACATTTCAGAAAACTCAACGTTCGGGATCCGGATCGTGAGATGCTGCGATCCGGATTGAAGTAATGTATGAAACAACAACCTTCGGGATCCGGATCGCTGGCTCTGATCCGGATCCTGAACATGTCCGAACACCAGTTTTTGATTTTTATGCAGTTAAAAATTCTTCCAAGTGTTTCTACACTACGAGAAGTATTCGGATCACACAAAATCTTTAGTTAAACATACCTGATCCTTTTGAATTCTTCTTTCTTGAGATTGAGTTAAATGATCCAACTTTCTTCACCTTCAATCTTCAAGACTTGAAACTTTCACGAAACTACGCCAACTCAAAATCCGTAACAATATACATGTATGAATATCTCTACACTAATTGTGTATGTTCGTTGCCTCATTACTAATAGTCTTACCATTATAGGCTACTATCCATAAGCTCGGCCACTATGCCGCTACAAAAGGGTTACACTAACCCGGCGACCTAGGCCACTCTAATTCTCTTTTTCTTATTCCCATTCTTGTACTTTAGTTCAAGTTTCTTATCCCTTTGGAAGTCTCGCCCAACGGGCCCGTGCCCGGCAGTCATGCTACCATAAGACGAGATATCCCAAAGGCGCCACATGTCACACTTTTACTTTGCCTTTCTCTTTTCACATTGTCTCGAATGAGTTTAAAACATCTTGACACTCATTCCTCCGAGAGTGAAATATGCTCAAATCTCCCGCTAGCACCTTTGCCTTGAATGAGTCTAAAGCACCTTGGCACTCATTCACTTGGGAGTGAAATATGCTCAAACGTCCCATTAACATCTTTGCCTTGATCACTTGGGAGTGAAATATGCTCAAACCTCCCATTAATATTTTTGCCTTTAGAATTTTCCCTTTTTTTAACTCTTAGCCATTTAGGCTTTTCTTTTAAAGCTCAATAATGCCGGGTTCGAGAGTTCCAAAAGACGAATGCCTACAACCCCAATCAAACAAGAACAAATTCCAGGCACCACCTACCGTAGTTCTTGGCCTAAAGTAAATAGTCTTTTACTTTTTCTTTCTTTCATTCACTTAAGCCTTTAACTTGTTTTTGCTTCTTAAGTATTTTCTTTTCACGTTGATTTCAGATGAGTTTAAAGCACCTTGGCACCCATTCACCCGGTAGTGAAATATTCTCAACCCCCCGTTAGCACTCATGCCTCGATACTTGCTATGTTACTTTTCTCTTTTATCCTATGTTATTTACTCTAGAATAACTTGGGTGCCACTAACTGTAGTAGCCGCTGGTTTGGAAGTACTATGATCTTTTTATTTGGTTTTATTTACACCGTGTTTCGTCTGGGGGGTCCGGAGTGTGACTTTTCTACTCTTGTCTGGGCAGGCCGTCCGGGCTCGCGGGTATTTTTTTTAGGCAATAAAGCTCGCGAAACGGAGAACGGCGGCGCGATCGGATTTTGATTCCGACTCCGGAATCTCCCAGAATAATTTTCAGAAGATTGTTAGCGGTTCGGGCGACCAGCACGGATTCCGAGGCAAACCGGATCCAGGTTTGCACCCGAACCCTCTTTTTTGTTGATCGGGGGTTTGGGTTTAATTTTTTCCATACTCAATTCGCCGATCGTTAATTTTGTAATTTCGGGACTTAGGGTTTAAGTCCCCTTGTACCTAAACGGCTAATTAATTGGTGTTTTGGGGATTAGGTCTCGACCCCCTTCCTTTCCTCTCACCCTAGGCGTACGTTACCCCGAGCGCGGACGAGGAACGGTTCCCCAACCCCTTTTTCTTCCCATCGATCGGCGTGGAGTACCGCGGCGGAGCGATCGAGGAGAGGGAAGAACACCTCACACCCTCCGGAACCGGGCATGCAAGAACGGGACGATCCCTCCTCTCCCAAACTCCGTCGACGTAACCGAGGTGAGACGTGGTTTTGCCATTCTTGGATTTCTTGCTCTTAGCAATCGGGGGGGGGGGGGGGGGGGGGGGGGGAGGGGCACAGGCGACGGATTCTTCGGAATCCGGCGCGCGTGCGCAGGCCCCACGTGGGCGGCGCGCCCGTGCGGCCCGCACGGGGCCGGGCGCGCACACCCGCGCGTGCGTGCGGCGCTTCTACGCGGCCGCACTGGGACGGGCGCCGCACGGGTCACGCGAACCGGGGGCCGTCCGTGCCTTTGCCCTCGCCCGGGGACGTCGCCGCCGCCGCCGCCGGATCGGCGGGCCGTGCCTCGTGACCGACCGGGAGGGTCTTGCAGTTCGTAATATTTATTCGAGTTCCGAGTTACTGACTTCCTTATGGCATGTTCGCATAGGTCCGGGCGAGCGCACAGAGACGCGGAAGGACCTAGCGTCGACTAGCAGCGCGACAACGAAAAGGTGGGTTGTATTTCGGGACTTAGAGTCGGGTAACCGGCAGTTGTCACTTATTTTAACGTATCTATCTAACGGTGCTAACATGGTAGTCCTTAGGGTATCTATCGGTGAGTATATATATATGGTACTTTTGCTATTAGCTCGAGGCTGCAGCACCCGCACCCGCGGTTTGGCCACCGCAAAGGTTGCGCTTTTCCTGAAAAGTGGTCTATGACCCGTGTAAACCCACGAGGGGACGTAGTGGGGGCCCCCGCAGGTGGGGGGTTTTGAGGCACCGAGGTGCGAGCAGTGCGACCCGTCGGCGTAGGTGCCCGACGTGGTTTGCCGAGGTAGGTGCTCGGTTGGGATGCCGGGGTAGGTGCCCGGATTAGGTTTTTGCAGGTGGCGTGGTTTTTCCTCTTTTTGGGAGAGTGGTTGCTCCGGACAGTTTACGGTTGGACGCATTTCTTTACCCTGCTTTTATTACCATTATTGTGTCGCTGACTTCCCACTTTGTGACAGGGTCCTTCAGGGGGGAGAGTTAGGCGACGGTGAGGCCGAGACAGGAGTATCTGGGTCACTAGAGACCCCGAACTGTACTTTTTTCCTTTCTTTCGCATTCCATTTATTACTGTAGACTTATGTGTGGTTCTCGATACCCTCGTGGGGTCGGTGTGGATGTCGGCAAACTTCTGCTTATTTATTAAACTTCCTTTCCTCTCTCTGTGGGCCGCTTTCGAAAAGAAAAAGAGAAAACGAACTCAAAAGAATTGCGAAAACCGTTTTCAAAACCTAAGTGTCGTGTGGGCACTGTTTTCAAAACCCTGTGGATTTATGAATTTCGAAAAGGGATTTCAAAACCTAAGTGTCGAGTGGGCACTGTTTTCAAAACCCTGTGGTTTTATGTTGTTTTCGAAACTGGTTTTAAAAATCTAGGCGCCGAGTGGGCGTCGTTTTTAACAATTGTGGATTTATCCTTTCAAACTGGTCGGCCGTGAGAATACTTCGGTTTTAGTGCATGTATGTATGTATGTACGTATGTTGAACTGTTGTGATTGAAATAATGACTGATTTGGACGTTGTACTAGCCGCAACGCCGTGCATATACAGAGGAGGTTCTGTCCATTTGTAGAGTGATTCTGTGTATGCGGCGGGTCTGGGCACGCACCGGGGAAGAAGGTTTTTCAAAAAAAATCTAGGTACCAAATACATACCTTTTTGTGAACCATTTCCGCTGACAGAAACCCCCGGGGCGTGACAGATTAAGATGGTATCAGAGACTTCTTTTAATCACAACAGTTAGTGCCGACATCCTCAGGGATACCTCACTTGGCTACAAATGAATGGAATGGATAGGGCATAGGAGATTAGAACGCGAGTGATCGAGGGGGGGGGGGGGGGGGAAACAGTCTGAGTCCTTTACTCTCGATAGGTGGTTTGTTGCTTGTTTAGCGAAGTTTAGAGCTGACTTTTGTTGTGTGTGTGTGACAGACATGGCCCATACTAGATCGTCGGCCGAGGACACAGGGGCTGACGCGACGGCATCGACGGTCGCGGAGAACCAGCTCCTGCGGCAACAACTGCGAGAGATGGCGGGGCAGCTGGCAACCCTCACGGACCATGTGCGTCAGTTGACGCAACAGCACCAGGCCGTGACAGTGACGGTCGCCCCAACCCCTCTGCAGGGGCCAAGTGCGCCGGCGACGGGACCGTAGGTGATGGGGGCCGGGGCAGTAATGGTCCCTCCACCAACTGCAGCAGCCGGGGTACCGCCAACCCAGGCTACGGCGCAAACAGCAGCACCCGCGTTAGCAACTACAAGACCAGTGCCGGGAGCCACCGGCGGGGGTACCTCGGGGGAGACCGTGATCACACCTTCCCCTACAGTGGCCGCCGCCGCCACGGGGGAGGGGTCAGTTCCGCTAACTGAGCGGGACCGCGTGCGGGCCAACCTGGCCGACTTTAAGAAGTATGATCCACCCACGTTCGAAGGGGAGACGACCGATCCCTGGGTCGTCGAGAAGTGGGTGGGATCGATGGAAAAATTGTTCGAAGACTTGCTTATGGAGGATTGCGAGCGGGTTCCCCTAGCGGTCCACTTCTTAGAGGGGAACGCCCGCTTATGGTAGAAGACGGTGCGCCCTGATCCACAAAGGGCACCGTGCTCCCATCGTGGACAACGTTCAAACATGAGTTGTTCGGGGCCTTCTTCAGCAACAGCGTTAAGAAGAAACTGGAGGATGACTTGAACCACATCCGACAGGGGAGCAAGACAGTTATGGAATACCAACGCGAATTCGTGAGGTTGGCCAACTGCGTCCCTTTCGTCATAAGGGACGAGTCCCACAAGGCTCAACTGTTCGTGGATGGCTTTCGAAGCGACATTTTCCAGGTGGTCCAAGCTGCCGACTTGCACACCTTTCAGACAGTGGTCGACAGGGCCACTGTTGTGGAGCGCGGGTTCGCTGTTACGCGCGCTAGGAGGGAGGCCCCGGCGCATCATGAGGATAGGAAGCGACAGCAACAGTACTCCGGGGGAGGTTCCTCCAGCGGGAGCCGACCCCCCAAACGGTGGAAGCCACAGGCAGGATCTCGGAGCGCACCAGCAGAAGGACCGAGGCCGGGGGATAGGCCTTGTGTAATTTGTGGAGGAGCGCACCGGGTACCAGATTGCCCCCAGCGATTTGATCATTGCTTCCGCTGCGGCAAGCAGGGGCACTTCTGCCACAACTGCCCCTTAACTCTGGGAGCGGTTTCCTCAACAGCTTCGGCGCCTGCATCACAGCATTCTGGGAAGGGAAAAGTGTGACACCCCGGAATTTGGATTAGTCCTATATATAAATGATATAATAGGACTAAAACGCTTAACTCTCATAACCTCTTGGATCTTGCTACCATCCAAAATGCTATAGCCGGGTTAAGAGTTTTAGTCCTATTATATCATTTATATATAGGACTAATCCAAATTTCGGGGTGTCACATTCTTCAGTCCTAGGGAGCAAAAACATTGAACATTGCTCAAAACCACATCCAGAATCTCAGCTGTGCACAAAAGTCTCAGAAATGACTCAATTCACCTAATTTAGAGTCCAAATTTGAAGTTCCAGAAAATACGAAAATTGGATCACTTTAAGTCCTGGAAATTTCCCCATAAAAACCAACTTAAAATTCCATTTGTACATCCCAGGGGAGTAAAAACACTAACCTCTGCTCGAAATCCCAAACTGAAAACAAGTGTCTCAAAGATTGCTATATTTACCTGGTTTAGAGCTCTAATTAGGTCCCATCTTCAATACAAAAGTTTCAGATCTTGAAGTTGTGAAGAGAACCCCACAAGAATCACCCAAAAATTCCACTCCTACAGCTCTCGAGACCTTCTGGAATAAAATGCGACGAAGTGGAACCCAAAATCAGCAATGACCAAGCTCCAACAATGGTGGTTCCCTTGATGAAGAAGAAGAAGATAAAGGTTGCTTCTTGGACTCCTTAGCAGCTAAGAAGTAAGATGTCTAAAAGAGTTAACCCCAGCCCTTAAGCTCCCTTAAATAGGCTAAACAAGCTCCTAAATTGGGCTTAAGGTGCAACCCAACGCTCTCACCAACTCCCCTCTCATAACCAACTCCCTTGCACCCGATCCGGTGCAAGGCGGGTCGGACCAAATGGTCCGACCGACCAAGTGTCACGCACGCCAGCACGGCCCAGCCCACGCGCGGGCGCGGGCTCGCGCCACGCGTGCGCGTGCATGCGCGGCGCATGGCGGCCCGGTGCACCGTCCGTGCACCGGCCCCATGCGGTCGCCTCCTGCACCGGGTGTACGCCCCCCCATGCACCGCGCTGCACCCGCCGGTGCATGGCCCGTGAGCCGGCCGCCGTGAGCCGGCCGCCGTGAGCCCGGTCCACACCGCCAGCAACACCCAAAACACCATTTTAAGCCCAAAGTATCCATAAAAAGTGTATTTCGCACAGTTTTTCGCGCTGAGTCTGCTTTTCTTGTCCATTTGGCGAACCGAGGATTCCAACACACCGAAAAAGTAAAACCAAAGCTCTCCAAATCAAGCTGGGGCTTCCGCGTTGATCCAAAACAACCCGAACTCAACTGAAGGCACAAGAGAGACATGCTCGAGGCGATTTCTCCGCACCACGCCATCATGCGAGGTCGGTGCGCTATCCGAAATACCGGTACTCTACACTCTCCCCCCCTTAAAAAGGTTTCGTCCCCGAAACCTAAAACAACCCACAACATCAAGACCAAACCGACAAAACCAACGCAAACAACCAACGAAGGTAAGGCCCCACCACGCTTCCGCTGCGCCACTCTGATATAATGACGCCCCACTTTCCACGGGTTCACCTATCCTAGAACTACTCTAGCTCTAGCACGCTTAACTCTCATAACCTCTTGGATCTTGCTACCATCCAAAATGCTATAGCCGGGTTAAGAGTTTTAGTCCTATTATATCATTTATATATAGGACTAATCCAAATTCCGGGGTGTCACAAAAAGCCCCTATGGGGTCAACTTCTAGACCCCCTGCACCACGGCGAGAGGGGGAAAGGCAACCATAGGTTGGCGGAAGAGTTTACTCGATGACCCGCCAGGAGTCGGACCCGCCGGCGGACGCGCTAGCAGGTATTACTTCCGTTTCGCATTCCCGTGCTAGAACTCTTTTTGATACCGGAGCAACACACTCTTTTATTTCTCGTGACTTCGTGTTTGTGCATGATCTTGGGGAGACACCTCTGCAAAATAGAATGACGGTTCAAACGGCGGCAGTGGCCTTGGAGGCGACTAGCTTTGTGGCCGCCTGCCCGATTAAGCTAGGGCAACTGGCTTGCCCTTGGGATTTTGTGGTAATTCCCCTGAAGGAGTACGACGCCGTGTTGGGCATGGACTGGCTCTTGAGGTACCAAGCGCTCATCGATTGCGAGAAACGGCAGGTGCGGCTACAAGAACCGGGTTTTCCTGAGCACGTGTACCTGGCGTGCAAGAGTACTTCCTTCCCTGCGGTCATCTCAGCAGCAAGGGCCAGAAGACTAGTAGAGGGTGGATGCGTGGCCTACTTGGCATCAGTGGATCTAGTCACCCGACCCCCGGCGACACTTGCAGACATCCCAGTGGTGAGGGATTTTCCTGATGTTTTCCCGCCGGAACTGCCCGGCATGCCCCCTGAACGGGAGGTGGTGTTTCCTATCGAACTACTACCGGGCACGCAGCCTATTACGAAGGCGCCTTACCGAATGGCCTTCGTGGAGTTGAAGGAGCTCAAGGCGCAACTGGAGAATGTAGTGATTCGGCTTTTACGACTAATTGTGACTCACATGTTAATTATTTATGCCCTTAAGTGAATAAATTTATTTAATGTTTGAAACTCGGTTAGTGTGCGGTGCGGGTATTTTTCCGTTGAAGGGCTCGGAAAACGAAGACCAATGGTGCGATCGGATCGGGAATCCGATGTACGGATCTCCCGGAATGGGGTTTCTAAGATCGCAATGACTTAAGGCGTGCATCGAAATCCGCATAAAATATCCGGCATGCTTTTTGGGGGAATTTGGATATTCCATGTGATTAATTAATTAAGGAATTAATTAATCGGTTACGTGAAATTAAATTTGGGATTTTTATTTTCTATGATTAATTAATTTGGAAAATTAATTAATCGGCGACTAGGATTTAAAAGGGGTCGAATTAATACGTACAAAAAAAAAGAGGAGAAAACCCTAGCCGAAAAGAAAGAACGCGAAAGAGAAAGAAAAGAAAAAGACGGAACCCTAGCCGAAGGAAAGAAAGGAGAAAAGGAAGGAAACGAAGGAGTCCGATCACCCCGAACAACGAGCCGGAGACAAGAGCGCGATCGGACGACTTCCCCGTGGATTAATCCGGTGAGTGAATCCTCGTTGTGGTTTTTCGGGATCTTCTTTTACGTTTTTGTTTAGGGTTTCGGTCGTCTCCGTCACCTCCGCTACCGCCGCCGTCGTTGCGCAAGTTAGGGCACGACACGGGCGGCGGAGACGCGCGATACCGCTAGGGCATCGCGCGGGCGGCAACCGCCGGAGCCGCGCGGGCACCGCGCGGGCGCCGCGCGGATCGTACCCGCGCGGGCGCCGCGCGGGTCACACCCGCGCGGGCACCGCGCGGCCGCCGCTCGGGATTTGCACCCGCGCGGGGCGCCGCACGGGCACCGCGCGGCCGCCGCGCGGGATTTGCACCCGCGCGGGGCACCGAGCGGGCGCCGCGCGGGCCCGCACCCGCGCGGGCGCCGCACGGGCACCGCGCGGGCTGCACCCGTGTGGGCGCCGCGCGGACCACACCCGCGCGGGCGCTGCCCGGGGAGGGCCGCCGCATGGGTTCGGGCGGCGCGGGGCTCCTGCAGGCGGCGACGGCTGCGCGGGGGAAATCCGTTGATCGACGGGTTTGACGGTTTCCTTGGGTTTCCGTCGGACGGGTAATGTCGGGCTTTCATTTTGTAGAATTAGTGCGTGGTTCTGACTTTGGTTACCCTTATGGACTCTTCTTAGGTCTAGCTACGCAACGGGAGTGTGCAAAAGATCCGGGTGCTTCGATTCCCTCGCAACCAGGTGGGTACCCTTGCTATAAGTGCAACGAGTGCAGTAAGTGCACCATATCATCGTAAAAGGCTCGTTAACTTGTCTAGTAAAGTAGATGGACTATTATACCTTTGCATGAATACTTTTATTCAATAATTGTGGCGGCTGCGGTCGCGGGGCTTATCACACGCCGACACCGGCAATTTCGGTTTTGGATGCTGCACGTACACAGGCGGATTGGCCTCCGCATGGGTGTACTTTTCCGGAGAAGTGGTCCGAGTGACCCGTGTGCCCCACGTGTATGGGGTGGGGACCTCTTCACGACAGCTAAGGAGCCGCACTAGCTCCGTGAAGGGGTTAAAAGCATCATGGGGGTAATGTGACTGTGCACGAGGGGAGACTTCCGTCTCTCCGACAGGTACTCTGGGGATGGAGCCCAGCTTATTTTGTAACAGGGTTTTAGCGAAAGGTTCCGGTATAATCGGTTTGTTTTTGATTCAACGTTAATTATTAAGACATCTACTTTATTTGTCACTGACTTTACCCACTCCGTGACAGGTTTGACTAGGGACTCTAGTCGGGATGGTGGTGAGACTGCATCGAGAGGACCGTAGTCGTAGGAGGCTTTCTACTCGTTGCCCCTTGGATTTATCTCAGTTCTTTCTTAACTACTGTTAGTTTAATTTGCATCTGTGGATCATAATAGTTATAGTTAGCACTGTGGATTGGATGTACTATTACGGTTTAGACATACTTTCGTGATTTCGGGCGCGGCATGTTTCTATCATCATAAAAATGATTGCGAAAATATTTTCAAAAGCAGAGTGTCGTATGGGCACAGAGTTTGTAAACCTCTGGATTTATCCTTTCCAAATGATGTCGCCGCTCTCTTGTTGGATGTCGGGTGGACACCGTTTGCAAAACCGTAGGTAATTACTTCTCCTGCTCTATGTTTGATGACGACTGTATGGTTGATGGTTGGTATTGTAAATGGGACGTCGTGCATATACAAAAGAGACTCTGTCTGATTGCAGAGTGAATTTGTATATGTGGCGGTCTGTCGCGCACCAGGGGCGAGGTTGATCTTCACGTGTGAAGAAAAAAAATATAATACACGTTTTTCCGCTTATACTAAGACCTCCCGGGGCGTGACAAATTATATGGTATCAGAGAAAAACAACCATAACCACAGTAGTCGGAGATCCACATCCACAGTGTATGATGCCACAAGCAAATTGGGACACGAGATAACCAAGGAATAGGTGCGGTAGTACGTGAGAGTACGGGGAAACGGGGTTTAATATAAGTGCGTTGTAAGTCAAGGTGCTAGGGTGATAATGTTAGGGTTAACGCGGTTTCTTTGATTTCAGCAGACGATGGCCCGGACTAGGTCATCTACCCAGAACGCAGGTGCAGACGATGCGGCCCCGGCCGCCGCAGAGAATCGGCTTCTCCGACGGCAGTTGCGAGAAATGGCCGGACAATTAGCGACGTTGGCAAAGCAGGTTCGTCAACTGACGCAGCAACAGGCGACAGCGTCAGCAGAGCATGCCCCGACCCCTCCGCCCGACACGGCCGCCCCCACTACGGGACCGCCGGGAGAGGGTGGCGTGACTGCGACCGCACCCCATCAGACTTCGGTGACGGGCGTGTCGGCGGAACAGGCCGCAGCCCCGGGGGATATGTCCACCCCAACGGCTTCAGGGCCCATGCCGGGTGCGACAGTGGGCGACTCAGTAAGGGAAGCAGGGACGACCCCTGTTCTCGGGGGGTCCGCCGCTGTAGGACCCCTGAACCCCATGCAGCTTTTTTCCGTGAATCCACTGTGCAAACAACTGTTGATGGTGTATTTGGCCCATAGTGCATCAAAGGGATGCCACAGATGGACCCTGTGTGCTTTTATTAGCTGGGTTGGCCTTCGGCTGCTTTTGTCGAATTTTAGAAAAGATTTTAGGCCAATCGGAGGTTGGATTTGGATTCAGCGCGGAAAAACGCTTGAAAACGACTTTTTGTTTGCTAAATTCTGAGTCCGGATGCCCAAAAACGGACTCCCGGAAGTTTTACTGGATTTCTGGTGCATGGGGGAGCCGTGGACCGGCGGGAGTGCCACGTGGCGCCCTCTGATTGGTCGGCGCACGCGGCTGGGTCCACGGAATGACTGGAGTGTGACCGGGGTGCACGGTTGGAGGCGTGGACCGGCGGGTGTCCACGTGGCAGCGCCGGATTGGCCGGCCCACGCGCGCTCGGTCCACGGGAGCGCGCGGGGAGTCGTGGACCGGGGCGCGCCACGTGGCAGCACCGGATAGGCGGGCTCACGGGCGCACGGTCCACGCGACGCGCGGGGCAGGTACGGGGCAGGTGGCCGTACGCGGGGCAGGTGCGGGCGGCGTGGGCAGCGCCACGTGGCGCCCGCTGATTCGCGGGTGCCACCCACCGCGTTGACGCGGGCAGGGACACGTGGCGGTCTCTGCGGCAGCTTGCACGGTTGCCGCCTGTTCGGGCGACACGTGGCGGGCCCTGAGGCGGGTCGGACGAAGTCGGGATCCCGTCCGACGGCGCGTACTGGGCCGGGCCGCACTGTGCGCGCCCGAAAGTCGTGGGCCGGGCCGCACTGTGCGCGCCCGGAAATTTCCGGGCGCCCGAAAGTTGGGACAAGATGGGAATTTTCTCAATTGTTTTCTTCAGCCTATAAATAGGCAGCCCGAGCCCTCTTTTCTGCTTTTTTTCTCTCAGCCCACGCATGATCTCCCCGAGCTCCCTTTAGATGATTTGTTCCTCTCTAAGTTCTTGATCTTCTTGCAGCATTTTGGGATTTTTAGGAGCACACATCCCGAGGTTCTGGATTTTACGGCGCGGCGTGACGTTGCATTTCCGGAGTTCCTCTTCGTCGCTGTTTGGTGAAAAATTCCTCCTGGGCTACCCCGACCATCTTTTTCTTTGATTCTTGCGCCGACAGACTCCTAAGAGGTAGGGCTTCATCTTTCATCCTGATTGCGCTTTCCCGTTTTGAGGTGTTGGCACGGATCCCGAGGCAACATAGTAACCCATTTTCTGTGTGGAGTTTTGTGACAGCAGCTGAGTGTTTTGGCCATATCTTCGCGCACGAGCGTCAGACGGAAACGTTCTTATACAACTTTTTCATCTTCAGATCGCAAGGAACGCGCTCGTATTTTTCTTGGATTTTTCCGAGATTTCTTCAGAGGTGAAAATTACTGTTTCTCTGTGTACAGTGCTACAGTCTTTTTGTGCTGAAATCTTTTGAGTGTACCACCTTGCGGAATTAATATCTTGTCTTACCGAACTCAGATTTGGGCGTGCAAGCAGCCGGTTCGAAGGTATCGACGCGAGGATCGCTGTGATATTTTTTCTGGGAATTTTCTGGGCATTTTCAGCAGGTGAAAATTAAGCATTTTTGGGACTGTTGTTGTTGTGTGTGTGAGAGCAGATTTTGGAATGTATGTGTAATAGTGGACTTTTTATTGTGCCAGGAGTGTTACGGGTGTGCTGAACTTATTGGAGCAAGGGATTTGATTTATCTAGTATTTTCAGCAGTTGGGATTTGGACAGTTAGCACTTCAGGTGGGTGGTTGTTGTACTCCTCTCCTTTGGTATGCCCACTAGGAACATCAGAGTGTCCCAATGTTAATGATGCTAAGCTTATTGTTGGTAGCCTTGCATGCACTAGGAAACTAATTAATCGATGATTAATCCTTGGTGATAATGTTGATAGCATGATTACTTTATTTAGTCGCTTAATTATTCTGGACAGCATGTTTAGGGGCGGGATAGTATTTGATGGCTATAAATTGATGATCATTCAAAGGAGACTGTCACCTTAGCTTTTGTTGCTCTAAATTGGTTACTCTGGTTAATTGTTATTTATCCTGGACAGCATGTTTAGTGATAGGTTAGCGAATTTATGACCTTGCTATAGGGAGCATTAACTTGAGACAGTATGTTTGACACTCGATGCTGTATTTTATTTATTCATGTGAAATAGACTAAAGTATTGGGACAATTGCATGCTTAAACTGGTCACATAGCTGAGTCACTATTTACTGATACACTATCTTCTGGGATTTGACTTAGGAGAAACCATGCTTTTATTTCTTTCTCCTATTATGTAGACTTCCGAGATAGCATGCTCGGGTTCGAGCGGGGGCAGGGATAGTGTAGTCAGATTGCTGGGGATTTGGGACAAATTGGGGCTTTATGACAGGGTGTTGCGGCAACCACGGATTTTGGGTGGTTGACCGGGTTATACTATTGCATCAGATTGGGTGAGGGGGATCGGGCTATCTTCTGTCGAGGGTTTTTCCTACTTGATCTGAGTCACGATCCAGTCCTGCTACATCATATTACTTTCGGCTACTTACTTTACTCGTGTAGGTCGCTCCCCTCGAGTACCACTCCGGAGTGGGCGTCAGACAGACTTTGAGTCCTTGAGACTCCTTTGCTTCGGTGTTATGCATCAGCTGGCATACCCGTTGCGGCAGGCAGAGCCAGACAGACTTTGAGTCCTTGAGACTCCTTTGCTTCGGTGTTATGCATCAGCTGGCATACCCGTTGCGGCAGGCAGAGCAGGCAGTACCAGTATCTACTGGTGGTCGGATTGGGTTATTTAGGCAGCTTCTAGACACTGATGCATACCTTTCCATTCTTATGAGTTTGACTTGTAGAGGCATATTAGGGGATTGCACTTATCAGTTGTCATACTTAGCTTTTCCCCCTTTTTTCTTCTCTTTTTGCCTCTGGTTGACCTGGTGGGCATGTCTGAGTTGAGGTTTTACCCACTAGGGGAGGCTGCTATTTTATAGTAGTACTTACCCCCATTGTCTGTTCCTTGTTCCTTTTTCCCCCTTGTTTTGCAGAGTCCTCTGCGGGAGTTGCTGGGCCGTTAGCAGCTGATCGAGGTAAGAGGATTGCGGATTAGATAGCGAGCCACCCGAGAGATATAGCTGGAGTTTTTGGTATACCTGGTTTTCTCAGACAGTTCTTTTATGTTTCCTTTTGGGTCTGGCTTTTGCCAGCTAGTTGTTTATTGTGGTGAGCTGGGAGAGATGTTTGTATTTATTTTACAGTTGTACTTTATTTACTTCCAGCTTCTGTCTGAGATACAGTAGTTTTAGTTCAGCTCTGACTTTATACTCTTTTTTTATCATCTCTTATCTGAGCAGGTTACCGACGCTTCGTGTATGCGGGAAATACCGCATGCACGGCGAATCTGTGGACGGGCCTGGGTTCTGGTTTACACCCGGGGCGTAACAGCCGCGGTAGGGGGGGTTACGGATCAGCGAACTGAACGGGAGAGGGTCAGGACAAATTTGACGGAGTTTAAGAAGCATGACCCGCCCACCTTCGAGGGGGAAACGACCGACCCTTGGGTCGTCGAGAAATGGGTGGATACTATGGAAAAACTCTTCGAAGATCTACTGATGGAGGAGCATGAGCGGGTTCCCCTAGCTGTTCACTTCCTTGAAGGGAATGCACGCATCTGGTGGAAGACCGTACGCCCGGACCCGTCCACCGATGCCCCACTACTGTCGTGGTCGGCCTTTAGAGAGGAACTGTTTGGCGCCTTCTTTTCCAATAGCATCAAGCGGCAACTGGAGGACGACCTTAGGAACATCAGGCAAGGAAATCGATCGGTCGTGGAATACCAAAGGGAGTTCGCGAGACTAGTTAACTGCGTTCCGTTTGTCATACGGGACGAACCCCACAAGGCTCGCCTCTTCGTGGACGGGCTACGGAGCGACGTTTTCGAAATAGTCCAGGCGGCGGACTTGCGCACGTTTCGAGAAGTGGTGGATAGGGCCACTATTGTGGAGCGGGGTTTCGCCATTACCCGAGCTCGCCGTGAGGGATCAGAGTATAACCGGGAAAAGAAGCTGACACAGGCCTACCCGGGAGGGGGCTCTTCCGGTGGGAGCCGGCCCCCAAAATATCCCAAAGTGCAACAAGGGAGCAAGAGTGCGCCTACCGGGAGGCAGCGGCCAGCGGACAAGCCATGCGTTATTTGCGGAGGAACGCACCAAGTTACGGATTGCCCTAAGAGACAAGATCACTGTTACCGCTGCGGTAAATCGGGGCATTTTCGATATAACCGCCCCATGAACGCGGGAGTGGCATCTTCTGCGGCTTCCGCCTCGACGACGCAACCACAAGGACGGGGTAAAGCGCCAATGGGAGTACCCCCACGCCCCTCGATGTCGAGAGCAGAAGGGGAACAACGACCACAACCAGGAGGAAGACTCTACTCCATGGGCCAGCATGGAGCGGCACTACAAGAGGAGGTGGTCGCAGGTATTACTTCCGTCTCTGATTTTCGAGCTCGAACTCTTTTTGATACCGGGGCGTCTCCCTCTTTCATCTCCCGTACTTTTGCATAAACACATCAGCTAGAAAGTAGTCCCCTGGATGTTTTGATGACCGTCCAGACCCCTGGGGGGTCAATCGCGGCAACTGGGCTGGTACCTTCATGCTCAATAAAGCTAGGAGGGTTGTCGTGCCCCTGGGATCTGGTGGTCATTCCGTTAAAGGAATACGACGTGGTGCTGGGCATGGACTGGCTTACCGAGTATCAGGCGGTGATTGACTGCGAGAAGCGTCAGGTGCAACTGCAGAAGCCGGGTTTTCCGGAACACGTATACTTGGCGTGTAAAAGCACCTCCTTTTTAGCTATCATCTCCGCGTCACGAGCCAGGAAACTAATAGAGGGTGGGTGTGTGGCCTACCTAGCCTCGGTAGATTTAGCCACCCGACCCGTCCCCTCGCTTCACGACATCCCAGTCGTAAGGGATTTTTCGGAGGTATTTCCGGCAGAACTCCCTGGGATGCCGCCCGAACGAGAAGTTGACTTCCTTATTGAACTACTCCCGGGCACCAAGCCCATCACCAAGGCACCGTACAGGATGGCCTTCGCTGAGTTGAAAGAACTCAAGGCACAGCTGGAGGACCTTTTGGATAAAGGTTTTATCAGACCAAGCGCGTCACCATGGGGCGCGCCCGTCCTGTTCGTGAGGAAGAAGGACGGAAGCCTCCGGTTGTGCATAGATTACCGGGAAATAAACAAGGCCACCATTAAGAATAAGTACCCCCTGCCAAGGATCGACGACCTATTCGACCAACTGCAAGGGGCAACGGTGTTTTCAAAGATTGATCTGCAGTTAGGCTATCATCAGCTCAGGGTTAAAGGGGAGGACGTCCCCAAGACGGCCTTCCGGGCTCGCTATGGCCACTACGAATTTACAGTGATGCCTTTCGGGCTCACTAACGCCCTGGCAGTATTCATGGACATGATGAATAGGGTGTTCAAACCCGTCCTGGATTTATTCGTGGTGGTCTTCATCGACGATATCCTCATCTATTCCCGTACAGATGAGGAACATGAAGAACATCTGCGCACAGTCCTCCAGACCTTACGGGAACAGAAACTCTACGCCAAACTCAAAAAGTGTGAGTTTTGGCTCCGTAAGGTGGATTTCTTGGGGCACGTAGTCTCGGCGTCCGGAGTCGCGGTGGACCCAAGGAAGATTGTAATATCCGCTGGTTTAAAATACTGTGGTTCCGTTCTTGGGTCTACTTTTGGGTTTTCTGTAATTCGCGTTTCGTTTCAGGGGTCCGGGGGGGGGGGGGGGGGGACTAATAATTCTTTGTTTCTGGACAGATCGTCGGGGCTCACGAGTATTTTTAGTCAATAAAGCTCGCGAAACGGAGACCGCCGGAGAAATCGGTTTTGGATTCCGACTCCGGAATCTCCCGGAATAAATTCCAGAAGGTGGTGGTAGGTTCTGGCGACCAACGTGGGGTACCAGGCAGACCGGAACCCGGTTCGAACCCGACCTTTTGGTTTTGGTTTATTTTGACTTGAAACGGGTTTGTTCCCTTTTCCCCTTTCTGATCGCTCGGGCTGTATATCTATCTCAACCCCCCTCACTCTAGGGTACGACACCCGAGCGCGGACGAGGAGCAAACTTTTCCCCCAACCGTACCCTCTTCCTCACCGATCGTGCGGAGGATCCAGGCGGCGAGACCAAGGAAGGAGAGGGAGACGACCTCACATTCCTTGAAGCCGAACTTGCAGGATCGGATCATCCTTCCCTCCGGCTACCGAGGTGAGCACGTTAGGGTTTTATTCCTTGCAATTTCTTGTTTCGTTTTCTTGATTGGAGCGGACGAGGGGGGGGGGGGGAGGAGGGGCGATGGCATCGCCGGAGTCCGGCGCGCACGGAGCCGCATGCGAAAAACACCCGCATGCGGGCGGCATGCCGCCCAGCCGCGCGGAGCTGGGGGCCGCACCCCCCCGCATGCGGGCAACTCCCGCATGCGGGCGGGCTGCCGCCCAGCCGCGCGGGGCTGGGGGCGCGCAGCCCCGCATGCGGGCAGCTCCCGCATGCGGGCGGGCTGGCGCCCAGCCGCGCGGGGCTGGGGGCGCGCAGCCCCGCAAGCGGGCAGCTCCCGCATGCGGGCGGGCTGCCGCCCAGCCGCGCGGGGCTGGGGGCGCGCAGCCCCGCATGCGGGCAGCTCCCGCATGCGGGCGGGCTGGCGCCCAGCCGCGCGGGGCTGGGGGCGCGCAGCCCCGCAAGCGGGCAGCTCCCGCATGCGGGCGGGCTGCCGCCCAGCCGCGCGGGGCTGTGGGCGCGCAGCCCCGCATGCGGGCAACTCCCGCATGCGGTTGGGCTGCCGCCCAGCCGCGCGGGGCTGGGGGCGCGCAGCCCCACATGCGGGCAACTCCCGCATGCGGGCGGACTGCCGCCCAGCCGCGCGGGGCTGGGGGGCGCGCAGCCCCGCATGCGGGCAACTTCCGCATGCGGGCGGGCCGCTGCCCAGCCGCGCGGGGCCGGGCGCAAGTGCGCACCCGCGGGTGCGGGCAGCGCGCCCGCACAGCCCGCGCGGGCCGAGCGCACGCGCACCCGCACTTGCGGGCAGCCCTGCATGCGGGCAGCAAGGAGGGGGAGGGGCCGGTGGGTTCCGCGGGAGCCGGGGCCGTCCGCGTTGTTGGCCTCGCCCGGGGACGCCGCCATCTTTGCCGAATCGGCGGGGCGTGCCCCATGATCGACCGGAAGGGTTGGGTGTTCCGCGTTTCTTTTACTTTTGTGTACCTTTCGGGAAGTTGGAGTTACTAACTCCGGTGCGACAGGTTTGTGTAGGTCCGGGCAGGCGCATCGAGACGCGAAAGAACCTGAAGTCGACCAGCAGCGCGACAACGAAAAAGGTGGGTTCCTTTGAGACTAAGTATATACTCGGTGTTCTTGGATAGTTGTTTAACTGCATATTTGTAATACTAATGCTGACGGTCTCTATGTTTGCGATATTATCCTGTATCCGGGTTATTGTGCTCGTGGTCTGGCCACCACAAAGGGTGCTCTTTTCCGGGAAAGCGGTCTTCGACCCGTGTTAACCCACAAGGTGAAGTGGTGGGGGCCCCCGTAGGTGTGGGGTTTGAGGCATCAAAAGGTGGGGGAAAAGGTGCGACCTGTCGGGATAGGTGTCCGACGAGGTCAGGTGCCCCAAGGTGTGAGTGGTGCGATCTGTCGGGGTAGGTGCCCGACGAGATCAAGGTGTATAGGTGCTACAGGCATTACAGATGTTGCAGGTGTTACATGTGTTCGCGTGTCACTCTTCCAGTGAGTCGAGTGGTTGCTCCGGATAGTTTTACTGTTGGGTTTGGCATTCTTTCCTGCTTATTATTATTATTATCGCATGTCGCTGACTACCCACTCCGTGACAGGTTCTTCCAGGGGTGAGCGGTAGACGGCGGTGAGGTCGAGGCGGGAGTGGTCGGGCTGTGAGGAGCCCTAGTCTGTATCTCCTTTACTTTTTCCTTGCATTTCATTTGGTACTGTAGACTACGGTGTGGTTCGCGATACCCTTGTGGGGTCGGTGTGGATGTTGATTACCGGTGTTTTGGATTCGATATTATGGTTCTTTTATTATTCCCGTTCGGCCGTTTTCCAAAGCAAAATAACTAGAAAAGAAAAAGGAACTTCAAAAACTATCTTTCAAAAATATGGGGTCGTGTGGACCCGTTTTCCAAACCATGTGGATTTATGGGATTTCTAAACCGTTTTCAAAACCTCGGGTCGTGTGGACCTGTTTCCAAACCCTGTGAATTTATGGCATCTTTCCAAACCGTTTTCAAAACCTTGGGTCGTGTGGACCTGTTTTCAAAACTGTGAGTTTATCCTTTCAACTTGACTGGCGACGGGCTTTCTATTTAGTTTACAATGTTGGTTGAATGTCGAACTGTTGTGATTAACTGTAAGACCTGACTTTTCCGTGACCCTCCCCGTCACCCCTTTTCTTCGACTGCCCGACTGAGGGACAATTTTTGGTGTTTTTCCGGAGAATCCGTCGGGGCTCGCGGACATTTTTAGGCCGAAGGGCTCGCGAAATGGAGAACGGGGGCGCGATCGGTTTCAGATTCCGACTCCCGGTTCACCCGGAATAATTTTCCGAAGTTCGGACCCCACTTAGGCGCCCCGGGATTCGTGCGGACGATCGGCACGTTTCTCGAGGTAATTCTAGCCGCCGGATCTGTCCCTATTAATTAATTATTCTTTTGCCCTTTGAGGAACCTAGGGTTTTAGGTGTTCCCTCCTAGGTCCCTTCGTTCGGCGGCTAGGGTTTTCCCTTTAAGAGTCATCACGAGAGGGAAAAAGAGAGAGTAAAAGACGGCTAGGGTTTCTCTTTAAGAGACACCACGAGAGGAAAAAAAAAAAGAGAAGAATAAAACGGGGACCCAACCCTTTTTCGCTCTTGTGCGACCGACGGCGGGGCTTTCGGGGAAAGGACGGAGGTTTCTTGCTCGTGGGATCAACCGGGCAACGTTAGGACGATCCCCTTCCTCTCTTTTCCGGCGGATCGAAGGTGAGTTTTTATTAGTTTTTTTTGAGTAGGCGTTTCGGGGGGTGGAGTCTTCGCGGAGAGCGCCGCCGCCGCCGCCGCCGCCGCCGCCGGGCCGGCCGCGGGCGGGGCGCCGCGCGGCAGGAGTGTCGCGCGGGCACCACCCGCAGGCGAGCACCGCGCGGCGCTTGGCTGCGCGGGGCCGCCCGCGGGTGGGGCGCCCGCGCAGGCTAAGGCCGCGCGGGGTCGCCCCCGCACCGCGGGCAGCGCGCCCGCGCGGCGCTTGGCCGCGCGGGGCCGCCCGCAGGTGGGGCGCCCGCGCGGGCTAAGGCCGCGCGGGGTCGCCCCCGCACCGCGGGCAGCGCGCCCGCGCGGCGCTTGGCCGGGCGGGGCCGCCCGCAGGTGGGGCGCCGCGCGGGCTAAGGCCGCGCGGGGTCGCCCCCGCACCGCGGGCAGCGCGCCCGCGCGGCGCTTGGCCGCGCGGGGCCGCCCGCAGGTGGGGCGCCCGCGCGGGCTAAGGCCGCGCGGGGTCGCCCCCGCACCGCGGGCAACGCACCCGCACGGCGCTTGGCCGCGCGGGGCCGCCCGCAGGTGGGGCGCCCGCGCGGGCTGGTGCCGCGCGGGGTCGCCCCCGCACCGCGGGCAGCGCGCCCGCGCGGCGCTTGGCCGCGCGGGGCCGCCCGCAGGTGGGGCTCCCGCGCGGGCTGGTGCCGCGCGGGGTCGCCCCCGCACCACGGGCAGCGCGCCCGCGCGGCGCTTGGCCGCGCGGGGTCGCCCCCGCACCACGGGCAGCGCGCCCGCGCGGCGCTTGGCCGCGCGGGGCCGCCCGCAGGTGGGGCCCCCGCGCGGGCCGGTGCCGCGCGGGGTCGCCCCCGCACCGCGGGCAGCGCGCCCGCGCGGCGCTTGGCCGCGCGGGGCCGCCCGCAGGTGGGGCGCCCGCGCGGGCTGGTGCCGCACGGGGTCGCCCCCGCACCGCGGGCAGCGCGCCCGCGCGGTGCTTGGCCGCGCTGGGCCGCCCGCAGGTGGGGCGCCCGCGCGGGCTAAGGCCGCGTGGGGTCGCCCCCGCATCGCGGGCAGCGCGCCCGCGCGGCGCTTGGCCGCGCGGGGCCGCCCGCAGGAGGGGCGCCCGCGCGGGCTGGTGCCGCGCGGGGTCGCCCCGCACCGCGGGCAGCGCGCCCGCGCGGCGCCCGGCCGCGCGGGGCCGCCCGCAGGAGGGGCGCCTGCGCGGGCTGGTGCCGCGCGGGGTCGCCCCGCATCGCGGGGAACGAGGCCGCGCGGCGCCCGGCCGCGCGAGGCCGTCCGCAGGAGGGGCGCCCGCGCGGGCTGGGGCCACGCGGTGCTGTGCCCGGGCGGAGTGTGCGCCGCACGGGCCGGTGCCGGGCGGGGAACTCCGCCGCACATGGGTGGGAGTCTGTGTGAGTTTCGGATCCTTAGTCTTGACTTGCCCTTATTCCTTCAGGAGTGCAGGACATTGTTGGCGACGGACGCACGATCACGGACGTACCGAACGCCGGACGACGCACACAAAAGGTGGGTATTTTCGCCGAGGTTAATTGGGTAAGGGCGGACATGAGCAAAGGTGTTTCTCTCTAAGTTGCTCTTCGTGAGCAAAGGTGGGTTTCTCTCTAACTTGCTCTTCGTGAGCAAAGGTGGGTTTCTCTCTAAGTTGCTCTTCGTGAGCAAAGGTGGGTTTCTCTCTAAGTTGCTCTTCGTGAGCAAAGGTGTTCTTCTCTTTAAGATATTCTCATGAGCAAAGGTGTTTTCCCTTCTGGTTGTCCTTATGAGCAACGCTGACCCCGATACTTACTTTATTCGCTTTATCATCTGAGGCTCAAGTTTTGCTACACGCACACCAGCGGTTTGGCCACCGCAAGGGTGTGCTTTTCCGGAAAAGTGGTACGTTGACCCGTGTACCCCACGCGACGGTGGCGTTAGGAATGGGGGCCCTCATGGGTGGAGGGTGTGAGCGGTGACGCCGAGGTTGGTGCTCGGCGGCCGAGGCAGGTGCTCGGCGGAGAGGGGACACCGGGGTAGGGGCCCGGTGCGGTGTCCGGGGAGGGTGCCCGGTTTATACTTGGTGCAGGTCATATTCAGGTTGACGGTGTATGAGGGGCGACGGTTGCTCTGGTTACAGTGGTTTGCTTTATTATAGTTTTCTTGCTCATTATGTTTTTCCAGTCACTGACTTCCCACTCCGTGACAGGTTCGTCCAGGGGCGAGTGCTAGGGCACCGGTGAGGCCGCGAGAGTGCTGTTCTGGCATTTTGTGACTTCAGATACAGTGACTTCCTTTTCCCTTTTCGATTATTATTCATGCTAGCTAGTTGTGGATTGCGACACCCCCGTGGGGTCGAAGTGGATGTTGCCCTTTTCCCTTTTTGAATAATTGAATGAATACTACGTTCTCTCTTACTTGGCCGTTTTGAACGATGAAAAGCAAAGAAAACCGTTTGCGAAAAACTACTTTTAAAACATGGGTGTCGTGTGGGCACCGAGCTTTACAAACCTTGCGGGATTTATGTGTTTGCGAACTGTTTTCACAAACGATGGCATCGTGTGGATGCCGCTTTCAAAACCCTGTGATTATTTATCCTTTCAAAACACCGGCCTCTCTGCTCTAAGTGAATGCTAGAATATCATGAGAATTGTTTGGTTGTATGTGTACGAGACCCCAACTGATTTGGTTAGAGATTGTATGTGCTACGCCTTGTGAGACACTTTGTGGTTGAGACGCCGTGCATATACAAAGGAGACTCTGCCCGTTGGCAGAGTAAATTTGTGTATGCGGCGGGTCTGGGCACGCGCCGGGGAGTATTGTTTTACAAAAAAAAATATATGGCTGAATCAGGGGCATCGGCGGCCCCTCTTCCGCGCGATTCGAACCCCCGGGGCGTGACATTAACTGAATGCTTGTGTTGAGATGTTGTAATAGCCGCGACGCCATGCATATACAGAGGAGACTCTGCCCGATTTTCGAGTAAATCTGTATATGTGGCGGATCTGGGCACGTGCCGGGGAGGACCGAATTTCAAAAAAAAAAAGGGGAGTCAAACTAACAACTCTTTCTTTTCCGCTGAGCGAGACCCCCGGGGCGTGACAGATTAAGATGGTATCAGAGCGGTTTTCTTTTAATCACAACAGTTAAGGTCCAACATCCACGGTAATACCACACGTAGCTTCGAGTAAATGAAATGTGTAGGACATAGGGGTGTAGGACGTGAGTGATCGGGGGAGGGAGGGGAAAAGTGTAGTTTCTTCTCTCTCGATACAGGGACGTTGTTCTAGCAGGGTCTAGGACTGATGTTTTTTGGTTGTATGTGTGTACAGCCAATGGTTCGAACCAGAGCGTCGGCCGGGGACGAAGGGGCGGATGCGACGGCATCGATGGCCGCGGAGAACCAACTCTTGTGGCAGCAACTGCGATAGATGGCGGGAAATCTGGCGACTCTCACCGATCATGTGCGTCAGTTGACGCAGCGGCTTCCGGCCGCGACGGCGACGGTCGCACCGGGCCCCCCGCAGGGCCCAGCCGCGCCAGCAGCAGTACCGCAAGTGACGGGGACTGGGGCAGGAATGGCGCCTCCACCGATAGCAGCGGCCGGGACAGCACCAGCCCAGACGACGACGCCTGTAGCAGCACCCCCAGCAGCGTCCACGGCACCAGCTCCGGGGGCCCTTGGCGGGGGTACCTCGGGGGAGACATTGGTGGCACCCGTTCCTGTTGTGGCCGCCGCTGCCGCGGGGGAGGGGGCAACGTCACTAACAGAGCGGGAGCGGGTACGAGCCAACCTGGCGGATTTCAAGAAATATGATCCACCCGTGTTCGAGGGAGAAACGACCGACCCTTGGGTCGTCGAGGATTGGGTCGGATCGATGGAAAAGCTATTTGAAGACTTGCTCATGGAGGACTGTGAGCGGGTCCCCCTAGCGGTCCACTGCCTGGGGGGAAATGCCCGCTTATGGTGGAAGACGGTGCGCCCCGACCCAACCAAGGGCACCGTGCTGCCATCATGGACGACGTTTAAGCAGGAGCTGTTTGGGGCTTTCTTTACCAACAGCGTCAAAAAGAAACTGGAGGACGACTTAAATCACATCCAGCAGGGGAGCAAGACAGTTATGGAATATCAGCGCGGCTTTGTGCGATTGGCGAACTGCGTCCCTTTTGTCATAAGGGACGAAGCCCACAAGGCGCAACTTTTCGTGGATGGTTTACGGAGTGATATCTTCCAGGTGGTACAGGCGGCCGATTTGCATACGTTCCAACAAGTGGTCGACCGGGCCACGGTGGTCGAGCGCGGGTTCGCAGTTACACGCGCCAAGAGGGAGGCCCCGGTGCGGCACGAGGAAAAGAAGCGGCAACAACCGTACGTTGGGGGGGGTTCTTACAGTGGGAACCGACCCCCCAAGCGGTGGAGACCACAGTCAGGAACCCGGAGCGCACCTGCAGGAGGACCGAGGCTGGGGGACAGGCCTTGCGTAATCTGCGGGGGGGCACATCAAGTGCTGGACTGCCCCCAGAGAGTCGATCATTGCTTCCGCTGTGGCAAGCAGGGGCACTTCCGCCGCAACTGCCCATTAACCTTGGGACCAGCCTCCTCTACTACATCCACGCCTTCTACACAGTTCTCAGGGCGGGGGAAAGCTCCTATGGGGTTGACCTCTATGCCTCCGGCAGCGCGACGCGAGGAGACAAGGCAACCTCAACCGGGAGGGCGAGTATATTCAATGACCCACCAAGAGGCGGACCGGCCGGAGGACGTGCTTGCAGGTATTACTTCTGTTTCAAATTCCCGAGCTAGAACCCTCTTTGATACCGGAGCAACACACTCGTTCATTTCTTGTGATTACGTGTTTATGCATGACCTTGGGGAGACACCTCTCCAAAACCGAATGACGGTCCAGACAGCGGGTGGGACACTGGAGGCAACCAGCTTAGTGGCTGTTGGGTTATATGTAATACGGACCTAAATAGGGGAAAAAACACCTAGAGGGGGGTGAATAGGTGTAAACGCATAAACACTCAAAAAATCGTTGCGATAAAAACCCAATGCGGAAATAAAAATTAATACGCAAGATTTTTACGTGGAAAACTCCATCACCGGAGTAAAAAACCACGGGACCGATAACACGGCAGAAATCCACTAGAATTAAAACACGTACAAG
The DNA here is from genome assembly GCA_029204045.2 of Tillandsia leiboldiana. Lineage (NCBI taxonomy): Eukaryota > Viridiplantae > Streptophyta > Magnoliopsida > Poales > Bromeliaceae > Tillandsia > Tillandsia leiboldiana. Next base: position 19,291,372 of record CM055070.1, read on the forward strand.
GTGATTTACCGTACACACTTACGACTCAACCTTTTCCATACGCTCCTAGAGGATCTTCTCCGCTCGCTCCGCGACGCTTCTCGAATCCACGATCTGCGCCCAATGCCGAATCCACGGCGTCCAACGTCGAATCCACGACGTCCGACCGAATCCACGGTCTTCACCCAATAGCACCCTTCGAATCCACGAACGTGCCTCGCTCCGAATCCACGAGAGCGGTTGAACCTTGAATCCACAAGGACACGCGAATCCACGCGCCGATTTTTGGGGTAAATCGTTGTTTTGGGTGGTGATGATCCGCCGAATACTTAGATCAAAGATAGATCGGAAATACCATCTAAGTATTCATTAGTTTGATTCAACTCAAGATGTGAGTATGAAAACCTAGAATCAAACTAATCAATATAGATGAAGAAACATAGAGTATTCTCTAATGATTTCCTTTCTTCTCTATATGTGGATCTAGAGCCGTAAAAGATGATATAGGAAAATGACGGCTATTTCGATTCACAGTGGATTAACCCTAGAAAAAGAATCATAGGGTCTATTTATAGGTTAGAAACCCTAGGAAGGAGATAAGAATAAAAAACCTAACATTTCTGGAAATTTTACGGACGGCGATCCGGATCGGACTAGCTGTGATCCGGATCGTCGTAACGAGTCAGCCAGTTCCAGAAAAACGAAGGTTCGGGATCCGGATCGAAGTGCTTGATCCGGATCGTTCATACAGTTCACCAAACATCAACGTTCGGGATCCGGATTGCGAAGCCTGATCCGGATCGTTCAAGGAAGATGGTAAACTAAGTGTTCGGGATCCGGATCAAGAGGCTACGATCTGGATTGAACTGGTGTATGAACGAACCACCTTCGGGATCCGGATCGAACAACCTGATCCGGATCCTGAACATGTCCCAAGTCCAGTTTTTGATTTTTATGCAATGAAAGATTCTTCCAAGTGTTTCTACACTACAATAAGTATTCGGATCACACAAAATCTTTAGTAAAACATACCTGATCCTTTTGAATTCTTCTTTCTTGAGATTGAGTTAAATGATCCAACTTTCTTCACCTTCAATCTTCAAGACTTGAGACTTTCACGAAACTACGCCAACTCAAATTCCGTAACAATCTCCCCCTTTGGCGGTTTCGTGACAAAACACAGATCCACTAAAGAAAATTCAAAAAGATATTTTTGTTGCTATCACCATACAACAAAAATTTACAATGGAGATCCAAAAAATTTAAAAACATGAGATAAACTCCTAAAACAGACTCTAGACTTAGACGTCTGTACTCTCTGCACAAAGAAATCATTCTTGACAAAAAGAGATCGTTAGATACCTCAAGAATATTTAGCATACAAAACCTAGTACAGAGATAGAGTTTATCTAATCATCATGACATTTGAGAATTCAGATATGTAAGAGAATCATAGTCAAAAACCAACATATCTTCTATGCAACTAAAGACCAAATGTCACACAATGTTAGTCCAACATCAACTTGTTAGTTATATTACATGCCCAAATAGTTAGTCGAATAGTTAGTCGAGACATGCAAACAATCACAAGATGAAAACCAAAGTTGAAGTTGAAGAGATACTTACCTTGATGTATACAAAATCTTCATCATCAAGATTTTCACAATCATTGTTCATTGTTCAAATCATTGTTCTAAACTCTCTCCCCCTTTTTGTCACAAAACAAAGCCAAAATGTAGTTAAGACTACGAAATGTTAGGAGAGTGAAAAGTTCCAATAAAACGTAAAACCTGAGAACTACGCTAAAGTAAGTATAAAACTAAATCCTAAAGTCAAAATCCTGCACAAAAAGAAAAGGAAGGTGCAGTTCAGTCGGAGGAGTCGGAGGTGGTACAACTCAGCTTGCTCAAAATCCCTTTAAGCATTGTCGAAATAGTTGAACACTTCTTCTTGATCTTCTTGTGTTCAGAGGAAATTTGCTGAAGTTCTTTCGATATCCTCTCTTGTGCAGCAGAGAGTCTTTGTTGTTCCTGGCGAAGCGATTCCAATACAGCAGCGTCTGTACCCTGTCTTTTCGAGTGTGATGGATGCTGTCTAGAAGCAGATGGTGCATCCAATCCCTTAACCCATGGAGATTCAGTTTGTAGAACCCCAGAGAGTGAGCGAGCTCTAGTAAGAAGCCCACTATGATATCTTTCACTTCTTAGGACATTCTTTCGTCTTGTATATTGCTTAGTTGTTGATGCAGATTTCATAAGCCTTTTGCCTTTGACAGATTTCCTGTTTTCCTCATCAATCTTCTGTTGAACATCTTTGAAGAATTCATCCCATTCTTCCGTATCGTACTCTGAGCTGTCCTCCCTGCCTTCGGTTGTCTTATCTCCTGTTGAAAAATCCGGTTTCTCTTTTACAGATGTACTCTTGTGCACCATTGTGACCAGTAACAGGATTAACCAAGAGAGTGCCATTGATCAAAGTGCTTGAGTTAAGAAGGTGTCCTGTGAAAACCAACTCAAGAACACAAAAATTCTTAGTTTTCAAAAATTGAAAAATTGTATCCAAAGAATCATTATCATGTAGAGAAGCTAAGAATCAAATTAGTTTTGCAAAAGGACTTTTAAAACTAGATCAATTGCATAATTTTCGAAAATCCTTATTATATGCCCTAAAACCGAAATTTCAGAAATCGAAGCCTAAAAATCCGTTAATCAGGAGAGTACCTAGCATATAATCAAAACTAATCTACCCAGAGTTCTTATTTCAAAAGAAATTTGATCAAAAACCATCCACAAACAAAGTTGATCCAAGAAATTCATCACGTTTGAGGAGGAAAAGAGAAAAACGGTGAAAAACCGAGATTTTGATCAATAAAACTTACTTGGAGTTGAAGAACTTGAGTTTGAAAGCTTCCAGGAAGGATGAAATCTAGAGAGAGAGGCTCTGGAAACTTTGGAACAAAAGATTGGAGTAAAGAAATCAAAACCCTTTTGTTCTTTATAAAACCCTAGCCGCGATCCGGATCATCCCGTGCTTGCGATCCGGATCGGCTACCCGCAGTGAGAAACTGCGTTCGGGATCCGGATCGTCAGACACAATCCGGATCGTCAGCCCGCAGAAGAATTCCTGCGTTCGGGATCCGGATCATCTTGCCCGATCCGGATCGGCTCCAACTTTTTCTTTAGAAAATTTTAAAGAAATTCAAGAAAAACCAGAAAAAGATTGTAAGCACAAATGTGTATCAACTTTAAACAAAAAACATCGTTTCATACAACAAGAATTAGATTATGCCAAATCTATCAATAATATCCAAAAATGAAACGAGAATTTACAAGAATTAAATCCCTTAAAGTTGAACACCTTCAATCACATCTAACTTGATCTTATGAGTAATGCCTTTATCAAATCATCAATTCAGTAAAGAAAATGAAATACAAAGATCAATAGATGTTTGAAATCCCAAATATAGTAGATAATGTATCTAGACAATCTGTTGAAGAGAGTGGCTCTTTGAGCATCTTTCATTAAAAACCCACCTTATACCAACCTTGAAATTTGACGGAGTCAAGTATTTCAACATGCATTTTACTTAATCAAAAATTTGAACAACCATGCTTGGTATACATGTGGTAGCTGCACACAATACTCGGACGACCGAGGTGGTAGCTCTTTCCTCCATGTGGTGGTAGTTTTCACACTCCTCATTGGGATGTAACTCTTTCCACATCTTTTGAGCATTTTACCTTTTCTAAGACTCCCCCTCAATTGGCTATCAATTATTTAAGATATAAAGTATTCAACCAAATATTGATCTCGATTTCATACTCGACTAAGCAGTCAAATAAGATAATGACTATACCAAGAGATCATAGAGAGAGAGAAATTGACTTTGATCACTTTAGAAGATGATTTAATTAACATAAATGATCATTGCAACAGTGAAATATTATGATGGCAAAAGCATAATAAATTTCTAAATGTGCGAAAAGATGCAATTAAAGTCAATTATGATCTATGCTCAATTAATGTCCCATGTACAAACATGAACAAAACAAAAACAAATACAAAACCTATCCTAAGCAAAGATTTCAAAAAGAAGATTATTTCAAGGAAAGCATCCCAATTGCTTTTCGTAAATGAATAAAACGTTTTTGATCCAAAGGTTTTGTTAGAATGTCAGCTAATTGATCCTCAGTTGAAATATATGAAAGTTGAAGAGTATTTGATTCAACTAGCTCTCTAAGAAAATGATATCTAAGTTCAATATGTTTTGTTCTAGAGTGCAACACAGGGTTTTTAGAAATGTTAATTGCACTAGTGTTGTCACAAAGTATTGTTACCGAAGATGCTGAAATGCGGAAGTCGCTCAATACGCTTTTCATCCAAATGAGTTGAGTTGAGCAACTTCCAGCTGAAATGTATTCCGCTTCGGCAGTCGAGAGTGCTATGCAATTCTGCTTTTTACTATGCCATGCAACAAGGCAATGGCCAAGATAGAAGCATGCACCACTCGTGCTTTTCCGATCATCCACTGATCCTGCCCAATCGGCATCTGAGTATCCAACAATATCCAAACTTGTTCCCATAGGATACCAAATTCCGAAATTAATTGATCCTTTGATATACCGGATGATCCTTTTCACCGCTTTCAGGTGAACCTCCTTTGGTGCGGATTGATATCTCGCGCAAATCCCAACACCAAAAGATATATCCGGGCGACTAGCCGTGAGGTAAAGTAGACTTCCAATCATACTTCGATACAATTTCTCGTCTACATTCTCACTATGTGATTCACTTCCAAGTCCCTTGTGGCTAGTTCCCATTAGAGTCGGAAAATCTTTACAATTTTCTAGATCAAACTTTTTGACCAACTCCATTGCATACTTGGATTGACTCAAGTGAATACCTTCATCATTTTGTTTAATTTGCAATCCAAGGAAATAAGTCAATTCGCCCATCATGGACATCTCAAATTCGCTTTCCATGGTCTCCGCGAATTTAGAAGCATCGTTATCTCTTGTTGCGCCAAATACAATGTCATCGACATAGATTTGTGCTACAATGAAATTGCTTTGATAATGCTTCACAAAGAGAGTCCTATCAGCTCCCCCTCGAGTATAGCCCTTCTCCAAAAGGTGCTTTGTTAACCTTTCGTACCATGCTCGCGGTGCTTGTTTCAGACCGTAAAGAGCCTTTTTCAAACGAAAAACATGGCTAGGTTGTTTATGATCTACAAAACCTTTCGGTTGAGCCACATAAACTTCCTCATTTAAAAACCCATTAAGAAATGCGCTCTTAACGTCCATTTGAAATAATTTGATTTTAAAATGACAAGCAATAGCGAATAGTATACGAATGGACTCGAGTCTAGCTACAGGGGCGAAGGTTTCATCAAAGTCTATACCTTCTACTTGAGAGTAGCCTTGAGCAACTAATCGTGCCTTGTTCCTGATGATAGTACCATCCTCATTTTTCTTGTTTTTGAAGATCCATTTGGTACCTATCACATTGTGTTGCTTTGGAGGCTTCGTTAATTCCCAGACTTTGTTTCGCTCAAATTGATGGAGCTCTTCCTGCATTGCTTTAATCCAGTAGTCATCCTGAAGAGCTTCATCTATGTTCTTTGGTTCGATTAAAGATACGTAGCAAGCGAATCCACAAACCAACTGCCTCCGAGTTCTGACTCCTTCTTGTGGATCTCCAATAATATTCGATTCCGGATGATCCTTGGAGATTCGTAACGTTTGTTGAAACGGAGTACTCGGAGATATATGAGATGATTCCTGCACATCAGATAAACTAGAAGAACCATTAGATGCATCATTAATATTGGAAGTATTATTATGAGAAGATGCACTAGCAGGAGAATCATCATCTAGAGAGATATCGAGGGTAGATTTTCCAGTTTCAAAGTGAAAAGCTTCATCTACTTTAACATTTATAGATTCTACGATCGTCTTAGATTCAATGTTAAATACTCGATATGCTCTGCTATTCGTAGAATAACCCAAAAACATCCCTTCATCACTTCGAGAGTCGAACTTTCCAAGATTTTCACGGTCACGTAAAATGTAACATCGACTCCCGAAGACACGAAAATATTTGATGTTGGGTTTTCTACTAAACCACAGCTCATATGGTGTATTTAAAGTTCCTGGGCGCAAGTAAACTCTATTAATGACATAAACAGCGGTGTTCACGGCTTCAGCCCAAAAATGTAGCGGTAAATTCCGGCTATGAAGCATCACACGCGCCATCTCTTGAACAACCCTGTTCTTGCGCTCAACAACACCATTCTGCTGAGGTGTATAGGGTGCCGAGAATTCATGTTTAATTCCATTTGTAGTGCAAAAATCAATGAATTTTGAATTTATGAATTCTCCACCTCTATCACTTCTAACACGAATGATCTTTTCATTCTTTTCAATCATAATACGATGGCAAATCTCATGAAAAGAGTCAAACGTATCAGCTTTCTCTTTTAAAAATGCTACCCATGAAAACCGAGAGAAATCATCAACCAATAAAAAAATGTACCATTTACCTCCCAAAGATGGTTGACGGGTCGGCCTCATTAAGTCCATGTGCAAAAGTTCCAAGGGCCGTTTTGTACCAACGTGGTTCAAGTTCTTGTGTGCAGTCCTAGACTGTTTTCCCTTTTGGCAACCACCACACACAACGTTTTGTTTAAATAAAAGCTTTGGAACCCCCTTGACCACGTCCTTGTTTGAAATTCTTGTAAGTTCCTTAAAATTTAAGTGACCTAGCCTTTCATGCCAAAGAGTTTCATTATTCAAAGCAGCTAAGTTACAATTTTCAGAAAATTTATTAGGAACAACATAACAATTGTTTTCAGATCTAACCCCTTTTAAAAAGAAGACATGGTCCTTATCAGTTACAACGCATTCAACAGATGAAAAGTTAACTGAAAAACCATTGTCGCAAAGTTGACTTATGCTTATGAGGTTAGTCTTAAGGCCATCAACAAATAAGACGTTTTTCAAAGTCGGGCCATCTGGAATAGCTACCGTCCCTTTTCCAACAATTTTGGAAGATCGACCGTCTCCGAAAACAACGTGTCCTCCGGAGATTTTCTCAAGATTTTGAAAACTATTTTTGTCACCGGTCATGTGACGGGAACACCCGCTATCCAGATACCAAGACGAACTATCATATGCATGCAAGGAAACATTGGAAACAAGACAAGGGAAAATTTCACCTTTGCGCACCCAAACCCTTTTGGAGTGCGTCGGTAATGGTCGTGAAGTTATATGCCTACGTGAAGGCGTCTTGTTATAGCGATTGTTGTTCCTTGATGAGATCGTCTTGCGCGATGAACTACCAAGTCTTTTTTCATTTGAAAAGTTTTGCTTTGATTTTCGGGGAGGAGCCTTTTTGGTAGTTGTTGCAAGAGGTCCTTGAGATGAGCGTTCGACTCCCGTCTTGCAATATCTTCTTATGTGCCCTGAAACACCACAACGAAAACATACCTTAGATCTTGACGATCCCAAAGAGGATGAAGTAGGTTTGTTGTCGTTGTTTGTCTTGAATTCCGGTGTCGGAGGAGGAGATACCGACTGAGGCACAAAAACTGTCTCACTCGAACTTGGACTGTTTCCAGTTTGAGTGTATCCGAGGCCGAACCTATTTGATTGACCAAGACCAAGAAGTCTATCCAACTTACTCCTTCCTGAAGAGAATCGCTGTAAGTCATTCTTGAGTTGGAAAATGGTCTTTGTCATTTCCAGGTTATCCTGTCGAGCCTCGTTGTAGAGCTTTGAGAAGTGATTCGCGTTATCCACCAGATTTGTATGTTCCTTCTCAAGTTGCTCATTGGACTCTTGAAGGGAAGCATTTTCTTTTATCAGATTTTTTCTTTCCACTTCAAGAGCGTTTGAGAGAGAAGTCGCTCTTTTTGCTTCTTCTTCGAGATCATGCACTCTCCCTCTCAAACTCTTGTTTTGCTTAGCCACTTTCTTTGAGTCCCTCAAAAGTCTGTGGTAGGCTAGAGCAAAATCTTCACCTTCCGAATCATCCGATTCGTTGTCCGTTGCGTTCTTTTCAACAGTGGAGTTGGACAACGACTCAGATGTACTTGCCATAAAGCACATGAAGGGTGAAGATACGGACGCGTGGAATGCGGTGGAGCTCTTTTCTTCATCACTCGAAGACGACTCATTTGACGTTGAGTTGTCATCCCAAGTGACGACTTGCATCGCCTTCTTCTTTGCCGGATACTTGTTAGGACATTCCGTTGCAATGTGGCCGTAGCCTCGACATTTGAAGCATTGTAGTTGTCCTTCTGAACTTTTCTTATCCTTTGAGAAGTTCTCTTGCTTTCTTGACTTGTAACCTGAAGTACCCTTGCCTTTGTTCGACTTTCCGAAGGATGGAGATTTGCTTGAATTACCCCTTCGAAAGTTGCGGCGAAACTTCCTTGTCAAGAGAGACGAGCTGCTTCTCAAATTCCTCCATAGAAAGGTTCTCGTCATCGTCGGAGGAGGATGTATCCGCGTCTTCTTCCTTAGTTGTTTTCAACGCATAACCTGAAGACTTAGAAGTGGATGCCTTTCCAGAAGAATTGTTAGTAGTAAATGTCATTTCATAAGTTTGTAATGAACCAACTAATTTTCTACACGTATTTCGTCCGGGTGTTTAATAGTTTCAATGGCAGTAACCTTTGGGCGAAATCGTTCAGGAAGAGTTCTTAAGATCTTTCTTACAATCTTAAATTCTGGAATCTTCTCTCCCAGATTAGCACATGAGTTTACGATGTCTTGCAATCGTGTATAGTAGTCCGTGAAAGATTCATTTTCTGCCATTAAGATAGAGTCAAACTTGCTCGTAAGCATTTGCAGTTTCTGAATCTTCACGAGGTTAGTTCCCTCATGTGTAACCTGAAGAACATCCCAGATTTCTTTCGCAGTCTCACATGCCGAGACGCGAGAGAATTCAGTTTGAGATAAGGCATTAAAGATAGCATTAATTCCCTTGCCATTGTAAGAAGATGAATCTAACTCTTCCTTGGTCCATTTCGACCTAGGTTTTAAGGTGCGAACATCACCAATAAATTCAGTTGGATTAGACCATCCTAATTCAATTGATTGCCACACCCGTTCGTCGATGGAAATTAAAAAGGCTTTCATCCGTACTTTCCAGTACGCATAATTTGTTCCATCGAAGAACGGGGGTCGGTTGATGTTTCCACCTTCAACCATTGTTTACAACCCTATTCCCTCTCTGATACCACTTGTTGGGTTATATGTAATACGGACCTAAATAGGGGAAAAAACACCTAGAGGGGGGTGAATAGGTGTAAACGCATAAACACTCAAAAAATCGTTGCGATAAAAACCCAATGCGGAAATAAAAATTAATACGCAAGATTTTTACGTGGAAAACTCCATCACCGGAGTAAAAAACCACGGGACCGATAACACGGCAGAAATCCACTAGAATTAAAACACGTACAAGGTGATTTACCGTACACACTTACGACTCAACCTTTTCCATACGCTCCTAGAGGATCTTCTCCGCTCGCTCCGCGACGCTTCTCGAATCCACGATCTGCGCCCAACGCCGAATCCACGGCGTCCAACGTCGAATCCACGACGTCCGACCGAATCCACGGTCTTCACCCAATAGCACCCTTCGAATCCACGAACGTGCCTCGCTCCGAATCCACGAGAGCGGTTGAACCTTGAATCCACAAGGACACGCGAATCCACGCGCCGATTTTTGGGGTAAATCGTTGTTTTGGGTGGTGATGATCCGCCGAATACTTAGATCAAAGATAGATCGGAAATACCATCTAAGTATTCATTAGTTTGATTCAACTCAAGATGTGAGTATGAAAACCTAGAATCAAACTAATCAATATAGATGAAGAAACATAGAGTATTCTCTAATGATTTTCTTTCTTCTCTATATGTGGATCTAGAGCCGTAAAAGATGATATAGGAAAATGACGGCTATTTCGATTCACAGTGGATTAACCCTAGAAAAAGAATCATAGGGTCTATTTATAGGTTAGAAACCCTAGGAAGGAGATAAGAATCAAAAACCTAACATTTCTGGAAATTTTACGGACGGCGATCCGGATCGGACTAGCTGTGATCCGGATCGTCGTAACGAGTCAGCCAGTTCCAGAAAAATGAAGGTTCGGGATCCGGATCGAAGTGCTTGATCCGGATCGTTCATACAGTTCACCAAACATCAACGTTCGGGATCCGGATTGCGAAGCCTGATCCGGATCGTTCAAGGAAGATGGTAAACTAAGTGTTCGGGATCCGGATCAAGAGGCTACGATCCGGATTGAACTGGTGTATGAACGAAACACCTTCGGGATCCGGATCGAACAACCTGATCCGGATCCTGAACATGTCCCAAGTCCAGTTTTTGATTTTTATGCAATGAAAGATTCTTCCAAGTGTTTCTACACTACAATAAGTATTCGGATCACACAAAATCTTTAGTAAAACATACCTGATCCTTTTGAATTCTTCTTTCTTGAGATTGAGTTAAATGATCCAACTTTCTTCACCTTCAATCTTCAAGACTTGAGACTTTCACGAAACTACGCCAACTCAAATTCCGTAACAGTGGCCACCTGCCCAATTATGCTAGGGCGACTGCCTTGCCCTTGGGACTTGGTGGTAATTCCCCTGAAGGAGTACGACATTGTTTTGGGCATGGATTGGCTCTCAAGGTACCAGGCGCTCATTGACTGCGAGAAACGGATGGTGCAGCTCCAAGAACCCAGCTTCCCTAAGAATGCGTATTTGGCGTGCAAGAGCATCTCCTTCCCAGCGGTCATCTCAGCGGCACGAGCCAGGAGATTGGTAGAAGGTGGGTGTGTGGCCTACTTGGCGTCGGTAGACATGGCCACCCGACCCTCGGGGGCGCCGTCAGACATCCCGGTAGTACGGGACTTTCCCGATATTTTCCCGACGGAACTACCAGGGATGCCCCCCGAGCGAGAGGTGGTGTTCCCGATTGAACTGCTACCGGGCACGCAGCCGATTACGAAGGCGCCGTACCGAATGGCCTTCGCGGAGTTAAAGGAGCTCAAGGCGCAGCTGGAGGATCTCTTGGACAAAGGGTTCATCAGACTGAGTGTGTCACCCTGGGGCTCACCGGTACTCTTTGTGCGGAAGAAGGACGGAAGCCTACGACTCTGCATCGACTACAGAGGGATAAACAAAGTTACAGTGAAAAACAAGTACCCCCTGCCCAGAATCGACGATCTCTTCGACCAACTGCGGGGAGCGACGGTCTTCTCAAAGATTGATCTGCAATCGGGCTATCACCAGCTTCGGGTTCGAAACGAGGACATTCCAAGGACCGCCTTCCGGACCCGGTATGGCCACTACGAATTTACAGTTATGCCCTTCGGGCTTACGAACGCCCCCGCCGTCTTCATGGATATGATGAACCGAATTTTCAGGCCCTTCCTAGACCGGTTCGTAGTGGTCTTCATAGACGACATACTGATCTATTCACCCACTGACGAGGAGCACGAGCAACATCTGCAAATGATCCTCCAGACCCTCAGGGACCACGAGTTGTTCGCTAAGCTCAAGAAGTGCGAATTCTGGCTACGCGAGGTGGGCTTTTTAGGGCACGTGATCTCGGCAAAAGGAATCACCGTGGATCCCAAGAAGGTGGAATCCGTGATAGCCTGGCAGCCGCCAACTACGGTAACGGAGATCCGCAGTTTCTTGGGCCTTGCTGGGTACTACCGACTCTTTGTCGAGGGCTTCTCGAAGATAGCCGCCCCCCTGAACCGGTTGACTAGGAAAGGAGAAAAGTTTGTGTGGTCGACACAATGCCAGGAGAGCTTCGAAGAACTCAAAAGAAGGCTAACCAGGGCACCAATTCTTGTACTACCAACACCCGGAGAGGATTTTGAGGTGTACTGCGACGCATCGAGGATCGGCCTTGGGGGTGTATTGATGCAACAGGGAAAAGTAATAGCCTATGCTTCCAGGCAGCTGAAGGATTACGAGAAGAATTATCCGACACACGATTTGGAACTGGCTGCAGTGGTCTTTGTTTTGAAGTTATGGAGACACTACCTCTTTGGTGTCCACTGTAACGTTTTCTCTGACCACCAAAGCCTTAAGTACCTGTTCACCCAGAAGGAACTAAACCTGCGGCAGAGGCGGTGGCTTGAACTATTGAAGGATTACGATCTAACAATCCAGTACCACCCCGGGAAAGCAAACGTAGTGGCGGATGCTTTGAGCTGGAAGGGGCAACCAGAAGAGGCGATGGCACGCGCGATAACTGAGCAGAGCACTTTGATCGCGGAATTCTCGCGATTGAAGTTGGAGGTGGTACCAATGGGCACAGTCGCACAATTGTTGGCTTTGGTGGTAAAGCCGACGCTGTTCAAGAGAATTCGAGGGGGACAGCAGGCGGACTCGTACTTGCAGCTCATACGAGACAAGATCTCGCCGGATCAAGAAGGTGACTTTTCAGTGGAAGACGACGGCACTTTACGGTTCCGCGGGCGGATCTGCGTGCCGGATACCTCGGATTTGAAGGAGGAAATCCTAGCTGAGGCACACCGCGCCCCTTATGCGGCACATCCGGGGGGTACAAAGATGTACAGGGACCTCAAGCAGACTTTCTGGTGGCCCAAGCTGAAGGGGGATGTGACTCATCACGTTGCGCATTGCCTGGTTTGTCAGCAGATAAAGGCAGAGCATCAGCGGCCGGCGGGAAAGCTACAGCCATTACCAGTACCGGAGTGGAAGTGGGATCAGATCACCATGGACTTCGTCACTGGATTCCCACGTTCACAGCAGGGGCACGACACAATCTGGGTCATTGTTGACCGGCTAACCAAGTCAGCGCACTTCCTACCCATTCACACAACCTGGACCAGAGAGCGATTAGCCCAAGTCTACCTCAGCGAGATTGTGAGACTGCATGGAGTGCCGGCATCGATCACATCGGATAGAGACACACGCTTTGTTTCGAAGTTTTGGCAGAGCCTACAGCAGGCCTTGGGGACCAAACTACAGTTCAGCATGGCCTTCCACCCCCAAACGGACGGACAGTCGGAGCGAGTGATTCAGACACTGGAGGACCTGCTGCGAGCCTGTGTGCTAGACTGGGGGATCGGTTGTGAGCGTTACCTGCCCCTCGTCGAATTCGCCTACAACAACAGCTACCAGGCCAGCATCCAGATGGCACCCTACGAGGCCTTGTACGGCAGACGCTGCCGATCCCCGATCTGTTGGGACGACTTGGGAGAACGGAAGTTCTTGGGACCCGACTTGGTGGAAGAAACTGAAGAGAAGGTACGCCTTATCAGGAAGCGCCTACTGACCTCCCTGAGTCGGCAAAAGAGCTACGCGGATCGGAGACGCCGTGACCTAGAATTCCAGGTGGGAGAACACGTGTTTCTGCGGGTCTCGCCGTCCAGAGAAATCAAGCGCTTCGGGCTCAAAGGCAAGCTGGGCCCACGGTTTGTGGGGCCGTTCGAGATCCTGGAGCGCATTGGCCCAGTGGCTTACCGCCTCGCCCTACTGCCGAACCTCAGCCGGGTCCACGACGTGTTCCACGTTTCGATGCTCAAGAAATACCTCCCCGACCCATCGCATGTCCTGGACGTCTCGACACTCGAACTGAAGGAGGACCTAAGCTTCGAGGAAGCCCCGGTGCGAATCCTAGCAAGAGAGAGCAAGACGCTCCGAAACCGAGTCATCCCCTACGTGAAGGTGCTCTGGAGCAACCACGAGGAGCGGGAAGCGACGTGGGAGCTGGAGTCCAAGATGAGGGAGGGCTATCCCTATCTTTTCACCGCGAACCAGGATTGAGTTTCGAGGACGAAACTCGTTTTTAAAAGGTGAGTGGTGTAATATCCGCTAGTTTAAAATACTGTGGTTCCGTTCTTGGGTCTACTTTTGGGTTTTCTGTAATTCGCGTTTCGTTTCAGGGATCCGGGAGGGGGGGGGGACTAATAATTCTTTGTTTCTAGACAGATCGTCGGGGCTCGCGAGTATTTTTAGTCAATAAAGCTCGTGAAACGGAGACCGCCGGCGAAATCGGTTTTGGATTCCGACTCCGGAATCTCCCGGAATAAATTCCAGAAGGTGGCGGTTGGTTCTGGCGACCAACGCGGGGTACCAGGCAGACCGGAACCCGGTTCGAACCCGACCTTTTGGTTTTGGTTTATTTTGACTTGAAACGGGTTCGTTCCCTTTTTCCCTTTCTGATCGCTCGGGCTGTATATCTATCTCAACCCCCCTCACTCTAGGGTACGACACCCGAGCGCGGACGAGGAGCAAACTTTTCCCCCAACCGTACCCTCTTCCTCACCGATCGTGCGGAGTATCCAGGCGGCGAGACCAAGGAAGGAGAGGGAGACGACCTCACATTCCTTGAAGCCGAACTCGCAGGATCGGATCATCCTTCCCTCCGGCTACCGAGGTGAGCACGTTAGGGTTTTATTCCTTGCAATTTCTTGTTTCGTTTTCTTGATTGGAGCGGACGAGGGGGGGGGAGGAGGGGCGATGGCATTGCCGGAGTCCGGCGCGCACGGAGCCGCATGCGGGAAACACCCGCATGCGGGCGGCATGCCGCCCAGCCGCGCGGAGCTGGGGGCGCGCAGCCCCGCATGCGGGCAACTCCCGCATGCGGGCGGGCTGCCGCCCAGCCGCGCGGGGCTGGGGGCGCGCAGCCCCGCATGCGGGCAGCTCTCGCATGCGGGCGGGCTGCCGCCCAGCCGCGCGGGGCTGGGGGCGCGCAGCCCCGCATGCGGGCAACTCCCGCATGCGGGCGGACTGCCGCCCAGCCGTGCGGTCTGGGGGCGCGCAGCCCCGCATGCGGGCAACTTCCGCATGCGGGCGGGCCGCTGCCCAGCCGCGCGGGGCCGGGCGCAAGTGCGCACTTGCGGGCAGCCCTGCATGCGGGCAGCAAGGAGGGGGAGGGGCCGGTGGGTTCCGTGGGAGCCGGGGCCGTCCGCGTTGTTGGCCTCGCCCGGGGACGCCGCCATCTTTGCCGAATCGGCGGGGCGTGCCCCATGATCGACTGGAAGGGTTGGGTGTTCCGCGTTTCTTTTACTTTTGTGTACCTTTCGGGAAGTTGGAGTTACTAACTCCGGTGCGACAGGTTCGTGTAGGTCCGGGCAAGCGCACCGAGACGCGAAAGAACCTGAAGTCGACCAGCAGCGCAACAACGAAAAAGGTGGGTTCCTTTGAGACTAAGTATAGACTCGGTGTTCTTGGATAGTTGTTTAACTGCATATTTGTAATACTAATGCTGACGGTCTCTATGTTTGCGATATTATCCTGTATCCGGGTTATTGTGCTCGTGGTTGCGACACGCGCACCCGCGGTCTGGTCACCGCAAAGGGTGCTCTTTTCTGGGAAAGCGGTCTTCGACCCGTGTTAACCCACAAGGTGAAGTGGTGGGGGCCCCCGTAGGTGTGGGGTTTGAGGCATCAAAAGGTGGGGGAAAAGGTGCGACCTGTCGGGATAGGTGTCCGACGAGGTCAGGTGCCCCAAGGTGTGAGCGGTGCGATCTGTCGGGGTAGGTGCCCGACGAGATCAAGGTGTATAGGTGCTACAGGCATTACAGATGTTGCAGGTGTTACATGTGTTCGCGTGTCACTCTTCCAGTGAGTCGAGTGGTTGCTCCGGATAGTTTTACTGTTGGGTTTGGCATTCTTTCCTGCTTATTATTATTATTATCGCACGTCGCTGACTACCCACTCCGTGACAGGTTCTTCCAGGGGTGAGCGGTAGACGGCGGTGAGGTCGAGGCGGGAGTGGTCGGGCTGTGAGGAGCCCTAGTCTGTATCTCCTTTACTTTTTCCTTGCATTTCATTTGGTACTGTAGACTACGGTGTGGTTCGCGATACCCTTGTGGGGTCGGTGTGGATGTTGATTACCGGTGTTTTGGATTCGATATTATGGTTCTTTTATTATTCCCGTTCGGCCGTTTTCCAAAGCAAAATAACTAGAAAAGAAAAAGGAACTTCGAAAACTATCTTTCAAAAATATGGGGTCGTGTGGACCCGTTTTCCAAACCATGTGGATTTATGGGATTTCTAAACCATTTTCAAAACCTCGGGTCGTGTGGACCTGTTTCCAAACCCTGTGAATTTATGGCATCTTTCCAAACCGTTTTCAAAACCTTGGGTCGTGTGGACCTGTTTTCAAAACTGTGAGTTTATCCTTTCAACTTGACTGGCGACGGGCTTTCTATTTAGTTTGCAATGTTGGTTGAATGTCGAACTGTTGTGATTAACTGAATGCTTGTGTTGAGATGTTGTAATAGCCGCGACGCCGTGCATATACAGAGGAGACTCTGCCCAATTTTCGAGTAAATCTGTATATGTGGCGGATCTGGGCACGTGCCGGGGAGGACCGAATTTCAAAAAAAAAAGGGGAGTCAAACTAACAACTCTTTCTTTTCCGCTGAGCGAGACCCCCGGGGCGTGACAGATTAAGATGGTATCAGAGCGGTTTTCTTTTAATCACAACAGTTAAGGTCCAACATCCACGGTAATACCACACGTAGCTTCGAGTAAATGAAATGTGTAGGACATAGGGGTGTAGGACGTGAGTGATCGGGGGAGGGAGGGGAAAAGTGTAGTTTCTTCTCTCTCGATACAGGGATGTTGTTCTAGCAGGGTCTAGGACTGATGTTTTTTGGTTGTATGTGTGTACAGACAATGGTTCGAACCAGAGCGTCGGCCGGGGACGAAGGGGCGGATGCGACGGCATCGATGGCCGCGGAGAACCAACTCTTCCGGCAGCAACTGCGAGAGATGGCAGGAAATCTGGTGACTCTCACCGATCATGTGCGTCAGTTGACGCAGCGGCTTCCGGCCGCGACGGCGACGGTCGCACCGGGCCCCCCGCAGGGGCCAGCCGCGCCAGCAGCAGTACCGCAAGTGACGGGGACTGGGGCAGGAATGGCCCCTCCACCGATAGCAGCGGCCGGGACAGCACCAGCCCAGACGACGACGCCTGTAGCAGCACCCCCAGCAGCGTCCACGGCACCAGCTCCGGGGGCCCTTGGTCGGGGGAGACATTGGTGGCACCCGTTCCTGTTGTGGCCGCCGCTGCCGCGGGGGAGGGGGCAACGTCACTAACAGAGCGGGAGCGGGTACGAGCCAACCTGGCGGATTTCAAGAAATATGATCCACCCGTGTTCGAGGGAGAAACGACCGACCCTTGGGTCGTCGAGGATTGGGTCGGATCGATAGAAAAGCTATTTGAAGACTTGCTCATGGAGGACTGTGAGCGGGTCCCCCTAGCGGTCCACTGCCTGGGGGGAAATGCCCGCTTATGGTGGAAGACGGTGCGCCCCGACCCAACCAAGGGCACCGTGCTGCCATCATGGACGACGTTTAAGCAGGAGCTGTTTGGGGCTTTCTTTACCAACAGCGTCAAAAAGAAACTGGAGGACGACTTAAATCACATCCAACAGGGGAGCAAGACAGTTATGGAATATCAGCGCGGCTTTGTGCGATTGGCGAACTGCGTCCCTTTTGTCATAAGGGACGAAGCCCACAAGGCGCAACTTTTTGTGGATGGTTTACGGAGTGATATCTTCCAGGTGGTACAGGCGGCCGATTTGCACACGTTCCAACAAGTGGTCGACCGGGCCACGGTGGTTGAGCGCGGGTTCACAGTTACACGCGCCAAGAGGGAGGCCCCGGTGCGGCACGAGGAAAAGAAGCGGCAACAACCGTACGTTGGGGGGGGGTTCTTACAGTGGGAACCGACCCCCCAAGCGGTGGAGACCACAGTCAGGAACCCGGAGCGCACCTGCAGGAGGACCGAGGCCGGGGGACAGGACTTGCGTAATCTGCGGGGGGGCACATCAAGTGCTGGACTGCCCCCAGAGAGTCGATCATTGTTTCCGCTGCGGCAAGCAGGGGCACTTCCGCCGCAACTGCCCCTTAACCTTGGGACCAGCCTCCTCTACTGCATCCACGCCTTCTACACAGTTCTCAGGGCGGGGGAAAGCTCCTATGGGGTCGACCTCTAGGCCTCCGGCAGCGCGACGCGAGGAGACAAGGCAACCTCAACCGGGAGGGCGAGTATATTCAATGACCCACCAAGAGGCGGACCGGCCGGAGGACGTGCTTGCAGGTATTACTTCTGTTTCAAATTCCCGAGCTAGAACCCTCTTTGATACTGGAGCAACACTGTGAGGTCCCGGAATCCCCCGCGTAGGGTTGCTGGATGTTGGGCAGCTTTCGGTCGCCGTTGGGGGGTGTTGGTGCGCGTGTTGGGGGCCCAGAAATGGATTTGTGATGCAATTTGGGATTTGCTTGCATCACTGGAGGCCTGCGTGGGTTGCGCGCAATTTGGACACAAGTGGTGGACTTCAGGCTTATTTGAGACCCCGTGGGAAGTTGGGGGACCCGTCGGGTGTTTAGAGGTGATTTCGCGCGATTCAGATGTCAAAATTAGACTCCGGGTGAAGTCCGGATAAAAGTTTACCTCTCCGGTCGCCTTCGGGAATTTTTAGAGTTGGAATTGGGCAAATCGGACTTTAAAAATGGACCCGGCGCGAAAATCGGATCGAGTGGGCATTCGGCAAATTTTCGGGTGAGAATTTGGAGAATTGGACATCGTTTTTGGATTCAGCGCGCGAAATCGCTATGAATGGACTATTTATTTGTTGGATTTGGAGCCCGGATGAAATGCGCGTTTTTCGAGGCAAAACGGCACGAATCTCGAGGCGTGGCGCGTGGCGCGGATCCCGAGGTGAGTGCGGCGCGCGGGTCAAGGCGTGCTACTCGAGGCGGCAGGCGGACAGGACGGGCGCAGGCGCGGGACGCGCGGGGGCCGCCACGTGGCGGGCCCCCGTTGGCGCCCGCGCGGGCGCGGGGGCACGCGCGCCCGTGTAACGGGCGCGTGTCCCGCGCCTGGGTTGCGCGGTGCGTGCAACGCGCCCGTGTGGCGGGCGCGTTGCTGCGCGCCGCGTAGCCCTGTGGGCGCGCGCGTGGACCGGGCGCGCGCGCCCGTGTGCTGTGGACCGCGGATGGGGCTTCCCCATTGGCCCGCGCGGTGGACCGGCGCGGTGGACCGGAACCGTGGACCGCCTTCTCTCTCCCTCTTTTCTTCTTCTTCTTCCTCCCCGCGCACGCCATTTCCCTCCTCTTCTCTTCCTTTCTTCTTCAACCGAGCGAGAGGGAGAGCGAGGGAGATGGTGGGTGGTGCGGCGTGGCGTCGTGGGCCTCGTGGAGCGCGCGAGTTTTTCCGTGGGGAGCGTTTCGGCGACGGCGGCGCAGTCGGGGTAGGTCCCGTGGGTTGGTTTTTCTGTATTTTTGTAGAGTTCTTGGAGCGTTCTTTTGGACTGTAATTAACCCTCTTGCTCTTTTCTGTGTTGGGCACCGTGCACCGTTTTGCGTGCGGACTCCGGCACCGTGCACCGTTTTGCGTGCGGACTCCGTTTTGCGTGCGGATTCCGGCACCGTGCACCGTTTTGCGCGCGGACTCCGGCACCGTGCACCGTTTTGCGTGCGGACTCCGTTTTGCGTGCGGACTCCGGCACCGTGCACCGTTTTGCGTGCGGACTCCGGCACCGTGCACCGTTTTGCGTGCGGACTCCGTTTTGCGTGCGGATTCCGGCACCGTGCACCGTTTTGCGTGCGGACTCCGGCACCGTGCACCGTTTTGCGTGCGGACTCCGTTTTGCGTGCGGACCCTGGCACCGTGCATCGTTTTGCGTGCGGACTTCGGCACCGTGCACCGTTTTGCGTGCGGACTCCGTTTTGCGTGCGGATTCTGGCACCGTGCACCGTTTTGCGTGCGGACTCCGGCACCGTGCACCGATTCACGTGCAGACTCCGTTTTTGGTGCGGACCCCGGCAGCGTGCTCCGTTTTGCGTGCGGGCTCCGGCGGCGTGCTCCGTTTTGCGTGCGGACTCCGACGGCGTGCCCCGTTTTGCGTGCGGTTCGCGTGGAGGCCAATTGCAAGTGACTACGAGCAATTGGTGGTAAATCGAGGTGGGTGGCCTTATCTCCAAGTTTTATGGACTGTACAGTATCTCTACTGATGTAGGACTATGCATGATAGCTTATTTCATTGTGTAGCATGCTAGATTGTAGGAATTGTTATTCCTTTTATTATCTGTTAATATAATACCTTGGAACTTGACCTAGCACCCCCGTCATACGTTGCATGTGTAACCAGACCAGTAGAAAACCCTCACTTGGGCTAGGGTTATTTATGCTTAGACATCCACACTGTTCTTGCATCCCTGGACATAGTGTTTTCTCGCCCGGGTAGTGGGCCGAGAGGTCGGGACTTGCTTTTAGTGTGGGATGCTTTTGCACTCTTGCTTGGGAGCAGAGTGGAGTCTGGTAGTTGTAGGGTTTCTTATTTGTGCGGGGAGCCGTTTGAGTAAACGGTAGTCCCGAGAGGTCTTGTTTCCCTTTTACGCTGTCGTAGGAGGGAGCCGTTGAGTAGACGGTAGTCCCGGGCCGTCGTGTATCTTCCGGCCCGTCTTGTTGGGAACCGTTGGGGTTGACGGTGGTCCCAGGTCGTTGAGTGTTGTCCGACCTGTTTTGTTACCCTGAGTTGTGGGTCGTTCCTGGCTGTGGAGTATCTCCAGCCAGTGAGCCTTGTGCTGCGAGCCGTTGGCGAGGCTAGTGTCTCGTGTTTCGAGTTAGCCGAGCAGCTGAGTCGTCGAGAGTTCTCCGACTGTTGTGCGAGGTATTTGGGGATCCTGAGTCCTACCGTTCTGAGAGTGAGCGTGGATTTTGACTAGCCTGCTTATGCCAATTTGTGATACTCTATGCCGCGCCGTTTTCCTCAGTTGGAGTCGCGTCCCTGAGATGCCGCTGTGGATACGATGGGCCTGTTGAGGCAGTTTTGCGCGAGGGGTGAGTTAGTCGGGCAGGACGCCCCACGTAAATCCCGTCCTCATGGGGATGCGTGGTAGTGGGCAGGCGCGTTCCTGGTCGACAGGCGCAGGCTTGACTGGACCCTATGAGGCAGTCAGTTCGATTGGGTCTTTTGAGCACCTTGGGTGCGAGTGGTCTCTTTTACTTTCATCTGTTCCACTTTTTGAGTATCTAGATAGAGGTATGGCAGCTGTAGAGTAGCTCCAGCTTTTCTTGTTCAGATTTCATTGCTCTGTTATCTTTTACCTCTAGTAGACTTGGTGGGCAGACCGTTGGGCTTGTTGACGGCACCCACTGAGAACTACTGTGGGAAGTAGTTCTCACACCCGTCGTGGTGTCTTTTTCCCAGGAACTTCTTCTCCTGTTCCTGTTGCTCCAGTTGCTGATCCTTCTGACCGAGGCGAGGGAGTCGCGAGCTGGTTCCCTACCCGTCGTTGGAGTGTAGCGGTACCCCTTCAGAGGAGAGCTTCAGTAGATTAGTTACTTCTTTTCCTCTGTTGAGAGACCTTTGTTGTGAGGTATAGAGTTGTACTTTATTTTACAGTTCGAGAGACTGATGTAGTGAGGATATTTTTGTAGTGAGAGCCTGTACACTGATGTACTTTATTGGAGATATCTCCCTTTTGAGTTTTGTATCTGAGGACTTGGTATACGATCGTATTTGGGAGATGGATATTGTATTATCTTCAGTTGTACAGTGTTTGGTTTCCAGTTCTTACTAGTTTACTTTCAGCTCGGATATCTGTATCTCTGTAGTTGATTCTTTCTGCAGGTTAGACGCTTCGTCTGTACGGCAGTTTCCGTACAGATGGCGGATCTGTTAGTGAGCCCGGGTCGCAGTTTCGACCCCGAGGCGTGACAGATTAGAGTGGTATCAGAGCCTAGGTTGTAGGTCGTGATGGACTTAGAAACCCTAGGCTTGCGGTTGGACATTAGGATGACTACGTGATAGTCGTGACTTTTAGCGAGAGTCTTGATTGAGTTTTTACCTCTCCCAAGAGATGGGATGAGTGTTTGCCATGTTTACTTTCCTCAGCGATTATGTTGGCTGCGACAACATAATGCTATGGAATGGATGACATGTCTTAGACTTTCGCTGGATTGGGTCGTATGGTTGTTGTGTCCTGACATTTGTTGTTTTGCAGTGGGTTGCGATACCCCTGCGACATCGTGTTGTGAAAAGGACACACCCCGCCCTGGCTGAGTTACCAGGAGGGCGTTTTCCCTGGCTGAGTTACCAGGAGAGCGTTTTCCCTGGCTGAGTTACCAGGAGAGCGTTTTCCCTGGCTGAGTTACCAGGAGGGCGTTTTCCCTGGCTGAGTTACCAGGAGGGCGTTTTCCCTGGCTGAGTCACCAGGAGGGCATTTTTCCCTGGCTGAGTCACCGGGAGGGCATTTTCCCTGGCTGAGTTACCAGGAGAGCATTTTCCCTGGCTGAGTTACCAGGAGGGCATTTTCCCTGGCTGAGTTACCAGGAGAGCGTTTTCCCTGGCTGAGTTACCAGGAGGGCATTTTCCCTGGCTGAGTCACCAGGAGGGCATTTTTCCTGGCTGAGTTACCAGGAGAGCATTTTCCCTGGCTGAGTTACCAGGAGGGCATTTTCCCTGGCTGAGTTACCAGGAGAGCGTTTTCCCTGGCTGAGTTACCAGGAGGGCATTTTCCCTGGCTGAGTCACCAGGAGGGCGTTTTCCCTGGCTGAGTTACCAGGAGAGCGTTTTCCCTGGCTGAGTTACCAGGAGGGCATTTTCCCTGGCTGAGTTACCAGGAGAGCGTTTTCCCTGGTTGAGTTACCAGGAGGGCATTTTCCCTGGCCGAGTTACCAGGAGGGCGTTTTCACTGGCCGAGTTACCATATGGATAATTATCACTGGCCGAGTACCAGATGGATAATTATCACTGGCCGAGTTACCATATGGATAATTATCACTGGCCGAGTACCAGATGGATAATTATCACTGGCCGAGTTACCAGATGGATAATTATCACTGGCCGAGTTACCAGATGGATAATTATCACTGGCCGAGTTACCAGATGGATAATTATCACTGGCCGAGTTACCAGATGGATAATTATCACTGGCCGAGTACCAGATGGATAATTATCACTGGCCGAGTTACCAGATGGATAATTATCACTGGCCGAGTTACCAGATGGATAATTATCACTGGCCGAGTTACCAGATGGATAATTATCACTGGCCGAGTTACCAGGGGGACATTTTTCCCTGGCCGAATTACCAGGAGGATACTTTCCACTGGCTGAGTTACCAGATGGATAATTATCCCTGGCCGAATTACCAGGAGGATACTTTCCACTGGCCGAGCAACCAGATGGATGCATTGCCCCTGGCCGAGTTACCAGGTGGGCACATGCCCTGGCCGAGTTACCAGGAGGACATTTTTTTTTCCTGGCCGAATTACCAGGAGGACACTTTCCACTGGCCGAGCTACGAGAGGCGATGCCGCCCAGTGAGAGGCGATGCCGCCCAATGAGTGGCGATGCCGCCTAGTGAGTGGCGAAGGTTTGGCCTGTTGAGGCGATTTTCACCTCCGGCCGAGTTACCAGGTGGTTATTTTAGTGAGATTGAGATGACCCGACAGGACGCCGAGATTTGATGGCGTCGAGTTCGTCCTGATGGACTACCGGGAGCGTCTCCAGCCGTGAGTTGCTTGTTGACATAGTTTCCCGCTTTGAACGAGAGGGATCGAATCCCTGAACGGTAAAGGAGCGAAAACTTCGATAGACTGAGCCTAGAGTCTGTTCTTGTTGGATTGGGGTTCTAGGCACCGGTCTATCGGGATTTTTGGATTTTGGCCGCGTCAGTCGGTTCTTCTCGCCTATGAGTGGGGTGTTGCTGCGAGTTGAGTCGTTGAGGGTTCTCCGACATAGCTGTGAGAGTGCTAGGGCATTTGCATTGATGTATGGGCTAGAGATAGTACCCTTAGCTTGTGCTCGTGAGGTTTAGATACCTGATCACGTGTTGCACATAGATGGGAGTTATTGGTCCTGCCCAGTGCAGTTGGGGCCCTGGTTTTTGCCTGTTGATCTTTTGGCCCTTCCTCAGCTCCGGATTTTTGAGGTAGTGTTGGGTATAGGGCTGTGAAGATCTGAGGCCTTGATGCTTGAGATACCACACCGTTGATACACGGTGGTGATGCCACGCCGTTGATACACGGTGGTGATGCCACGCCGTTGATACACGGTGGTGATGCCACGCCGTTGATACACGGCAGTGATGCCACACCGTTGATACACGGTGGTGATGCCACGCTGTTGGCGCACGGCAGTGAGGCCACGCCGTTGGTACACGGCAGTAATGCCACGCCGTGGGTGCACGGCAGTGATGCCACGTTGTAGGTACACAACGGTGAGAGTCTTTTGGATGTTTCGGACTTTTGACCGCGAGTTGGGCAACAGCTTTATGATCGCCTTGTGAGCCAGTTGTCAGTCCCGTTCACCGACGGTTCGGTCCCCGTCAGGGTGTTCTTTATGAGTTGATGGATCGACTTCGACCCGTGGGTCCGTTGGGGTTATGATAGCATGTTGAGCGACCAACTGTGGCACGAGATTGTGTCTCTTGAGGATCCCTTTTGAGGGTAGCCTGCAGTTGAGTAGTCCACTCAGGTGGTTTTGGATCGGGAAGTGACCGAGTGAAGACCCCAACTTATTGGATTTCCCTTCCTTATTGGACGAGTCTGCAGGTATGCTTCGGGTCGTCTTGTTGAGGGTGGCACCATGATGTGGTTTGGTGCGTATTACACTTGTGGTTATTTCAGTTTTCCCCCAGCCTTTTAATGGAGCCCTTGGTTTTTCACGTCTCAGCTCAGTAGTGATGTGTTTTTCCTCGCTCGTGATTTACTTGCTCCTTTGAGATCTGTGATTATTGGAGTACGAGGGACGCCCGTTGTAATTTCTGGCTCGAGAGATGAGAGAATTGCACATCGGGTCATACCGTACTTGTTGTTGTTGTCGCGGAGTAATCACGAGGAGCGAGTGGGGGGAGCTGGAGGCGTATTGTTAGATACCTAGCCGTGGTATTCTTGACTCCTGATGGGCTTGATCTAGTTTCGAGGACGAAACTTTCTTTTAGTGGGGGAGGATGTGAGGTCCCGGAATCCCCCGCGTAGGGTTGCTGGATGTTGGGCAGCTTTCGGTCGCCGTTGGGGGGTGTTGGTGCGCGTGTTGGGGGCCCAGAAATGGATTTGTGATGCAATTTGGGATTTGCTTGCATCACTGGAGGCCTGCGTGGGTTGCGCGCAATTTGGACACAAGTGGTGGACTTCGGGCTTATTTGAGACCCCGTGGGAAGTTGGGGGACCCGTCGGGTGTTTAGAGGTGATTTCGCGCGATTCAGATGTCAAAATTAGACTCCGGGTGAAGTCCGGATAAAAGTTTACCTCTCCGGTCGCCTTCGGGAATTTTTAGAGTTGGAATTGGGCAAATCGGACTTTAAAAATGGACCCGGCGCGAAAATCGGATCGAGTGGGCATTCGGCAAATTTTCGGGTGAGAATTTGGAGAATTGGACATCGTTTTTGGATTCAGCGTGCGAAATCGCTATGAATGGACTATTTATTTGTTGGATTTGGAGCCCGGATGAAATGCGCGTTTTTCGAGGCAAAACGGCACGAATCTCGAGGCGTGGCGCGTGGCGCGGATCCCGTGGTGAGTGCGGCGCGCGGGTCAAGGCGTGCTACTCGAGGCGGCAGGCGGACAGGACGGGCGCAGGCGCGGGACGCGCGGGGGCCGCCACGTGGCGGGCCCCCGTTGGCGCCCGCGCGGGCGCGGGGGCACGCGCGCCCGTGTAACGGGCGCGTGTCCCGCGCCTGGGTTGCGCGGTGCGTGCAACGCGCCCGTGTGGCGGGCGCGTTGCTGCGCGCCGCGTGGCCCTGTGGGCGCGCGCGTGGACCGGGCGCGCGCGCCCGTGTGCTGTGGACCGCGGATGGGGCTTCCCCATTGGCCCGCGCGGTGGACCGGCGCGGTGGACCGGAACCGTGGACCGCCTTCTCTCTCCCTCTTTTCTTCTTCTTCTTCCTCCCCGCGCACGCCATTTCCCTCCTCTTCTCTTCCTTTCTTCTTCAACCGAGCGAGAGGGAGAGCGAGGGAGATGGTGGGTGGTGCGGCGTGGCGTCGTGGGCCTCGTGGAGCGCGCGAGTTTTTCCGTGGGGAGCGTTTCGGCGACGGCGGCGCAGTCGGGGTAGGTCCCGTGGGTTGGTTTTTCTGTATTTTTGTACAGTTCTTGGAGCGTTCTTTTGGACTGTAATTAACCCTCTTGCTCTTTTCTGTGTTGGGCACCGTGCACCGTTTTGCGTGCGGACTCCGGCACCGTGCACCGTTTTGCGTGCGGACTCCGTTTTGCGTGCAGATTCCGGCACCGTGCACCGTTTTGCGCGCGGACTCCAGCACCGTGCACCGTTTTGCGTGCGGACTCCGTTTTGCGTGCGGACTCCGGCACCGTGCACCGTTTTGCGTGCGGACTCCGGCACCGTGCACCGTTTTGCATGCGGACTCCGTTTTGCGTGCAGATTCCGGCACCGTGCACCGTTTTGCGTGCGGACTCCGGCACCGTGCACCGTTTTGCTTGCGGACTCCGTTTTGCGTGCGGACCCTGGCACCGTGCACCGTTTTGCGTGCGGACTCCGGCACCGTGCACCGTTTTGCGTGCGGACTCCGTTTTGCGTGCGGATTCTGGCACCGTGCACCGTTTTGCGTTCGGACTCCGGCACCGTGCACCGATTCACGTGCAGACTCCGTTTTTGGTGCGGACCCCGGCAGCGTGCTCCGTTTTGCGTGCGGGCTCCGGCGGCGTGCTCCGTTTTGCGTGCGGACTCCGACGGCGTGCCCCGTTTTGCGTGCGGATCGCGTGGAGGCCAATTGCAAGTGACTACGAGCAATTGGTGGCAAATCGAGGTGGGTGGCCTTATCTCCAAGTTTTATGGACTGTACAGTATCTCTACTGATGTAGGACTATGCATGATGGCTTATTTCATTGTGTAGCATGCTAGATTGTAGGAATTGTTATTCCTTTTATTATCTGTTAATATAATACCTTGGAACTTGACCTAGCACCCCCGTCATACGTTGCATGTGTAACCAGACCAGTAGAAAACCCTCACTTGGGCTAGGGTTATTTATGCTTAGACATCCACACTGTTCTTGCATCCCTGGACATAGTGTTTTCTCGCCCGGGTAGTGGGCCGAGAGGTCGGGACTTGCTTTTAGTGTGGGATGCTTTTGCACTCTTGCTTGGGAGCAGAGTGGAGTCTGGTAGTTGTAGCGGGTTTCTTATTTGTGCGGGGAGCCGTTTGAGTAAACGGTAGTCCCGAGAGGTCTTGTTTCCCTTTTACGCTGTCGTAGGAGGGAGCCGTTGAGTAGACGGTAGTCCCGGGCCGTCGTGTATCTTCCGGCCCGTCTTGTTGGGAACCGTTGGGGTTGACGGTGGTCCCAGGTCGTTGAGTGTTGTCCGACCTGTTTTGTTACCCTGAGTTGTGGGTCGTTCCTGGCTGTGGAGTATCTCCAGCCAGTGAGCCTTGTGCTGCGAGCCGTTGGCGAGGCTAGTGTCTCGTGTTTCGAGTTAGCCGAGCAGCTGAGTCGTCGAGAGTTCTCCGACTGTTGTGCGAGGTATTCGGGGATCCTGAGTCCTACCGTTCTGAGAGTGAGCGTGGATTTCGACTAGCCTGCTTATGCCAATTTGTGATACTCTATGCCGCGCCGTTTTCCTCAGTTGGAGTCGCGTCCCTGAGATGCCGCTGTGGATACGATGGGCCTGTTGAGGCAGTTTTGCGCGAGGGGTGAGTTAGTCGGGCAGGACGCCCCACGTAAATCCCGTCCTCATGGGGATGCGTCGTAGTGGGCAGGCGCGTTCCTGGTCGACAGGCGCAGGCTTGACTGGACCCTATGAGGCAGTCAGTTCGATTGGGTCTTTTGAGCACCTTGGGTGCGAGTGGTCTCTTTTACTTTCATCTGTTCCACTTTTTGAGTATCTAGATAGAGGTATGGCAGCTGTAGAGTAGCTCCAGCTTTTCTTGTTCAGGTTTCATTGCTCTGTTATCTTTTACCTCTAGTAGACTTGGTGGGCAGACCGTTGGGCTTGTTGACGGCACCCACTGAGAACTACTGTGGGAAGTAGTTCTCACACCCGTCGTGGTGTCTTTTTCCCAGGAACTTCTTCTCCTGTTCCTGTTGCTCCAGTTGCTGATCCTTCTGACCGAGGCGAGGGAGTCGCGAGCTGGTTCCCTACCCGTCGTTGGAGTGTAGCGGTACCCCTTCAGAGGAGAGCTTCAGTAGATTAGTTACTTCTTTTCCTCTGTTGAGAGACCTTTGTTGTGAGGTATAGAGTTGTACTTTATTTTACAGTTCGAGAGACTGATGTAGTGAGGATATTTTTGTAGTGAGAGCCTGTACACTGATGTACTTTATTGGAGATATCTCCCTTTTGAGTTTTGTATCTGAGGACTTGGTATACGATCGTATTTGGGAGATGGATATTGTATTATCTTCAGTTGTACAGTGTTTGGTTTCCAGTTCTTACTAGTTTACTTTCAGCTCGGATATCTGTATCTCTGTAGTTGATTCTTTCTGCAGGTTAGACGCTTCGTCTGTACGGCAGTTTCCGTACAGATGGCGGATCTGTTAGTGAGCCCGGGTCGCAGTTTCGACCCCGGGGCGTGACAAACACACTCGTTCATTTCTTGTGATTACGTGTTTATGCATGACCTTGGGGAGACACCTCTCCAAAACCGAATGACGGTCCAGACAGCGGGTGGGACACTGGAGGCGACCAGCTTAGTGGCCACCTGCCCAATTATGTTAGGGCGACTACCTTGCCCTTGGGACTTGGTGGTAATTCCCTTGAAGGAGTACGACATTGTTTTGGGCATGGATTGGCTCTCAAGGTACCAGGCGCTCATTGACTGCGAGAAACGGATGGTGCAGCTTCAAGAACCCAGCTTCCCTAAGAATGCATATTTGGCGTGCAAGAGCATCTCCTTCCCAGCGGTCATCTCAGCGGCACGAGCCAGGAGATTTGTAGAAGGTGGGTGTGTGGCCTACTTGGCGTCGGTTGACATGGCCACCCGACCCTCGGGGGCGCCGTCAGACATCCCGGTAGTACGGGACTTTCCCGATGTTTTCCCGACGGAACTACCTGGGATGCCCCCCGAGCGAGAGGTGGTGTTCCCGATTGAACTGCTACCGGGCACGCAGCCGATTACGAAGGCGCCGTACCGAATGGCCTTCGCGGAGTTAAAGGAGCTCAAGGCGCAGCTGGAGGATCTCTTGGACAAAGGGTTCATCAGATCGAGTGTGTCACCCTGGGGCTCACCGGTACTCTTTGTGCGGAAGAAGGACGGAAGCCTACGACTCTGCATCGACTACAGAGGGATAAACAAAGTTACAGTGAAAAACAAGTACCCCCTGCCCAGAATCGACGATCTCTTCGACCAACTGCGGGGAGCGACGGTCTTCTCAAAGATTGATCTGCAATCGGGCTATCACCAGCTTCGGGTTCGAAACGAGGACATTCCAAGGACCGCCTTCCGGACCCGGTATGGCCACTACGAATTTACAGTTATGCCCTTCGGGCTTACGAACGCCCCCGCCGTCTTCATGGATATGATGAAGCGAATTTTCAGGCCCTTCCTAGACCGGTTCGTAGTGGTCTTCATAGACGACATACTGATCTATTCACCCACTGACGAGGAGCACGAGCAACATCTGCAAATGATCCTCCAGACCCTCAGGGACCACGAGTTGTTCGCTAAGCTCAAGAAGTGCGAATTCTGGCTACGCGAGGTGTGCTTTTTAGGGCACGTGATCTCGGCAAAAGGAATCACCGTGGATCCCAAGAAGGTGGAATCCGTGACAGCCTGGCAGCCGCCAACTACGGTAACGGAGATCCGCAGTTTCTTGGGCCTTGCTGGGTACTACCGACGCTTTGTCGAGGGCTTCTCGAAGATAGCCGCCCCCCTGAACCGGTAGACTAGGAAAGGAAAAAAGTTTGTGTGGTCGACACAATGCTAGGAGAGCTTCGAAGAACTCAAAAGAAGGCTAACCAGGGCACCAATTCTTGTACTACCAACACCCGGAGAGGATTTTGAGGTGTACTGCGACGCATCGAGGATCGGCCTTGGGGGTGTATTGATGCAACAGGGAAAAGTAATAGCCTATGCTTCCAGGCAGCTGAAGGATTACGAGAAGAATTATCCGACACACGATTTGGAACTGGCTGCAGTGGTCTTTGTTTTGAAGTTATGGAGACACTACCTCTTTGGTGTCCACTGTAACATTTTCTCTGACCACCAAAGCCTTAAGTACCTGTTCACCCAGAAGGAACTAAACCTGCGGCAGAGGCGGTGGCTTGAACTATTGAAGGATTACGATCTAACAATCCAGTACCACCCCGGGAAAGCAAACGTAGTGGCGGACGCTTTGAGTAGGAAGGGGCAACCAGAAGAGGCGACGGCACGCGCGATAACTGAGCAGAGCACTTTGAACGCGGAATTCTCGCGATTGAAGTTGGAGGTGGTACCAATGGGCACAGTCACACAATTGTTGGCTTTGGTGGTAAAGCCGACGCTGTTCGAGAGAATTTGACGGGGACAGCAGGCGGACTCGTACTTGCAGCTCATACGAGACAAGATCTCGCCGGATCAAGAAGGTGACTTTTCAGTGGAAGACGATGGCACTTTACGGTTCCGCGGGCGGATCTGCGTGCCGGATACCCCGGAATTGAAGGAGGAAATCCTAGCTGAGGCACACCGCGCCCCTTATGCGGCACATCCGGGGGGTACAAAGATGTACAGGGACCTCAAGCAGACTTTCTGGTGGCCCAAGCTGAAGGGGGATGTGACTCATCACGTTGCGCATTGCCTAGTTTGTCAGCAGATAAAGGCAGAGCATCAGCGGCCGGCGGGAAAGCTACAGCCATTACCAGTACCGGAGTGGAAGTGGGATCAGATCACCATGGACTTCGTCACTGGATTCCCACGTTCACAGCAGGGGCACGACACAATCTGGGTCATTGTTGACCGGCTAACCAAGTCAGCGCACTTCCTACCCATTCACACAACCTGGACTAGAGAGCGATTAGCCCAAGTCTACCTCAGCGAGATTGTGAGACTGCATGGAGTGCCGGCAACGATCACATCGGATAGAGACACACGCTTTGTTTCGAAGTTTTGGCAGAGCCTACAGCAGGCCTTGGGGACCAAACTGGAAATAATACAATAAGTCTGTCTCCCAAAAATGATAATCATACAATATCCTCATGTACAAGCTCTGGACTCAACCGGGAGGTAACTCCAATAAATACAACGGTGTACAGTCTCACGGTACATAATGTCCTCACTACATCAGTCTCTCAAAAGAGGAAAAAGTAAAACAACTAATCTGCTGTAGATCTCCTCTGAAGGGGTACTGCTGCTCTCCAACGACGGGTAGGGATCTATCTCGCAACTCTCTCGCCTCGATCAACAATCGTAGAATCAGCAACATCCGCTAGGACTCTGCAAAACAGAGGAGAGGAAAGAAAATGAGGGGGAAAACCCCCAGAGGGTGTGAGAACTATACCAAAAAGGGAGTTCTCAGTAGGTACCACCGCTAGACCTGACGGTCTGCCCACTAAGTCCTCAAAATACAAAAGCTAACCAAAACGGTGAAGACTGAAAAAGAAGGAAGCTGGAGACTCTCAACAGCTATCCAGCCTCTATGCCTGCTGAGCCTGCCTATGCCTGCCAAGCCTGCCTATGCCTGCCTATGCCTGCCATGCCTGCCATGCCTGCCATGCCTGCCTATGCCTGCCATGCCTGCCATGGCTGCCTATGCCTGCTTATGCCTGCTATGCCTGCCATGCCTGCATGCGGCTGCCTATGCCTGCCTATGCCTGCTATGCCTGCCATGCCTGCCTGCGCCTGCCTATGCCTGCCATGCCTGCCATGCCTGCCTATGCCTGCCATGCCTGCCATGCGTACCTATGCCTGCTTATGCCTGCCTATGCCTGCTTATGCCTGCTATGCCTGCCATGCCTGCCTGCGCCTGCCTATGCCTGCCATGCCTGCCATGCCTGCCTATGCCTGCCTATGCCTGCTATGCCTGCCATGCATGCCTGTGCCTGCCTATGCCTGCCATGCCTGCCATGCTTGCCATGCCTGCCATGCCTGCCATGCCTGCCATGCCTGCCTATGCCTGCTATGCCTGCCAAGCCTGCCTATGCCACGGTCAACAACTCACAATGACCCTGGGACCACCGTAACCCCAGACGGTTCCCAACAACACTAGCACTGGTCTAAACACAGCTACTAGACTCCACTCGGTCCCCCTGACACGAGTGCAACTATAAGGCAAATGTCTGTAATAAACCCAATCTAATGCCACCAGTAGAACTGGTACTGCCTGCTGTGCCTGCCAAATCGGGTATGCCAGCCTACGCATAACACCGATAGGGGATGGGAGTCTCAAGGACTCGAAGTCTGAAAATCGCACACTCCGGAGTGGCACTCGAGGGGAGCGACCCACACGAGTAAAGTGCCTCAGTAACAAGTATCGTAAATCAGCAGGACTGGATCATGACTCTGATCAAAGTGGGAAAGCCCAACCACTAAAGAAAGCCTCGGTCCTCAATCAGATGCAAAAATACTCAAATAGTGGGAAACTCTGTCCACTAGAGAAATCAGATACCCAATCTGATGCATAAATAAATGTCCGGTCAACCGCCCAATATCTGCGGTTGCCGCAAAGCCCCACAACTAATCCAACCTGTCCCAGACACCAAGTCCCGACTACACTACCCAGAACCCCTGCTCGAACCTGAGCAACACAGACCACCTGACTAACAAAGAAGGAGAAAAGGAATACATGGTTTCTCCTAAGTCAAGTTCCAAAAGTAGTGTAGCAGTAAAAGATGGCCTAACGACATGTCCATGCAAGCATGCTTTGTCCTCAGAAACAATAAAAGTGGGTGACACATATATTAGTAAAGCATGCTGAAATATTCCTACTATGGTATACCAATCTCACCCAAGTAGGTCATTCCTTGCTTACCTCTCGCTCATATCGGTTGTACAACAATATGCCTGTTATCAATCATAGAGGGGTGATATCCCCACATGTGCACTTGCATTCACCATGATATAAAACCTTATACAGTTACCAAAATTAAGCTTACCCACCTGAAGTGCTCAATCCAAGGCAAACCTGGGGTCGGCGAAGAGTGTAGACGCTCTCAGTCCAAAATCTGCTAAAATTGCTCCCTCGGTATAAGTTGCACGAGCCTCGGCTCCAAACAGCTGAAAACACCCATAATTCACTATCTCCAATTTTCCCCAGTTCCAACAGGTTCAGAAACGGTCGCTAACCTTCCTGGGTACAACAATAAGGTTCAAGATTATATTTTTATTCCAAAATATCCAAGTACGTACAATTCTGTTGGAACAGTCCCAAAGATGCGGATTTTTCACCTGCAGCAAGAACCCAAAAAAATCCAACAAAAATAGTATCGCGTTCCTCGCGTCGATACCTTCGAAACGAGTACCTGCACGCCAAATTCTGAGCCCCGTAGGCCGAGTTACAAATTCCACAACACAGGGCGCTCACAAACACACAACCATACATCTGTATTTCCATGCACAGATAAAGGAAGAAAAATCTACCTCCGGGAAAGCCTCAGAAAAATCCAATAAAAATACGGTGATAATCTTCGCGTCGAGTAGATGAAAAAAGTGTATAGGCACGTCTCCAACCGATGCCCGGTTGCGGAGATAAAAATCCGGCAAGGTGTCGCTGTCCAGAAATTCCATCAGAAAAAGGGGTCCTAGTAAGCATGGAAAAACTCCTCGAAAAGCGTGAAATGAGATAACACTATAGAAACCAAAATCGTATCCTTACCTGTCGCGGATCCAACAGCGAAGAAATCGCTCGAAAATATGGTCGGAGTAGGCCGGGGGAGCTCTCGCACCGAAATGCGACGAAAGGGAACACAAATGGACGAGCGTCGTGCCGCGCCGTAAAAATGGAAACCTCGATAAGCGTGCCACCAAAATCTCCAAACTCTGCAGATGGATGCAGCACAGGGTGTGGATCAACTTTGCTGAAGGCCTCAAGTTGGTTTGAAGCTCGGAAATGGTGGAAAAAGGGGAGAAGAAGCAGCTCGGGTCGCTTAAATAGGACCAGAAAACAAATCTGAAAATGACGGCCATGTCCTAAGTTCCGGGCGCCCGATTCTTTCGGGCCGCTACAGTGTTGGGCCCGGCCCAACACTGTTCGGGCCCGAATTCCCGTCGGGCCTCCACGTAGCCCGCCACACACCGCACACCGAAGCCGCCCGCTGGATTTCCGCCACGTGGCCCGCCGAACACATCACACCAAATCCATCCACCCACATCGCGCCACGTGGCCCGCCGTGGTGCCGACACGTGGCGCGCCCGAGCGCGGGAGAGGCCGACAGCGGCCATGTGCGCGCCTGTGCCGCCGCCTGACGCCTCTGCTTGCACGCGCCCCGAGGCGGTCTGCACCCGCTCTGTGGACCCGGCGCACAACACCGCACCAATCACACGCTGCCACGTGTCACCCTGTCCACCGTACACCATCGATAAATTCCGTGGACCACGACTGCTGAGCCAACCAATATCGCCATGCCACGTGGCCTGCCTCCGGTGCACGACGGCGCGGTGGACCGCGCGCCTGCCCGCAAGCTGTGCGCTGCCCGCGCCTGCCCGCCGCCGCTCCCGAGCCTGCCCGCCGCCGCGCCGCCGCCCTCCGCCATCGCCGAAGCTGCCCGCCGGCCGCCGGAGTTACTGTTCCGGCGTGAACAGTAACCAGTGGCGTAAAAATCAAGTAAATAGCCCAATTTCATCGTTTTCGCACGCTAAATCCAAATCCGATGTCTGTTTTGCCAAATTCCAACTCTAAAAATTGCCGAAGGCATCCGGAAAGATGTTCTTTTGTCCAAACTTCGCGCTGAGCCCAATTTTAATATCCATTGCGCGCAAGACCACTTCTACGCACTCGACGGGGTCATCTGACTACTCTCATGATCCATTAAATACTCTGAGTCCATCTCTAGTATCCAATTGGTGCACAAACACCACCGAAGCGCCATATAGGCCTCCAGAAGCTGCTGGTCAACCAGTAATCACATCGTGGGGATCCAGGTCCTCACAGGTGAGGCTGAGACAGGAGTATCTGGGTCACTAGAGACCCCGAACTGTACTTTTTTCCTTTCTTTCGCATTCCATTTATTACTGTAGACTTATGTGTGGTTCTCGATACCCTCGTGGGGTCGGTGTGGATGTCGGCAAACTTCTGCTTATTTATTAAACTTCCTTTCCTCTCTCTGTGGGCCGCTTTCGAAAAGAAAAAGAGAAAACAAACTCAAAAGAATTGCGAAAACCGTTTTCAAAACCTAAGTGTCGTGTGGGCACTGTTTTCAAAATCCTGTGGATTTATGGATTTCGAAAAGGGATTTCAAAACCTAAGTGTCGAGTGGGCACTGTTTTCAAAACCCTGTGGTTTTATGTTGTTTTCGAAACTGGTTTTAAAAATCTAGGCGCCGAGTGGGCGTCGTTTTTAACAATTGTGGATTTATCCTTTCAAACTGGTCGGCCGTGAGAATACTTCGGTTTTAGTGCATGTATGTATGTATGTACGTATGTTGAACTGTTGTGATTGAAATAATGACTGATTTGGACGTTGTACTAGCCGCGACGCCGTGCATATACAGAGGAGGCTCTGTCCGTTTGTAGAGTGATTCTGTGTATGCGGCGGGTCTGGGCACGCACCGGGGAAGAAGGTTTTTCAAAAAAAATCTAGGCACCAAATACATACCTTTTTGTGAACCATTTCCGCTGACAGAAACCCCCAGGGCGTGACACTAACACCAATTTAGATTTGAACCTCTTATTCTTATTTCACAACCTTATGTCTTAACCTTAGGGTTTCACTATATCACAAGGACATTAACTATTTTCAATTTTCTTTGGCATAGAGTTTATTAACTCTACATTCACTTTACATTTGGCCTAGAGTTTGTTAACTCCAATTGCATTCCAACTTAATTACTCCTAGAGTTTATTAACTCTATTTCCTCTTTCACTTTAGCTTAGAGTTTATTAACTCATTTTTTCTATTTTCCACTTTAACCTAGAGTTCATTTGACTCTATGTTAAATACTCTATCAATCAACCTTAGGTTAATCACTAAGACGATGTCACTCGTTCTCTTTATAGATACTCCTAGGTTTTATGCCACTCGTTTGCAACTTAACTTAGGTTTTCTCTTAGTTTTATATCCATTCGAATCGACCAAATTTTTTTCTAGGTCTTTATTCCAATCATGCACTTGTAAGGATTTTGCGCAATATAAACGCAGCAGAAAAAAAAATCAAATAAACAAATATTTGAAAAACTTGAGATTCGATCTCAAGAACCACGTAAAATAGTATCCCTCATGTATTTAAAATTAAACGAAGAACGAGGAAGATCTAATCTTCACCTTTGCGCGGGGAGATCTACACCGCAATGTGATGATCGTGGAATTTGGTTCTCTTAAAGCCGCACACATGTCACGCCCCGGGGGATTAATTTAGCGGAAACGAAT
Organism: Tillandsia leiboldiana; assembly: GCA_029204045.2. Taxonomy (NCBI): domain Eukaryota; kingdom Viridiplantae; phylum Streptophyta; class Magnoliopsida; order Poales; family Bromeliaceae; genus Tillandsia; species Tillandsia leiboldiana. The sequence continues at coordinate 19,327,821 of CM055070.1, forward strand.
TGCAAAAGGTATGTATATTTTTTTTTGAAAACCTTCTTCCCCGACGCGTGCCCAGATCCGCCGCATATACAGGATCACTCTACAAACGGACAGAGTCTCCCCTGTATATGCACGGCGTCGCGGTTTGTACAATTTTCAATAGCGGGTAAACATTCAATCACAATGTCACGCCCCGGGGGTCTCGCTCAGCGGAAAAGAAAGAGTTGCTAATTTTTTTTTTTTGAAATTCGGTCCTCCCCGGCATGTGCCCAGACCCGCCGCATATACAGATTTACTCGACAAACGGGCAGAGTCTCCTCTGTATATGCACGGCGTCGCGGCTATTACAGCAGTTAAATACAACCATTCATTTAATCACAACAGTTCGGAATCTAACTACGAATGCAGACTAACAACAATGCCCGTCGCCAGTCAAGTTGAAAGGATAAACTCACAGTTTTGAAAACAGGTCCACACGACCCATGGTTTTGAAAACAATTTGGAAAGATGCCATAAATCCACAGGGTTTGGAAAACAGGTCCACACGACCCGAGGTTTTGAAAACAGTTTAGAAATCCCATAAATCCACATGGTTTGAAAAACGGGTCCACACGACCCCGGATTTTTGAAAGATAGTTTTTGAAGTTCTTTTTCTTTTCTAGTTGTTTTGCTTTGGAAAACGGCCGAACGGGGATAATAAAAGAACCATAATTCACATCCAGAAAACCAGTAATCAACATCCACACCGACCCCACAAGGGTATCGCGAACCACACCGTAGTCTACAGTACCAAATGAAATGCAAGGAAAAGTAAAGGAGATACAGACTAGGGCTCCTCGCTGCCCGACTGTTACGGCATTTTGTGTTGGCACATTTCGTGAGTTGAGTCGGAGTCTTAAAGGGAACAAATTATCAAATCGGCTTTCGAAGACTCATTGAAGATTCAACATGAGCTCAAGATAACACTCAGGTATGGTTAAGTAAACCATGGTGATTTAAGCTCATTTATAATCATTGAAATCTGGAAATGATTGAAACCCGGTTTAGACTTGGTTTTAGGAACTTGGTTTTAACTTACAATCTATTTTAAGTTTGGATTCCGGTACTAGGTTTGTTTTGGATAAAGCTTATCTTGGAAAAATCAGTTTTTACATTGAGTACCGAAACCACACTTTGAGTTCCTCAAACCCGACACAGAATTTTCTATAAATTGCATTGCGTACCGGAACACAGACTCGCGTACCGGAACACAATAGAAAAATCTGTGTTTGCACCATTGCGTACCGGAACACGTTATTTGGTACCGGTACACAATGCCCTATCGGGATAAAATTACTAAACCGACTTTTATCTTTTTCCAAGGGTTATAAATAGATACTTAGGGTTTCTTGATACTTACCGATCAATTTAGAAACACTCGAGAGCAACCCTAGAGGCTGGTTTTTATCGTTCTTTTCTTTCGCCTCTTTTAGGTCAATTCGACGGTTCTTCCAAGATCTATCTTTTGTCGAATTGATCTAATCTTTGCTTAGAGATTTCTTCTACGGTTCCTCAATGAGAATCTAAGCAAAAGATCACCATCGAAGCCAATATTCTTACCGGCTGAGTTTGCGTCGTGGATTCGACGTGGCATCGTGGATTCGGTGTGCTAAAGGCGTTTCATGGATTCGAAACGTGTGCTCGTGGATTCGAGTGGCGTTCGTGGATTCGAACGTGTGCAGTGGACGTGCAATCGGTGAGCGCAAGGTCCGAAGAAGTTGAAGGAGGGGTTTGAGTCCATGGAGTCGGTAATCACCTTGTTATTCTTCTTTTCTTAGTGGATTGTTATTGCGTGTTGGTCCCGTGGTTTTTCTCCTGGATTGGAGTTTCCACGTATATCTCGGTGTGCTATTTTTATTTTTCGCATTGGTTTTTATTTTGCACTGAGATTGGTTTTATAAGTATTACACCTATTCACCCCCCCTCTAGTTGTTTGATAGTACCTATTTAGATCCTTGTGGATCCTTAAAAACCAACAATTGGTATCAGAGCAGGTTTTAGGTTTATCTATCATGTCGGGTGAAAGTGGTAATATTTTTAGACCTCATCTTTTTGATGGGACTAATTATGCTTATTGGAAAGTGCGGATGAGGGCTTTTCTCATCGCAATTGATGAGCGGGTATGGCAATCCGTGGAATACGGTTGGGTGCATCCTGTTGAGGAAGTAGGAAATTCTACTACCCCAAAACCTCGCTCTAGATGGTCCAAAGAGGAACTCGAAAAATCTTCTTACAATGGGAAAGGTATGAACGCTCTATTTAACTCTCTTTCCTCGACTGAGTTCACAAGAATTTCCGCGTGTGAAACCGCGAAGGAAATTTGGGATATTCTCAAAATTACACATGAGGGTACTAATCTTGTAAAAATTCAAAAGCTCCAGAGGCTTACAAGTCAATTTGACTCTATTCATATGGAAGAGCATGAATTGTTTACAGATTATTACACTAGACTTCAAGATGTGATCAATACTTGTGCTAATTTAGGAGAAAAGATCCCGGAGTCGAGAATTGTAAGAAAGATACTTCGGACTCTTCCGGAACGGTTTAGGGCAAAGGTTACCGCCATTGAAACCGTTAGTCATCCGGATGAGATGAGAGTAGAGGAATTAGTAGGTGCTTTGCAAACTTATGAAATGACTTTTCCTACTAATCAAGTTTCTTTCAAGTCTTCTTCTAAGCTTACAGGTATTGCATTCAAATCAACAAAGGAAGAAGATAGCGAATCAAGTTCCGACGATGAAATCTCTTTTGCCGATTTTGAAGAACAATTGGCGCGGATCGTAAAGAAATTTCGTCGGAAATTTTGGAAGAATCGAACCGATGGATCTACATCCTCGAAACCATCTAAAGGATCATCGGGTTCTAAATCCTCTAAACTCAAAGGCGTTGCAAAACCTTCTAAAGAAAAAGAAAAAGATAATTTCGAAGGGGAAATCCAATGCTATCGATGCAAAGGCTACGGCCATTTTTCAACGGATTGTCCTTCTAAGAAATCATACAAAAAGAAGGCTTTGCAAGCGAAAACTTGGGACGATTCTACTTCTAATGAATCGACCTCAAGTAAAGAGGAAAAAGTCGTTGCCTTACATGCCTCTCATATTCCCTCTTCTAATGTTTGCTTATCATCTTTAATCACTGACTCTATTCCTTTGATTTTGCATGAAACATCAACATCCGGCGGAGAGTCATCAAGTGAGGGGGAGTCGGACGAAGAAGAACTCGTTGAGGCATATCAACAACTTCTTACGGAATCAAAGAAGATGGCCAAGCATATTAAGAAGTTGAGGAAGCAACGACTTGAGATTCAAGACGAGAATCATGCTTTAAAGATCAATCTTCATGATCTCGAGGAGGAACGAGAGCTTTTATTGGATAACAATAAAATCCTCCAAGAAAAGCTAAACCAATCGGAGACAAACGCTAAATCATATATGGACAAGATTGGTTTTCTAGAAAAACAGTTTGAGGAGATTCATGTCACCAACCAAGCATTGACCAAGCAAGTTCATGAACTCAAATCCGACATACAAAGGCTTTCAACCGTTTCCAAGAAACTAGATTGTATGTGCGGATTAGGTCAAACAAGCAAGGTTGGTTTGGGTTCTAAAAAGGATCAAACTGTGCATGCTTCAAGTTCCACAATCAAATTGAAAGGAAGAACGTGTCACCTTTGTGGACTTGAAGGACGTTTGATGAAGACGTGCCCGAAAAAGAGAAAGAAGAATTCTTCGGCAACTTCATCTACGGAGCGAACTCAACGGAATCAAAAGACTCATCAAGTCAAAGGAGTTCACTCAACCCACCAAAGGTCCGAGCCACAACATCAATCATTCAAGTGGATCACTGCGAGGCAAAGACCTAAGGTGGACCAACAGTCAAAGCTATCATCTCCCAACCACAATGAATCAAGACAACCCAAAATCCGACGATTTTGGATTCGGAAAGGTGATATCTTTCCTTGTCTTAAGTTCTAAATAGCTTATGACTGTATGTAATGCTTTGATTGGTTTTCCTTTCATATTTTTCTAAATCTCTGCATTACATGTTTTCAATGCTCTTCGTTTTTATGTTTTGTTTTTGAACAAAAGGGTTTTAACGAACAAGTGCATTGAATAAAAAGGATTTCACTGTCAATCACTCCAATTTAATTTTATATGAATTATCAACTTTACTCTATAATCATAATTCTTGAAGATACTTCATTATAAGAGTTTTTGATAATTATATTCATCAAATTTTAGTAATCATGTGTGATCTTTAGATGATTATTCTATCTCGGTTGTGTGAGTTCTTTGTGATAAACATGAGACAACCGATTGACTAAAATTTGGAATTTAATTCTTTCACATAAGAGATTGTATTTTCGTACAAGGGTAATGAAATGACTTGCAAAAGATGTGGAAAGAGTTACATCCGAAAGGAGTGTGAAAACTACCACCACATGTTGGAAAGAGCTGCCACCCCGGTCGTCCGGTTTGTGTGTGAAGCTACCACATGTTATGGATGCTTGAAAAATATTTATGAAATTTTGTTTAGTTGAAGCATTCGGAGATTTAAATTCAAAGTTCTTATTTTGAACAATCTCCTGGTTGGTATAAGGTGGGATAGTTAAAAGATGCTCAAAGAGCCACCCTTAGGTATTTTAGTGCTTATCTCAAATTTGAAAGGGTAAAATTCAAAATTGATGTCATTTGGAAATCTCCGTAAGTCATCTTTGTAAATCCGTTACATCTTGATAGATTTTGGATCTCAAGATTATTTTTGATGACTTGTGTTTGATGAATATAACATGAAAAACGGTTTATAATATTTTACCTTTATTTTTCATGATTTTGGAGTAAATCTTTTTAATTTTTATAATTAATTGGATTGAATGACATCTATGTGAATTCATTATTTTTCAAAGAACTTAAATAGATTTCTTGATGGTATACAAATCGGTATTTGAAAAGATTTCAAAATTTAGATTTGTTTCAAGAAATTTTTGCTCTTTGGCTCTGTTGTTCCGGTACCTGCTTTTTGGTACCTGAAAATCCAATCCGGATTAGAAAATCCAATCCGGATCCTGAATGTGAATTTTTCTGGTTTTTCACTTGCGTACCGGTACTACATTTTTAGTACCGGTACTACTTTGCGGATGCGGATCACCCACTGCCTGTCAATCCGGATCCCGAACGAAGGTTTTTCGGTCTTTACACTACGTACCGGTACGCGACTTCTTGTACCGGTACGCGATCTGGAATTCTTTATATTCCGAAACTCTAAGTTTTTTAACTCATCTCTCCCACTTCAAAACCCTTCCTCTCTCTCTCTCTAAAACATCTCTAAGGGTTTTCTCTTCAAGATCAAGTGATTTGTTGCTCTCATTTGTAAGTTTCTACATTAATCTTGCTTTCTTTAACTTCAAAACCCTAGTTTTTAGGTTTTGATGTTTTATTTAGGGATTTTTGAGTAGATCCTTATTTTAATTGAAATCTCTTGCATAAATTACCCTTAATTCATGTTTAGAACATATATGGTTGCTTTCTATCTAATTAGATTCATGTTTTCATGCTTATTTGATTGAATCTAACATTTTCATATGTTCTTAGCATAAAAGAAATTGAGAATTAGGGCTTTTAATGTAAATGATTTTTAAATGACGAATCATCAATTGTGACATGTTTGGAATGTTTCCTAGACATGTTTAAACCTTCCTATAAGATCAAATCATAGTGCATTGTGTTCTTTGTAGGAAATGGCATTTTCATGGCTTCTTGCACTAGTGATTTTGATGGCCACTGGAAGTGGACGTGGTCGCGGTTCTGGAAAGAAAAAGGCTACCAAACGATCACGCAACGAGGATTCAACTAGCTCAGAATCTGAACATTCCTCAGAATATGAAGAGGAATCAGTTCAAGGAAAGGGAAAAGCACCTTTGGCTCTAAGGAAAAAGAAGGGTGCGGATTCTCCTCCGCGTAGAAGTACCGGTGGACCGGTAATACGCGAGCGCTCTCAATGGAGATCAAATGTTGATGAAAGTGAACCGCATGTGAGTGCAAAACGCCGTGCCAGATTTGCGAACCGCACATGCATTGGAGAGCGACACGTGAACTTTAACGAGCTATGTCGTGAGGTGCCAGACTTTGCAAGGCTTTTGGAACGAAGCCATATTCGGCCACTTGGCAGAGTTCAACCTAAGATGGATTTTTGTGTGGAGATCATCAGGGAGTTCTACATGCGAGGTAACATACTTCAAAAAGACCATGACACCGGAGCCTTCGTCTTTGAAACAACAGTTAGAGACGTCAAGTTTGACATTACTCCAGCAGTAATTGGTGCAAACCTTGGATTAGCTGTTGACACTACTGGTCTTTATTACACTGATGGTAATTTCCAACATGATACCCATTGGGATATGGTTGTGGACTCTATTTGCAAGACAGGGACGCACACGAACAGATCATATGTTGAATCAAAGGACCTAAAACCAGAGTATCATATTTTGTCCTTAATTGTATGCTACAACCTATTGCCCACACTGGGGACCAAAAGGATTCGATGGGATCGATTGCTACTTCTCTTTTTCCTCGGTCACCCGGAAAGTGCAAATGGAATTAACACCAACATTCCATTTCTCATTTGGCAGCAAATGGTACATGTCATTGAAGGATCAAGGCAACGTGACCTTCTACCGTATCCAATCTTGATTACTAGTATTCTGGAAGATCACGGAGTGGACATTTCTTGTGCCAAATATGATTATGGCTTGGGGGCAATTGATGGAATCACTTTAGCCAAGTCAATTAGCACTTTGAAGACATTTGGGCATACAAAAGGTTATGTAAGTGAAGCGACAGTAAGTGCACCACCTCGTCAAGAATCTCCTGAACCAGATGAGGTCATAACTCTTCAAACCTTGCATCGGGATGTTCGTTCATTAAAGCAAAAGATGGAGCAAAGGATGGAGCAAGGCTTCAAGAAACTTGAGGATGGTTTAAAGAAAATCTTCGATATCCTTGGGTGCAAACATGATGATGTGGTCACTGGCGCAACTGCACCGAGTACATCGCATGGACCAACATCGCATGATGATAATGATGATTCAAATGAGGATGAGTGACTTCTTTTCCTTCTTGTTTTTGGTTTTCATTTTCTTTTCACTTTGTGATGAACAAGAACTCTAATCGTCCTGTAACTAAGAACTTATCCTCCTAGTATTTTTACCTTTTGTTTATATTAACTGTTTGACAATTTGTGACAAAAAGGGGGAGAACGGAAATGATGGAAATGATGGACATATCATAAAAAGGGGGAGACAGAAAATAATGATTGCATCACAAAGGGGGAGAACATAAAGCATCACAAAGGGGGAGAACATAGATGCTCAAGACAGGGGGAGAACATGGATGCTCATGGATGCTCAAGATAGGGGGAGATAAAGAACAGATTGAAAGAGCCGGAAAAACAAAAGAACCAAAAGGAAGACGAATCAAATGTAGGATTTTAATTTCTAACGACTAATGTTTGATTTTGTTTGGAGTTTTGTTTTGCAGGAATTACATCACTTTAAGACTCCAAGTCCTAAGTCATAGAGTATGTTCTAGGACTGTTTGGTTTAAATGTATTTTGTATTTACTGGATCTTTCACGCAAAGAAAATCAATGTTTTGGTGATAACATTGAGTTTCGTCTTTTTGGTTTAAGATGAGTGACTTGAGCGACTTTATGTATTTTTGGGTTTTGTCACGAAATTGCCAAAGGGGGAGATTGTTACGGCATTTTGTGTTGGCACATTTCGTGAGTTGAGTCGGAGTCTTAAAGGGAACAAATTGTCAAATCGGCTTTCGAAGACTCATTGAAGATTCAACATGAGCTCAAGATAACACTCAGGTATGGTTAAGTAAACCATGGTGATTTAAGCTCATTTATAATCATTGGAATCTGGAAATGATTGAAACCCGGTTTAGACTTGGTTTTAGGAACTTGGTTTTAACTTACAATCTATTTTAAGTTTGGATTACGGTACTAGGTTTGTTTTGGATAAAGCTTATCTCGGAAAAATCAGTTTTTACATTGAGTACCGGAACCACACTTTGAGTTCCTCAAACCCGACACAGAATTTTCTATAAATTGCATTGCGTACCGGAATACAAACTCGCGTATCGGAACACAATAGAAAAATCTGTGTTTGCACCATTGCGTACCGGAACACGTTATTTGGTACCGGTACACAATGCCCTATCGGGATAAATTACTAAACCGACTTTTATCTTTTTCCAAGGGTTATAAATAGATACTTAGGGTTTCTCGATACTTACCGATCAATTTAGAAACACTCGAGAGCAACCCTAGAGGCTGGTTTTTATCGTTCTTCTCTTTCGCCTCTTTTAGGTCAATTCGACGGTTCTTCCAAGATCTATCTTTTGTCGAATTGATCTAATCTTTGCTTAGAGATTTCTTCTACGGTTCCTCAATGAGAATCTAAGAAAAGGATCACCATCGAAGCCAATATTCTTACCGGCTGAGTTTGCGTCGTGGATTCGACGTGGCATCGTGGATTCGGTGTGCTAAAGGCGTTTCGTGGATTCGAAACGTGTGCTCGTGGATTCGAGTGGCGTTCATGGATTCGAACGTGTGCAGTGGACGTGCAATCGGTGAGCGCAAGGTCCGAAGAAGTTGAAGAAGGGGTTTGAGTCCGTGGAGTCGGTAATCACCTTGTTATTCTTATTTTCTTAGTGGATTGTTATTGCGTGTTGGTCCCGTGGTTTTTCTCCTGGATTGGAGTTTCCACGTATATCTCGGTGTGCAATTTTTATTTTCCGCATTGGTTTTTATTTTGCACTGAGATTGGTTTTATAAGTATTACACCTATTCACCCCCCCACTAGTTGTTTGATAGTACCTATTTAGATCCTTGTGGATCCATAAAAACCAACACCGACCACTCCAGCCTCGACCTCACCGTCGTCTACCGCTCACCCCTGGAAGAACCTGTTACGGAATTTGAGTTGGCGTAATTTCGTGAAAGGTTCAAGTCTTGAAGATTGAAGGTGAAGAAGGTTGGATCATTTAACTCAATCTCAAGAAAGAAGAATTCAAAAGGATCAGGTATGTTTAACTAAATATTTTTGGTGATCCGAATACTTCTTGTAGTGTAGAAACACTTGGAAGAATTTTTCATTGCATAAAAATCAAAAACTGGACATAGGACATGTTCAGGATCCGGATCAGATTGTTCAATCCGGATCCCGAAGGTGGTTCGTTCATACACCAGTTCAATCCGGATCGTAGCTTCCCTTGATCCGGATCCCGAACATTGAGTTTACCATTTTCCTTGAATGATCCGGATCAGGCTTCGCAATCCGGATCCCGAACGTTGATGTTTGGTGAACTGTATGAACGATCCGGATCAAGCACTTCGATCCGGATCCCGAACCTTCGTTTTTCTGGAATTGTCTGAATCGTTACGACGATCCGGATCACAGCTAATCCGATCCGGATCGCCGTCCGTAAAATTTCCAGAAATGGTAGGTTTTTGATTCTTATCTCCTTCCTAGGGTTTCTAACCTATAAATAGACCCTATGATTCTTTTTCTAGGGGGAATCCAGAAAAGGAAAATAGCCGTCGTAATCAAATATCATCTTATACGGCCTAAGATCCACATATAGAGAAGAAAGGAAATCATTAGATATTACTCTATGTTTCTTCATCTATATTGATTAGTTTGATTCTAGGTCTTCATACTCACATCTTGAGTTGAATCAAACTAATGAATACTTAGATGGTATTTCCTATCTATCTTTGATCTAAGTATTCGGCGGATCATCACCACCCAAAAACAACGATTTACCCCAAAATCGGCGCGTGGATTCGCGTGTCCTTGTGGATTCAAGGTTCAACCGCTCTCGTGGATTCGGAGCGAGGTACGCTCGTGGATTCGAAGCGTACTACTGGGTGAAGACCATGGATTCAGTCAGACGTCGTGGACTCGACGTTGGACGTCGTGGATGTTGGGTTGTATGTAATACGGATCTAAATAGGGGAAAAAACACCTAGAGGGGGGTGAATAGGTGTAAACGCATAAACACTCAAAAAAATCATTGCGATAAAAACCCAATGCGGAAATAAAAATAATACGCAAGATTTTTACGTGGAAAACTCCATCACCCGGAGTAAAAAACCACGGGACCGATAACACGGCAGAAATCCACTAGAATTAAAACACGTACAAGGTGATTTACCGTACACACTTACGACTCAACCTTTTCCATACGCTCCTAGAGGATCTTCTCCGCTCGCGCTCCGCGACGCTTCTCGAATCCACGATCTGCGCCCAACGCCGAATCCACGGCGGTCCAACGTCGAATCCACGACGTCCGACCGAATCCACGGTCTTCACCCAATAGCACCCTTCGAATCCACGAACGTGCCTCGCTCCGAATCCACGAGAGCGGTTGAACCTTGAATCCACAAGGACACGCGAATCCACGCGCCGATTTTTGGGGTAAATCGTTGTTTTGGGTGGTGATGATCCGCCGAATACTTAGATCAAAGATAGATCGGAAATACCATCTAAGTATTCATTAGTTTGATTCAACTCAAGATGTGAGTATGAAAACCTAGAATCAAACTAATCAATATAGATGAAGAAACATAGAGTATTCTCTAATGATTTCCTTTCTTCTCTATATGTGGATCTATAGCCGTATAAAATGATATATGAAAATGACGGCTATTGACTATGTGGATTGACCCTAGAAAAAGAATCATAGGGTCTATTTATAGGTTAGAAACCCTAGGAAGGAGATAAGAATCAAAAACCTAACATTTCTGGAAATTTTACGGACGGCGATCCGGATCGGACTAGCTGTGATCCGGATCGTCGTAACGAGTCAGCCAGTTCCAGAAAAACGAAGGTTCGGGATCCGGATCGAAGTGCATGATCCGGATCGTTCATACAGTTCACCAAACATCAACGTTCGGGATCCGGATTGCGAAGCCTGATCCGGATCGTTCAAGGAAGATGGTAAACTAAGTGTTCGGGATCCGGATCAAGAGGCTACGATCCGGATTGAACTGGTGTATGAACGAACCACCTTCGGGATCCGGATCGAACAACCTGATCCGGATCCTGAACATGTCCCAAGTCCAGTTTTTGATTTTTATGCAATGAAAGATTCTTCCAAGTGTTTCTACACTACAAGAAGTATTCGGATCACACAAAATCTTTAGTTAAACATACCTGATCCTTTTGAATTCTTCTTTCTTGAGATTGAGTTAAACGATCCAACTTTCTTCACCTTCAATCTTCAAGACTTGAGACTTTCACGAAACTACGCCAACTCAAATTCCGTAACAATCTCCCCCTTTGGCGGTTTCGTGACAAAACACAGATCCACTAAAGAAAATTCAAAAAGATATTTTTGTTGCTATCACCATACAACAAAAATTTACAATGGAGATCCAAAAAATTTAAAAACATGAGATAAACTCCTAAAACAGACTCTAGACTTAGACATCTGTACTCTCTGCACAAAGAAAACATTCTTGACAAAAAGAGATCGTTAGATACCTCAAGAATATTTAGCATACAAAACCTAGTACAGAGATAGAGTTTATCTGATCATCATGACATTTGAGAATTCAGATATGTAAGAGAATCATAGTCAAAACCAACATATCTTCTATGCAACTAAAAACCAAATGTCAAAATGTTAGTCCAACATCAACTTGTTAGTTATATTACATGCCCAAATAGTTAGTCGAATAGTTAATCGAGACATGCAAACAATCACAAGATGAAAACCAAAGTTGAAGTTGAAGAGATACTTACATACTTACCTTGATGTATACAACATCTTCATCATCAAGATTTTCACAATCATTGTTCATTGTTCAAATCATTGTTCTAAACTCTCTCCCCCTTTTTGTCACAAATCAAAGCAAAAAATTACAGAAGTGGAGAGAATGGTTAACAGTTCAAGTTAGAGAACTAAAAACTCAAATTAAAACTTAAAAACCTGCACAACAGAAGGATTTAAACATATGCATAATACCCAGAAATTAGAAGGATACGGATTATTCAGACTCGTCTGAACTGATACAGCCGAGGATTTGGAAAATCTTCTTTATTCGCTTGTTCATTGCTGATTGATTTTTATTTACCTTCTTTATTTCTTCCTTTACCTCAATTAGTTCATTTGATATACGTTCTTGCTCGTTGGAGAGCCTTTGCTGTTTCTTTATAGATTGAGGTAACATATGCATCATCATCAGAAGTTGATTGTGGTGCTTCTTGTGCCGGAGGTGCTGGTTGAACTGGAGGAGCTGCTGCCGGTGCAGAGGTTGTTGCTTGTTGTCGTTGTTCTCGTTGCCGGTGAAGAGGTATGAAAGGTTCATCTGGCTTCGTCGAAAGAGACTTACAATTGTTGTGTCATTGATCGTTCCTAAACTGTGCAGATAGGAACTCGCATTTGTGTCAGCTTTAAATTTGCGAAGAATGCGCATGATGATCATTGGAAAAGGTAGTCTCTCTGACGGATGAGCTTGCTCCACATATCGTGCCATCCTTGACCAGATGACGTAGGGAATGTTTAAGTTAGCTCCCATTGCTGCTGCGGGGTTTCCAAGTAGATAAAGGAATATCATTCTTTCCCACCGAAGAACCTTTGTGTTCATGTTTGGAATAATATTGTAACAAACAATGAGATTTAAGATGCGGTACTCTGGTCGTAGTTCTTTCGAGGAAAACGGAGTTTCCTGTCGACCGAGTATCTGGAACACAGATTCCATCAACTACCACTCTCCAGGAGAAGGTGTTGAAGACTTGATTCTTCAGGTAATGAGTGCCATCGGCTCGGGCGTCCATCCCTAGTACTTCACCAATTAGCTGAGGCGTTACTTTGATTCTGACATTCTTGACTAATGTTTGAAAATCCCGACGCCCGCTTTCCTGATCAACTAGATAGCAGGCATTCTGATAAAACATCCTCACTGAGTGAAGACAATACCCAGTGGTCTCCGGGAACTCGCAAATGGAAGCAAGACCTCTCTGGTCAAACAAAGTCCCAAACGTCTGAGAACGCTGCTTTAAGGCTTTTACCATCAACATGCCTTTCTCCAATGCATTCTCTGTTTTCAAAATCCTTTATTCTTGCCGAGCTGACAAAGTCTTGAGGAGGTGCTTGCCTATCAGCTGGTTGCTCAATGGAGATTCCTTGTGCACTCCCTCTTTTGCGAGCAATACTTTTCTTCTTGTCTTCCCAGAAGTTTTCTTCCATTGGAGCTTTGCCTTTCTCAGCAGCAGTGGGCGGAGCCTTTGATGTTTCTGCAGGTGCTTTTCCCTTTGAAGCAGTCGGAACAGTCGTTGCTTCAACTTGCAGTTCATCCCAGTTAATTGATTCCGTTTCAGATTCTGTATCGGAATCATCTGTAGCTTTCTTCGCTTTCTTAGCCTTCTTAGCCCTCTTGGGCTTGACGGTGTCTCTTGTATGAACCATAGCCGCAAGTAGAAAAACAATCCAAGTGATCACCATTGCTAATGGTTTCTTGAGAAAAGGAATCCTGTGTAGACCAACTCAAGAACACATGAAAAAATTGTTAATTTTCAAAGATTGAAAAAATTGTACCCAAACAATCATAATCATGTAGAGAGACTAAGAATCAAATTGGTTTTGCAAAAGGACTTTTAAAATAGATCAATTGCATGATTTTCAAAAATCCTTATTATATGCCCTAAACTGAAATTTTAGAAATCGAAGCCTAAAAATCCGTTAATCAGGAGAATACCTAGCATACAATCAAAACTAATCTACCCAGAGTTCTTATTTCAAAAGAAATTTGATCAAAAACCATCCACAAACAAAGTTGATCCAAGAAATTCATCACGTTTGAGGAGGAAAAGAGAAAAACGGTGAAAAACCGAGATTTTGATCAATAAAACTTACTTGGAGTTGAAGAACTTGAGTTTGAAAGCTTCCAGGAAGGATGAAATCTAGAGAGAGAGGCTCTGGAAACTTTGGAACAAAAGATTGGAGTAAAGAAATCAAAACCCCTTTTGTTCTTTATAAAACCTAGCCGCGATCCGGATCAGTTCATACTGCGATCCGGATCGGCTACCCGCAGGAGAAACGCGTTCGGGATCCGGATCGGCAGATACAATCCGGATCGTCAGCCCGCAGAAGAATTCCTGCGTTCGGTATCCGGATCATCTAGCCCGATCCGGATCGGCCCCAACTTTTCTTTAGAAAATTTCAGAGAAATTCAAGAAAAACCAGAAAAAGATTGTAAGCACAAATGTGTATCAACTTTAAACAAAATCATCGTTTCATACAACAAGAATTAGATTATGCCAAATCTATCAATAATATCCAAAAATGAAACGAGAATTTACAAGAATTAAATCCCTTAAAGTGAACACCTTCAATTACATCTAACTTGATCTTATGAGTATGCCTTTATCAAATCATCAATTCAGTAAAGAAAATGAAATACAAAGATCAATAGATGTTTGAAAATCCCAAATATAATAGATAATGTATCTAGACAATCTGTTGAAGAGAGTGGCTCTTTGAGCATCTTTTTTAAAAACCCACCTTATACCAACCTTGGAAATTTGACAGAGTCAAGTATTTCAACATGCATTTTTACTTAATCAAAAATTTGAACAACCATGCTTGGTATACATGTGGTAGCTGCACACAATACTCGGACGACCGAGGTGGTAGCTCTTTCCTCCATGTGGTGGTAGTTTTCATCACTCCTCATTGGGATGTAACTCTTTCCACATCTTTGAGCATTTTACCTTTTTCTAAGACTCCCCCTCAATTGGCTATCAATTATTTAAGATATAAAGTATTCAACCAAATATTGATCTCGATTTCATACTCGACTAAGCAGTCAAATAAGATAATGACTATACCAAGAGATCATAGAGAGAGTGAAATTGACTTTGATCACTTTAGAAGATGATTTAATTAACATAAATGATCATTGCAACAGTGAAATATTATGATGGCAAAAGCATAATAAATTTCTAAATGTGCGAAAAGATGCAATTAAAGTCAATTATGATCTATGCTCAATTAATGTCCTATGTACAAACATAGATAATGAACAAAACAAAAACAAATACAAAACCTATCCTAAGCAAAGATTTCAAAAAAGAAGATTATTTCAAGGAAAGCATCCCAATTGCTTTTCGTAAATGAATAAAACGTTTTTGATCCAAAGGTTTTGTTAGAATGTCAGCTAATTGATCCTCAGTTGAAATAATATGAAAGTTGAAGAGTTATTGATTCACTAGCTCTCTAAGAAAATGATATCTAAGTTCAATATGTTTGATGTTCAGATGTGCAACACTAGGATTTTAGAAATGTTAACTATCGAACTAGTGTGTCACATAAGTATTGTTACATGGGGGGGGGGGGGAATGATTGCTGAAATGCGGACGTCGCTCAATACGCTGTTTCATCCATATGAGTTGAGTTGAGCAACTTCCAGCTGAAATGTATTCCGCTTCGGCAGTCGAGAGTGCTATGCAGTTCTGCTTTTACTAGTGCCATGCAACAAGGCAATGGCCAAGATAGAAGCATGCACCACTCGTGCTTTTCCGATCATCCACTGATCCTGCCCAATCGGCATCTGAGTATCCAACAATATCCAAACTTGTTCCCATAGGATACCAAATTCCGAAATTAATTGATCCTTTGATATACCGGATGATCCTTTTCACCGCTTTCAGGTGAACCTCCTTTGGTGCTGATTGATATCTCGCGCAAATCCCAACACCAAAAGATATATCCGGGCGACTAGCCGTGAGGTAAAGTAGACTTCCAATCATACTTCGATACAGTTTCTCGTCTACATTCTCACTATGTGATTCACTTCCAAGTCCCTTGTGGCTAGTTCCCATTGGAGTCGGAAAATCTTTACAATTTTCTAGATCAAACTTTTTGACCAACTCCATTGCATACTTGGATTGACTCAAGTGAATACCTTCATCATTTGTTTAATTTGCAATCCAAGGAAATAAGTCCAATTCGCCCATCATGGACATCTCAAATTCGCTTTCCATGGTCCCGCGAATTTAGAAGCAGCGTTATCTCTTGTTGCGCCCAAATACAATGTCATCGACATAGATTTGTGCTACAATGAAATTGCTTTGATAATGCTTCACAAAGAGAGTCCTATCAGCTCCCCCTCGGTATAGCCCTTCTCCAAAAGGTGCTTTGTTAACCTTCGTACCATGCTCGCGGTGCTGTGTTCAGACCGTAAAGAGCCTTTTTCAAACGAAAAACATGGTTAGTTGGTTTATGATCTACAAAACCTTTCGGTTGAGCCACATAAACTTCCCTCATTTAAAAACCCATTTAGAAATGCGCTCTTCACGTCCATTTGAAATTAATTTAATTTTAAAATGACCA